>JARKIA010000039.1:600000-953310 GCA_029289565.1 Mycena galericulata | reverse complement strand
GGCGAGTTGGAGTGTGGAATGGGAACGGGATCGCGAGGGTGAGGCGGCGGCTGTGGAAGGGGTGGGCGGTGGGGGTTGAAGTGGAAGCCGGATCCGAAAGGCAGACGTGGAGGTCAGTACGAGGCGGAGGCGGCGCGGAGGCGGAGGTGGGCGCCGGACGCGCATTCAATAAGGCCGTCGAAACAGTGGATGGTGAGGAGGTATTCGCGCCAACGGAGGCGGAGGCGCGATGCCGGTAAGGGGGATGGAGACCCACGCGGGTGCGGAGGTGAACGCGTGGCGCCATTATAGCATCCGGGGGATACGGGTGGGGACGTAGAGGCGGATGGCGGACGGGCAGGAGGAGGAGAGTAGCGGAGCCACGGGATGCTGGGGTGAAAGTTCGTGGGGTTCGCGGGAGGCGGCGGCAGGTGCAGAGGCAGATACAGAAACGGAGGCGGGCCGAGATGGGCGTGGACGCGAGGTGGACGCGCGGCAGCGACGAGGATACGGATACCTACTCGGTGTATGTATCCTTCTAAGCCTGCGGTGCGGTCATCTTTGCGCCCGTCGAACGCGGAGAGGAAGAGGGGTAGGCGGCGGAGGCCGTGAACGCGAATTTGGCGCCTGTTGGAGTTGGCGTTGAGGTACTTGTCGCTGGCGGCGATGGCGTTGGCGGCCATATGACGCGCCAGCGGCGGAGAGGGTGAGGAGAGGGAGAGGGACGCGGAGGCAGAGGCGGCTTCCACGACGCCTGGTTGGAAGTGAACGACGGGATCGATGCGTGGAGGCAAGTCTTGTGACATCCCTTTTTTTCTTCTTCGCGTCCTTTTCATCGTCCTATTTGTCACCTCCTCGCCGCTAGACGCGTCGTAGCTCTCGCAGTCAGTCTTTCCTTGCTCTACAAACCCTTTACAAAACCCTTTTTCGTCCCCCCGCCCACCCGCGCCAGGGTACCGCTAGTGCCCGCGCATGAAATCACCAGTATCGCACCGAGCAGCTGGCATATAGGTGTCGATTGCCCAGCACGCCGTCTCATGACTTTCCGACGAACATCCATCTCCGCACGCCGTACTCGTCGCGAAATCCTGCGACTAATGTGAGTTGCCTTTTTTTAAAAAAAGGAAAATTCGATCTTACCCATGTTCGACTGTCCAGACGACGAATCAACCAACCAAGATTTCAGATCCGGGCACTATTGGCCGAGCGGCGTGCTTTTAAATGTGACGGACCTGGGCTGGTTTATATTACCAGTCGGGTCCCGTACTCGAAATTGAACGCTTATCTTCAGGGCCATATTCGCATATCAGAATTTCTCGACGCGTTGGAGGTAAAGGTTGGGCACACACGTAATATGCGTAGACGCCAGTGCGCGTATCGTCTCTGCGCCAAAGGGATTGCCATTCGTTGGCACGTTGCATTCCGCGCGCGCAAACGCATTCTGTCCGGTGAGTTTTAGTGCTTTGGTGTTTCATTTCTCATCTTGCGGAATTACAGAAGCTATCGCTCATCTTCTTCTCCGCGATATGGGCGCCGTTTTTTCGGTATTTCCTTGCCCGGGCTGCAAAGTCTCGCATCGGGAGTACGTTTCCTTGCGATCCGTGGGCAGTTTCAACACGCTCGTGCGCGTGATTCGTGAGGCGATCCGGATGACTGGACAGCTCGTGACCGAAACATCAGCCTTCGAATTTCCTACAGACTAACATTACTGAACCTCGCCGTTGCAGAGTTCCATTATCTTGAAGGTCCCTCCCTCCGTGTAAATACGCAACGCATAGCTGTAGAATATTTTCAGTACATATACTTATCGCATAGTATTCACCCACGCTACACAAGCAGAAACTCTGAGTAAAATTGATTATTTTCGTCATGTCATGCTCCTGCTTAGATAGGTAGATCTAGATAATGCTCGCTGCCTTGGTGCACAGCAACTACGAGCTTATAACAAATCCTGCATGAGACGGGTAAGTGGTCATTTCATATATCGCGCCACAGTTCTGGGGTACAAAACACATTCATTCATGGAATAAATGATACATCGAGAAAGACTAGATTAGATCAATCCTGGTAATGTCAATTAGCTCGAACCGCGGTAAGATCAAAGAGAACACACCCTAGATAAATTCAAAATCACAGCACGGTCCTTTGAAAAGTTGAATCGTGCGCAATGAGACAAAACGCGCGAAGGATGGACTCGATCAGGCGCGGCGTCCGACATCTTAGAAGAGTAGGTTGTAGCCGGGAAGTGCGGGAAAGGTTTGAACGGATCCCATTGGTGAGAAGGGAGGGGTTTTTGACGGCGAATTAGAAATGTCGCCTCGTTGTCAATAACCTCGATCTTTTCAATACTTCCGGCAACAGCAGTGTCCGCGCCAGGGGGATAAAAGATCACCAGGCTGTTTCCCAAGTGGGTCGACGCTCGAGAGAAATTGACCCCGTTGAAGAAGAAGTGGGCCTTCTCGCGGTCATTCCCGGGCGGCACGACATCGTCTTGCTCTCGAACGGTCCGCGGTGTGAACGCCAAATCGAATATACGTTTGAATTGACGTATGACCTCGGGGCAGTCCGATCTGCTGAGCCATCGTCGGAGGTTGGCACCACGCATAAAAGATTTGAGGATTGTAGCTTCCATCTCGCCTAGAATCATGTATCGACCACGGAAGACGACGAAAGATCAACAAAACTTACCGCCAATTTGATCATTAGTCTTGATCTTTTGTAGGACCCCGATGAGGCGTTCAAAAGGAAAACACCACCAAGACATGACGGGTCCAAAGAGTATCAGAAAATCATAGAGATGGAATGCCGCATGGACATTGGGTCTGTGGCGGTGCTGTTTGGTGTGGGGGTGATTTTCGTGTAGTCCGTCGACCCAATCCTTCATCAGGGCACGATACGCCGTTGCGCGCTCACGGTTCATACTATATCTGCAGACGATGAGAGTTGCTTGGAATATGGCCATGCTGTGCTGCAATAGCTGGAAAAAACGAGCGCCATCTGGCCCGGAAATATTGTCGCCCCATAACAGGACCAGCGCGATGGGGAGGTAGATTGTGGCCAGGATTCGCCATTCATCTGCTTTGATCGATCCTGCGCCGCTTTCGCCGTAGTTTTTCGGCACCGAGTTAATCCAAGACGGCGTCGTAGTTTGAGCGATGACCTGTTGGATAAAAGTGAGATCTGGAGTGCTGATATTCTTCGGACAATATTCATATCCATCAGGTTTAAACGGCATGGTTTTGCGCTGGAATCATAAGCGTCAGTAGAAGCATGAACTTAATTGGATATGCACCAACCCATGTCATCAACCCGGCTGCATAATCTTTTTTTTCGGGCTTGTCCGCAGTCGGAGATGACGGCAAAACATTGAGCTGGAGCGACCAGCATAGGAATCGAAGTGGAGGAAGGTTCTTGCTCAAAAGCTTCTTCTTCATTAGAGCCTCGGGTATCCCTCCTTCAGGGCCGAGCGCGAGCTCCAGAATGTTCTGCAGCTCAACAATCTGCTTTCTTCCTTCTCTTTAGCCACGCGCACGGCTTTCGGAACCTCATCTTTTTTATATGCGATCCACTGATAAGTGAATGCCTGCTCGGGTTTTTCTGAAGCCTTGGCCTTTTCACGATCGAGTTGAAGCACATAACGGCAGTGGTAATGGACACAGCCTTCGAGGATACAATGCATGCAGTCAATTACGAGCATACGGCTTGGATTCCAGTATGGTAACTCCCAAACCTCTGCCCACTTGACACCGAATTCTGCAAATATTGCTTCGCGCTCCTCTAAAGTCGTAGCATCTCGCCAAGCTTCGGCCTTTTCGCGAAGGAAGTCGGGATCAAGGGGCTCCCAGTCAGGATGTTCGAAATCTGTTCGATACATGGTAGGTATCCCCATGCAATGACAGACTGTGCAATAGAAATGCGACGTATGTCCTGCGCATCCCGAAACCCTACGAGCAGCCGGAAAATCATTGATCGATAGAATGAAAGCAATGTCCACATCCCGACCAGTGCGAGGTGAAGCGCCCGTGGTCGAGATGTGAAAGCCGCGCTTCCAGCCGACAACAGCGTCATTGATCATCGGCGACAAGTAGCTGCCGCTTTTTGCTAGGTCTGGCTCTTTTGGGCCGGATAGAATGCTTACGTGGAGGTACTCGGGTTTGTACCGAAGAGTCTCAGTAATATTCATGCACGCCGCCGAAAGAATGCCGATGCTATCTGAGTTTCCGCGGATCGTCGTACGATTTGGAGGGAAAAAATCGAGATGCGCTGCGAGTGCCAATCGCATCCGCTCGCCCCTATTGATGAAAAGCTCGCCAGGAACAGGTCCCTCGAACGTTTTCATGAATTCTGCCTCGAATACATTGGTAACGAAAGGAGGAGGGGGTTCGTTTCGAGCAGCCCATGCGTCATCGCAGGCTTTGTCGCACATTTTCTCGATTTCTGGGTCAGACAAGAGCCTAGCTAGGTGATCGATCAACGAGGGGGAGAGGAAGGTTTTGATGGGCCGCAATTGCCCATTGCGCTCAACCAACAACTGGGCGCCGCATTCGGAGACCCCTTCCTTCCCTACTATACGGGCCGTGCAACGTTGAACGTACTCGGGGATGGTGGACTCCGGATCAATGGGCTTATAGAGGTGTTCGCAGGATGGGCATACTGCGTACATCGTCGTCTTGCCGTCGATATTAAAACGATCCAGAGCAACATATAAGCTCGAGGGCAGCTGTTCGAGTACGTCTTGCTGCTTCGCATCATAGCCATCCGACCCATCCGCGTTCTTTTGGAGATGCATCGACATAGTCAACTTAATGATAAGGGTGACCGCGTCGATGATAACGTTACAGGGGTTTGTGGCAATACCGATGATAACATGGCAAACGACACCGAGGAGGATTAACATTTGGGCTATGGGATCCAGTCTGTCAATTGGATTATCGCCGATGTATGCTGCGCAAGGTAAGCACAGCGACAAATATAGTAGTAAGAAACTTACCGGCTTCGTATACGACAGGCGTAGTGGGCTCCGGCACGACGCGTCGATGAAGGCGATTCTGATGTGAAGTGCTTTCAGATCCTTGAGTGCCTCGCTCTTCTCAGGGCTGTCTTTTTTCATGGAGACCAACGAGCTTTTGCAAGCATTACAAATTTGCGAGGCAGCGTCAAGCTTCTCTCGCATCTGCGTTACCGCGGCCGGATCGTCTGGTCGGTAATCGAAAGGGATTTTGAGGGACTCCGTAGCCACACGAATCTTTTTTTGCACTTCAGAACCAGATTTCGAGCTCTTTCCTCCCGCCAATTCGGAGGAGGTGGAGGTGGAGCCGGAGACGGACGATATGCGGCGAAGAGCGCTGTCATACTGCTCGTAGCCTCCGCGACAGTCACAGCGTCGGGGTTAAAGCGCGTCGGATTCTGCAAAGCACGGCCTTCTTGGAACTCTTCCCGAGAGGTGAACAGTTTGGATGGCTGGCCACCAGGAGTCGGACCCTCATCCGTCAAAGTCAGAGCCGTGACAAAATCAGCAAGCTGATCGACTGCTAGAGTCTGGTCGGTCGGTCATTTTAGCAAGGCACGACGACGGTGTCGTGTGTGCTTACCTGGTTCGATGTACCCACATCATTGCTCCTGGATTGCTCCAGGAACTGTGTCAACTCCCGCTGGTGTTCTAACCGGTCAACCACCGGCACAAGGTGTTTATTCGGTCGGTCGGAGTTGGCAGTCGCAGGTATAATTTTTCATTGTGTCCCCCGTGTAAACACTGAAGATACAAGCGCAGAGGCAAACTCTTTCCGGTGGTATACACCGAAAACAGTACGGGGAATGTTGTTATTGACGGACAGGACGTGAAGCAATATATAGGCGATTCGGCCTTGTACCGATTTAGGACAAGGATTCTCCTCGAGGCCATCCTTTACGTAGCATATCCTTGTCCTCCCTGATTGTAAATTCGCGCACGGAACAAGGATTCTCCTCGAGGCCATCTACGTAGCGAATCCTTGTCCTCTTTAATTGTAAACTCGCGCACGGAACACAATAGATACATTTTGTCCAACGGAATACAAGGTTAGGATTACACGATGCGGTTGTTCAAGAAAGTGGTTCGGACGCGTCCAAGTTAGAGGTAGCAAACGGTGATGGCGATCATATACGGAATGACGAGCTGCCACCATCCACCCTGGAAGTAGCCCTCCGTGATGAAGAGGACGATCGGGACCGATAGAGGGACAGTGGTAGGGAACGGAAGAGAGCTGAAAATAGTATTAGTATTGGCCGTGAGTAAGGCGAAGGAAGAACATACCTGGAGGGACCACAGCGTTGGGCACAAGAGCCTCTGTCGATTCTTTCGGCTTGGGAGGCGTGCCGCAGAGAGGGCAAGGATCGCAGTTTTCGCAGTAATAGGTGACGTCGTCATCTTCGACGTCCGAGGTATCTTCAATTTTGACCGGGATCAATGGCTAATCGAGAAGAGGTGTGAGCGCGGCATACCAGAGCAAACGGACGGGCAACGAACCATGATGGCGAGGTCAGTAGAGGTAGATGGTTGGAGTGTGCGCAGGTTGAAGTGCACGCTAGCCAGCAGACTTTTTATGCAGTTCCGGAGGGACAGTACAACAAAAAAGGCGGATTCTACGGGGACTGCCGAGAGCAAGACAATAGCGAGGTGGGATCGCTAAACAAAAGCGGTGGCGTTCATTAATAATGTTACGAAGCGCACAATTCGGTAGCCATGTCGGAGAGAAATCAGCGAGTGGAGGTCGGCATGTAGCATTAAGGAAGCGAGCGACGGAAAGTCTCTCCTGTGCGTGGACGAAGAACTTGAAATGGGCTATAACTGCCCAGCAGCATCATCATAATCCGACGAGGTTGCCGCGCGTGCGCTTCGACGTCAACGATTGCAAGGAGCATGCTAGATACAGCGCGGAATAGACCGCGTAGCATAAAAAGCAAGGTTGCCGTGTGTAGACACGCGACAGCCGCGAGGGATGTCGTCGGTACACTCCCCGGTGTAGACACCGAGGAGCGTGAATGGATCTTGAAATTTAATCCCGAGCGAGGATGACAGAAAAGCATGGGATACCGCCCGGTGGTAAACACCGAGGGGTATGGGACTGGGTCGAATGAGCCGCCGCCGAGTGTATACACTCGACGGTGGTGGTTGGTGTTGGTAGTGTCAAGTGAGTGCCGAGCTGCCACGTGTGACATCAAGTGACATCGGTTAGTAGCGGCAGTCACTCAGCGGCAATACTTACCAAAACTCAGTCCTGGACTGCACGATGTCTACATCGTGCAGCCAAAACTTCTCTCATCGCGCTCTGTTCGCGCTGTACGATGCCTACACCATCAGCGTCGGTATTTCAACGATTGTATTTACGACTCCGCACCGCTGCACGATGCCTACATTCGTGTAGTCAAATACGCCCGCACCGCTACTCTAAATCTCACTGCTCTACGATGCATACATCGTGCAGTCTGTGGCTCTCTTAACAGTCTGACTCACTACTGCGTGAAAATAATGTACCGCTACGTTTTATTGCCAAGAAGAGGTATGCTATTTTACAAGGACGACTGCACGGTATGGCTCATTTTTTGATACAAAGTATATGATTGCACCAATCAATACGGCCGCGTTCAGCAGCACGATGACATGACTCCAGCTTCGGCGTCCACTGGCCTTCGACTTTTTCCTCCAAATAACAATCCCGTTGCGGCCGCCCCAATCCCGAGATCTGGCGGCGACGATGGTAGAATACCATCGACGTGGGTGGCCTACATAAGCTGGTAAGTCGTTAGAGACGCCCGCCCTTCAATGAGTCTCACGGTGACTGTCTGAACCCAGTCGTTTGGTCGACGCGTAGAGTGGTCGGTCACCGCCCCGGTCCTACGATCGAAGACGTAGACGACTCCGTGGTCACTGCCACTAACAACGGAGCTAGCAGTCGTCGGCAAAACAAACTTGACGCGGTCGGGGACACGGTTTCGTCAGCTTCACTTCGAATGTGCGGACTTCTTGTTTCCGAGTCTGCGCGGTACAGGGCCGGCCCTTGGAAGATATCGTCAACACAGAAAACTTTTTCCGCTCATTGTAGTCGGCCGCGCCGCTGAATATAATCATTGATACCAGGACACGGAGAGAGATGCCTCACACGTACATCATACCCACCGATTTGGCGCGCGTGCACCACTTGGCCCGTCTCCGCCATTGAGGGTTAAACTGCCGCCCGCCTTAGGTTCAGTAATACTGGGTATCGGAATTAGATCCCTTACATCTGTCCCATCGTGGAACCCAAAAGCGATAATCTCCCGATGGCTTCCCCTTGGCCGCGCCGACGCCAGGCGCCTTAGGAAGAAAATTCTTGATGCCGACGGAAAACACCGTATGTGGCTTCATCTTGTCATCCATCTCGTGGATCTGGATTGTGGATTCTCGATGACAAACAGCGAGAGCGGTTTGAAGCATCATCAAATGCGAGGCCAGTTATTTCGGCTGGGTTACTCATTTGGAATATGCTCGATTCCTCGAATGACTTGCCGCCCTCCGTGATCAACATTTGAATCGAGGGAGAACGCGCGGACTTACGAGGGTGCCTGTCGTCTGCTTCCAAACTTACAACCAACCCCGTTTGCGTTCCGAAAACGAGGATTTCCCCCGGCTCGTCCTCTCGGCGAACCCAAGGAGGACGCAGGCGGAGCCTCGATTCCCGGCGCCAGTTGGGCGGTTCACGGACCGCATCTTGACGAGGTCCCAGAGCCTGACCCCGTCAGAACCTAGGCTGTTTCAGCAACGAACAATCTTCCAGGCCAACACGCACCTCCGCTCGCCAAGAATCCTCCGTCTTCTGTCACTTTCAAGCAAGTGACCGAGCCGTGGTGTCCCGGCCAGGACGGGTGTTGTAGAGCGTATTGGCCGCTGCTATTGGGTATGTAGTCTGGGTTCAAGTCCCCAGAACTTTTATTGAACCACGACATTAAGGAAGCGAGGTGTGCGGCGCAAGGGTGAAGATACTCGGCAGTGGTATACACTGGCGAGCTGGGAAATATGTGGAATTGGGAATATCGCTCCCATTCCGAGTCCTTGGTATTTATTTCTTTGAGAACAATAAGCCTTCCCGATGCGGCTTGTTGTTTTACGTATGAAGACCTTTACGTCGGAGCGCTGCTGGAGCGCTTTTTAGTCGGACGGGCTCTGTTTCCAATCAGCACCTCTTGTTCTCTTCGGCCTACCATGAACTCCATCCCTGTGCTGTCTTCGGCCCCTACAGATAACGCCTTCAAATCAGCGTCCCTCCTCCTCCTCCCTTGGTCGTTCTTCTCGCGGACAGCGATGTTACCCATCCTCAGCTCCCCCGCCTGTTAGCCGAGTCAGACATCCATCGCCCCGCCGTCGGACCTCGCAGCAGGGGAATCACTCCCCGCCCTCGCAGCAGAGCCAACACCCCGTACCCCCACTACCTCTCAGCGTGCTCAAGTTAAAGCCAAGAATTCACCAACGCCGAGCCGCCGGGCGACGTCTCCCCTTACCAGCGAAGCCAGCGAGGACGACTACGGCTATCCCCCTCTTCCGACTCCGAAGGCGCAGCGCGTCCTTATTCCTCGGCCGAAAGGGGTGCAGAAAGCCGCCGAGAAATCTATTACCCTCGAGAAGGGCCTCCTGCCGAGACTCAAGGTAAACGTCGAGTATATCCTCATTTCGGCGTGTTGATCCTTCCTAGACGAGGCTTGGAAAGCTCGCCACCGAGAACCTGGAGCTGACGGAACCTCTGGGTCAGCAAGACCAGGCTGCGATGGATGCCTTCAGAGCGGCGGTCCGTCCCATATCATTAACGATCGTACCCAGCTGACATGTCTTGTAGATGCACACAGAGTTTCCGTGCCTCCTCGATTACGAAGGAGATTGGGTGTTGTCTTGTCTAACCACCACGTTCCTCAAAAACGCGAAGGCGCAACTTAAGATACGAAAAGATCGCCGAAGGCTGGCGGACGTGAGCGCAGCTGTGGGGAAGTCGTGAGCGGTATGCTCCATATTCGTTCTTAGTTTGATCGTCTTCTCATTGTCTTCCTAGCCATGTAGACATATAACTCGCGTATATACCCGTTGAATGTTTTCTTGAAATAAATTTTTTCTCTGGCTTGAAAATTATCGAATGTGATCGGCAGCGCGACCCCGCGTCTGACTCGACCCTCGAGGCAACGTTGGAGTCCGAACAAATACAATAATCCCGACGTCCCGACTCAAACCCTCGAGGCAGCCGAACAAAGACAATAATGAAGATCCCCGCGGCTGCTTCTGGCGGGGAAGCGCAACAGTCAGATCTGCACAATAGCGCGCCTGCTTCTGCCTTGTGCGCCACCGAACGGCGGCAGTTTACGACCGCGGACTGGAACAACAGGAACCAAATCGAGCAGCCTAACAATAACGAGCATCCACGATGCGCCCCCGCAAGGTCGTCATCCGTCGCGGTCGGATCTGGTGAACAATAGCGATGGCGCACGATGGCACCTCGAGGCGGCGGTTTTGTCCGAATCCGATACCACCGACGCCCCAAAACGTAAATCGCGCACGTTAACAATTACGGATGTCAAAGATTCTCAATCGCATTATACAGATTATTGTTTTTGGAGGCCTGAATGCGCGCCCCGCCCCGCTCATTTGCGTTCGGACCCCAGCCCTTTTTAACAGGTAACACCTCCGGGGTACAATCCGCTTCTCCCCCCTTGTTTTTTTTCTCGTATTTGGCCTCATCGCTCCCACCGAAGGTCTCGGCCATGCCCAACTATCGCAAATTCTGCACACCAAACCCCGTGTGAGCGTTGGCGCTGCCGCCCTACTATACTTGATGCTGAATATATGTCCAGACCTCTGACACCTTCCTCCTGTTCCCGTCTTTATTCCACTTCGGAGAGTTCGCCGATTTCCGTCCCCGTCCATGCCCGTTGTTGTCTCTTCCAACCCGCAAGACCTACGCTTTCCATGCGTAGAGAGCATCCTCGACGGGGCGGCTATCCAGGCCCACATCCACGACGTTCGTGTGGTGCTGAAGCACGGCCGGCGCACCACCCATTTTCGTGCATTTTTCAAGCGGCACGTCCACCTTCCTGCGAACCCGCTCATCGGCATCCGAGGAGACCTCCTTATCATGCGCGTCGCGTCCCAGAATATCGATTCCGTCGTTAACTTACGGGCGGGCGACCATCGACTCTCCGACTATGTGGCACTCAAGTAAGTGGATTGACTATCATACATGGTCGTCGTATTACATGTTGACAACATTCTACTCAGGATCGCAACAAAATTGCGCGAGTTCCAGGAACCCAGGCGCGTTCGCTTACCATATCAGCTGAAACTTGTGCGAAAACGGCAATAGTATTGTACATACAGTCATTACATCGCCCTTGTACTATAATTTCTTGGTGCCGCCCTCCTTGTAATCGAATAAATTAGTGCGATCTCTGTCGACGTAAGAAACTCTAAATGCAAAGACGATCGACCGATCAAGAAGCCACGAGGAGGGAACAACAATCCCTTAAGGCGAATAAGCCACGAGAACAACACGAGAATGGAAGAACGATTGCTTGAAGGAGAAATAATGGATAACAATAAGTCTGTTCGGAATAAAAGTCAAGGTCGAGCGGCAGTGAATACTATTTCCCTTGCCTCTACCTCCCCTCCCTTCGTCTGTTCACAGTGTTTACCACCGTGAACATTCTTACTTAAACCTCTTTCGCCGAAATAGATGGCTGGTCTGGCTGGTCCTTCCAAGAATGGCCTTCCAGACGAAGATACTTGAAATGGGGCCACCGGATAGCATCTATAGCTACCCTCCGCCATCGAGGCCCTTGTTTAATTTGCCTCCGGTAGCCAAAAGCGTTATCTCACACTTTCAGGGGCTGGTCGTCCAAAATCACCCCCTTGCGGTATGTCGCGTCCGTGATTTCGATACATCTTGACCGATTTTATTACCAGCAACGGTCAGAGCGTACGCCGACGGACGCAACAAAATCCCTTCCGCTGGTGTGTTATATGCTTGATTCAGTATGTATGACTTCACTATCGTCAGGTCGCACCACAGGACCGGTCAAAACGTAGGCCGGAGGACGGAGATCTTCGTCTAAAAGCCGTATATGTGACAGCTCCAGACCGCGAAGAATACGACAAGGTACGATTTTCTATTCGAACGTGTGGATTGTTTACTTATCAGGGGGACAGAACATCGCTAGCCTGCGAGATCAAGCTCGGAAGGAAAGAGAAGAGAAGGAGAAACTCGGGGCGCAGCTGGAACACCTACAGAAACAGTTCGAAGAGGCGCAACGGATGACCGAACAGAGGGAAGCTCAAATTAATGAGTGGATGAAACAACAGGCGGAGGCGAATGTTGCGAGAATACAGGAGCCGGGCCCTGTCGATGAGGACGAGGAGATGGAGGAGGAGGAGCAGATTCAGGCTCAACTGGACTTGGAGAGGAGCAGCCATGTAGGATCTTTCTGGTTTGAGGATTCCGCTGATGCATCGCGCTGTCGCAGGCTCGGGAGAAGGAGGTGTATGAAAAAGTTATTGTGAGTGGTTTGAGCACCATTGGGATTACGATCTGAACAAAGAGAGCAGGCAACCCAAAAAGCTGACATCGCGGCCCTTGTGGCCCGGACACGTCGACCACCAGGCGCCCGCACCGATCCACCACAAGCGCCGTTTCCTCCGGGTCCACCTGTATTGGTCCCCCGGTTCGTGAGTAAGGAGACCCGTGAGCAGCGCCGAACCAAGGTGGTGCGAGGCAACGGGCGGCCATTGCCATCTACCTCTCTTAGACCCGCGCCTGCAGAAAGCGAGGAGGATAATGAAGAGGACACGGTGGAGGGCCTCTTGTCGGCCTTAAATTTGGATGATCCCGCGTGCGTGGCGATGCTCGCGAAGGCCGTCGACGCGGTTTTTCAGAAATTGGGAATCCAGGCCATCACAGTCGCGTCGACGCAAAGGGAGAAAGGTCGTCGTTCTAGACGGGCTCCCTCGAAGAGGACGTCCGATATCCGCGAGCAACAAGCCAAAATGACAAGAGAAGAGGACTTATGGTGTAAAGTAGGCCACGCGAGATCTTTCGAAGTCCATCTGACATCCACTTCAGCATTTTATACGCCGGGTATGGCGGCACAAATATTCAATGGACACCGCGGCAGAGTTTGCCGCCTACGTTCCAGCAGCCACCAAGCTCGTAGAGCGATGTAACGATGGCATCGAAGGACCTGCGCCCGACCAGTTCACCTTAGACTTTAGTACCGGATATCGGTCGTCATTGTGGAACGCCGCAATTATCGAAAAGTTCACCGTTTCGATACAAGCAGCGCGACGCGACGATCCCAATGGGTGGGGCGTACCTGACATCTCGGATGAATATATCTCCGGCGAGTTGTTCAACCAATTAAAGCAGTCGCAGGAGGCGTGGGCAAAATGGTGTCCCAGGCTGCTTCCAGGAACAATACAGATGGAGAACGAGGCGCAGATCGCCGCACGGGTGAAGCAGACGGACAAGAAGCGGAGACAGAGGGCGACCCAGAATTCGGCGAAGGCCCGCGTGAGTCCGAATTCACCTTGAGCCACAATGTAGCCTGACTGAGGTCAGAAATACATGCGTCGCCTGAAATGTGTCAATCTCATAATCGCGCTCAAGAGCAGCGACGAGCCGGATCTAGTCGTCTGGGAATACCTGAAGAATGTTTTGATGCGCTTGGGGAAGGACGGGATGTCTTCGGAGGAGGAAGGTGTGGACACTTCAGGCCTAGCCCCCGTCCCCGTCTACTTCATCAAATTATGCATTTGGCGGGCGGACCCTCTAGCGGACTACATGGATTTAATCGACAAATCGATCCCGGATGTCAAAGCCGCGAAAGGGACACCTCTCACACCGAGGATCCGGAAACCGTCGAATGGACTAGGATCCTCTGCAGCGCCGCCGGGCCTCCCTCGGAAGATGTACGATGAGTTCTGGCTGGCGGAGCAGGAGGAAAAGAGGCCGTTTTATGTCAAGGAGACTCTTCGTGTATCGAAGGATGCATTTGAGTTTTTGATTACAGTAGCAGATAAGGGGAAGTCGCGTACCGTCGACGAAGAGGATGTTTGATATCGCAATGGCAATGTAGTATATATATCTCTTGGTGATTTTTTAACCAGTTTCATGAAATGCCTCGAGGGATGGACCGCGAGCATAAAAAAGCAAGGTTGCCGTGTGTAGACACGCGACAGCCGCGAGGGATGTCGTCGGTACACTCCCCGGTGTAGACACCGAGGAGCGTGAATGGATCTTGAAAATTTAATCCCGAGCGAGGATGACAGAAGCATGGGATACCGCCCGGTGGTAAACACCGAGGGGTATGGGACTGGGTCGAATGAGCCGCCGCCGAGTGTATACACTCGACGGTGGTGGTTGGTGTTGGTAGTGTCAAGTGAGTGCCGAGCTGCCGACGTGTGACATCAAGTGACATCGGTAGTAGCGGCAGTCACTCAGCGGCAATACTTACCAAACTCAGTCCTGGACTGCACGATGTCTACATCGTGCAGCCAAAACTTCTCTCATCGCGCTCTGTTCGCGCTGTACGATGCCTACACCATACAGCGTCGGTATTTCAACGATGTATTTACGACTCCGCACCGCTGCACGATGCCTACATCGTGTAGTCAAATACGCCCGCACCGCTACTCTAAATCTCACTGCTCTACGATGCATACATCGTGCAGTCTGTGGCTCTCTTAACAATCACTATCGCTGGACTCAAACGGTATCGAGAAAGCATGGCATTTTTTCAGGGCCTCGATTTACCGATTTCCCCTCAAATTACGCCATTACCGCCGCCTTACGATAGATAGTTGCCCGTGGCCGGGAATGAGGCTTCACGATTTGAAGTGCAAGCAGTGTTAACTAATAGGAACCACAAGAAGGCGGACTTAGTCGGCGGCGACAGTGGCATTAGACTCCCTCGCTTTTGCAACCACACTCCATGTCTGACACGTCGACATTCAGCACTCTGCCCACCCAAAACACCACATCTTCACGATGGTTTGAGGACGACGACGAGCCCGAGTCTGGGCTGTGGCAAGTAAGATGCGATGCCTCTGTCGTGATGCTGAAGCTGATGCCGATTCACAGCAAATCCGCCTTGTCCGCGAGCCCCATTCCAGGGCCCGTGCACTCAGTGTAGTAGCACCCCCACCCCACCAGGTAAGTACATCTCAGTGTGACCATGTTCTTCGCAACCTGCATCATTCAATTTGTATCAGGCGTCTTGCCCACGCGCGTGTCTGTGGGCCCTCAGTTTTGGTCTCGTTTTTATCGTTATCGTTGGGGTGACCGTCGGCATCGTCATTCCCTTGCGGATCAAGGCGGGGCGAGATGCGACAGCCACCTTTTCCTGAATTACTGGAGTAAAGCTGTGAGGAGATCAAATATCGATTGCTTCTCCACACTGAATTTTGGCAGGTCCTTCAGAGTGCATGTTCTTTTCTTGTGTAACCATGTATACATTTCCTGGTTCCGTATCAATTATGAGTATATAGCTTGACCAATGTATGTTTTGACTGGCAGTATTTCGACGCGCGAGCGAGCGCGTGTGCGTGTGAGCGCTTGCCGATGTGGCGGTGCTGACTCGTGACTCATTCTTTTTGTCTTCCACTCGACTCTCGCGCCTACTCAGTGTCTACCACTGAGTATCGCATTGTATCGCATTCCCTCTGTTTTATCTGGTGTCTACACCAGGTAATACAAACGCTCTCTGTCACTTCTAACTTTCGGATCGTCACAATCGGCCAGTCCATTCGTGTTGTCCAGTGCCTACACTGGGCACGCATTTCGCCACCGAAGTCGTGTTGTTCAGTGCCTACACTGGGCACGCATTCCGGCTCCAAATCCTTCTTGTTGATCATACACTGGGAAACCCGCACCCGAATGGTTGGATCAACACTCGCTGAGATGAATACACTAAATCCAACACTCCCAGTAAGTTTTTCCTATCTTCTGTTGCCGCTGTGGCTAATGCGGTTTGACTTGCAGTCCGACTTCAATGTTGTAGGTCACGCGCGGATCAAGGACACGATATGGGGTGTATACCATGGGAATCCCCATCTCCTTTGTAGAATGCCGGCCACGTCAGACGCACCCCCCCCGCGCCATGCTCAGGTCAAAGCGAATAATTTTTGGTACCCTTCCTACGTCGCGACAGAAACGGCGTATATAATATTCATACCCGCTTGTAATCCATGGTACGGTGCACTCCGGGCCCTCGACTATAAGCTTGGGACCCTACCCATCGAAGAAACGCCTGACGGCACATGGCGTTTGGAGGAGTCTGTAACCGAAACTTGGTACGAGCTAGAACTCGGCCTGTTGCGCGTCCTGTACACGATGATAGAAGTGACCAAGTTGCCAATTCCGCAGATGACGGTGTTCGGGTCTCCTTATCGCTTCGGGTACAAGCGGTCGTATCGTACGGAGCGTGCAGCGCGCGCGGTTGCTTTCCGATCCATTCACGCCTTTCTGCCCCTCATCGGCCATTTGGCCATGTATTTTTGGTACATGGCTATGGGTTTAAAAGACATGCCCGATTGGCAGGATCGCGTCTGTGCGAAAGGAAATATTGCGCCAGCATTCGTCGACGCGTTATTAAGATCGGCCGCTGGTGATTTGACAATCCCGCGGATCGGTGGTCTCATCGACTTCAGCGTACCCGCTGGGGGCCACACCGAGCTTTTCGACTTTCCGCGGGAAGTCGATTTCATTTTGGGAAAAATCATCGAGACCAAAGTCCCAGTGCCTTTGTACATCTTATGGGGTCCTATCACCGGGTACCCAGAAGTGAAGGTCCCGTTCACATTCAGGGACCTCCAGTTCGTGCCTGACGGCCACGAAATCCGTTATCTGCGAGATCTTCCGGGAGACGTGGCTTTCAGCCGTTGGGCAAGGACGAACAGCGCTCAACAGATCGTTCTCTCGACCTGTCGTGACACGCATCCATATCTCGCTTCCTTGGCCCCCGCTGCATCCCCCAGCATTGCCCCTGCGCCGAGTGCACCATTCCCCCCCGTGGAAGCCAATAGCCAGCAGAGGAAAAATGAGTCCATGGAGCAATTCTTCGCTCGGAGAGCTAAGCGAAACAAGGAGACTGCTGCTCACGAATCAAAGAAAGAGATGGAAAGCCGCCTGCAAAGGCTAAAGCATGCGGAGTCGGGAAGCGTTCCCAGCAAAAAGTCAAGATTGTATGTTTGGGAAAAATCGCACGGGCACTACATCAGGAGAGCAGGCGGGCGCGGCAATTACGAAGATTTATGGGAGGAGTATGGGCCTGCTCAAAGGCGATACGATTCGTTCCACAACGAATGGGATTTATGCGATGCTTTCGGGCCCGAAGGCGGCATTGACGAAGAGTACGACTTCGACGACGAGGATGGGGGTTTCGCTCCTTACCAATCCTTACCGATCCCTGAGGACGATGAAGATGTCCCATCTGAGCTGCTTCCTGAAGAGCTGGAAGAGGGACAACTGCCTCTTGCTCAAGTGCGGCCCCGCGTCCTCACACTGGGCACCGCCGGCACCGCCGACTCCCGCCCCGAGTACGACTCGATCGCGCCGACGTTCAAAGAAATGATCTACCTGCGCCACGGGTGTGTCGTGACCAAGCATAAATATCAAGTCCCTCCAAACGTCGTCCTTGACCTCCCTACCGCAATCGTTGCGAAGAAATTTCTCGGGGATGACAAGAACATCCAGATTGGACACCCTGGCGAAATGGATAACTTTACCATATTCCTGGCATTTTCCAAAAAGGCTAAATCCGTTTCCGATATTCCCAGGGCCCTGCTGGACTACCATGACCCGCAATCCGAGATCTTCTCCGCGTGGGCGATCCAGGTTCGTCGCGAGACGCTGAACGGCCAGCTTTTTTACGTCGTCAGTGAGATCGAGAACAAGCGCGGTCTCTACGTCTTGTTTAGAAGTGCTTCCACCGCCCTCGAGATTATACGGCAAAGGTGGGGGCCCGAGTTGACGGATGTCGTACAGAGGCTTCTGCGTCGAGGCATTGGGTTCTTGTATTGCTTCCGCAGCGACCAAGTCCCTACTGGGAAACCTGGCCCTCGAAACGTTTATTCCGGTATGGGTCGGAGGCCAAAAGACTGGGTCCCGGACCAATATGATCACCAAGCGTATGTTGCTATCCGCACACAATTCATGCTAAGCTCCCGTGGTCGTGCTGCCTTACTGCATGGTGGCGTTATCGGGCGTCTCGCGAGAGAGGTCGTGCCATTTGAAGATGTGTTGCGTGGCCCCACCGATGACGCCACCATCGATGGTATCTGTCTGTACGACGGACACTCGCAATACGCATACTGGGATGATCATCTCACGGAACAGGAGATCGACCTTATCTGCGGAGTTTACCACGTCGGAACTGGTTGGTACTCTTTACTTGCTCGATTTTCAAGCTGAATATCAGTTTAGGTATCGTCAATTCAAATGCTGTGGACCGTGAACAAACATCAATGAAGTCCTACTGGCCTAAGCCCCACGCTATCATAGGATCTGGGCTAAACGTGGGTTGGTGGACACCAATGTGGGAAGAATGGTACCAGAAGCGGCTTGGGTTTCTGCAAGGCGAAAGTCCCACATGTCTCAGCAATACCACCTTTAAAAACAACCTCAAATTGGAACGAAAATGTGCTTGGTACGTTGATGCAACGGAAAAATATGCGCAAGAGATTCTTTCACGCATGCGGCCGTGAATACCATATTGCCATGGTGAGCAAGATATCTTGTTCATCGCTTGCGTTCTCTTACGGTGCATGAATCGAGTCTTAGCCCGATCTTGTTGCTTTTTTTTTGGTTCTGTATCAGGTACAAGGCATTTTTCTTTCATGTTACCGCCATCCTGAACTCATCCCAGCGCGCCCGTATCTTTCTATTCCCTTGTGTATTGTAATACTACGTATAGAAAAAAAATATCACCTTGTCTTGCGGGCGAAAAAATTAAGTGCCGCTCGGCGGCAGTCTGAGATGGCTGGGATGCAGGTGAGCGGCCGCTGAGCGGCCGCTGAGCTGCCGATGGGTTTGAGAGCGGCTGAAACGATGCGTTTCAGCTATTGTTTCGGCGCGCCCGGAACTGTGACCGAAACTTATTGTTTCGGTCCTCCGAAAACCGTTCCGGATTCTTTTGTTATCGGAAACAGTTTCGGCCCGCCTGATACCTTTCGTTCCTAGGCGACTGATACTGCTCCTGAAACTAATAGTTTCAGGAGCAGTTTTGGGCGGGTGAAAACGGCGACCGATATGGAAGATATCGGGTGACCTCAAATCATTCCCGAAACGAATCATTTCAGTTACCCTTTCAGACGCTCAGGTACTTTACATTTCGGCTGCCATTTCAGACTTGTTTTTACGGCTACTGATACTTTCAGTTTCAGAAACGTTTTTGGGAGGCCCAAAACGTCTCTTTTTCCGGAGTGATTGAGGACACGGATTGGCAGCCCGCCGGAACCGGGAATGGAAGCCGACTCAACGCACTGTAAACTTCGCGGTGTGCGTGCTCAGTGCTGCCTGCCATGACTCACGCGTGTCGGATGGATTTTCATGGAGATGAGATTTGGCAGCGACAGCGTGAATGGAAGAGGAAGGATGATTCGTCAGTCTTGACAGATCCTTAGTTTGGAGTTACGTAGGACGCCGTGACGTCGCTTCGGTGTCAGTGTCGACGTCGTTCGAGGTGATGATGATGTCCGAAGATGGATCATCGTTATAATCACTAACTTATATAGAATATACATGTCAGATGGCGTTCGACGTCCGCCTGCGTGTGCGTGAAGATCCTCGGCCTCGTGCCACACGCGCGCAGACGACATTATTTCCAAATTCCAATATACTCCAAGCTGGGTTGAAGATGAGACAGCTGAGATAGACCGCACTGACTTGAGACGTCGACAGACTTGAGACAGACTTGAGACAGACAGGAAAGAAGCTCGCAGAACCGAGAAGTTCAATGCGGAAGTCCGTTTCTGTCCGAAGAAGCGCTTCTTCTCTTCCAAAGAAGACTGAGATCTGTAAGTAAGTATGTAGAGAGAGAGAGAGAGAGAGAAAGGCGGTTTGATCGCGCCGGGGCGCGAGTTGGTTACCACTGGCGAGCGGATTGGATTGGATTTGATGGAGGGATCTGCGAGGTGGGAATCCGAGTCGGGGGGATACGACGTATGTACGCCTCGGTGCATATTACGGGAGGCAGCCTGAGAAGTGAGACGGTTTAGAGCTGGCGCAGAAGAAGAAAGAAGTTGGACGCAGCGTAGACGGAGGATGTCCGAGAACAACGCGCGTCGCGATCGCGCGCGGTTCACAAGTTTAGGTTTAGGCAGAATTAATTTGGTACTTACGACATATTATAATTATATATCTATGGGTGTTGGAGATTTGTTCGTGGTGGAAGCGAACGTGGACGCGAACACCGAATCAGGCGGGGGGACCGGGGTAGAATTCCTTTTATGTATGTATGGGATTTCGGACTTGTGGTGTGTTGGAATTTTGTATAAGTGCGTTGAGAGCGTGGAAGGTGGGCTCAAACCGGGGTATATGATTTTCGGAGGTGGGTTGGAGAGTTATTATTTTAGTGCGACTGCCCAAGAGGAGGAGAGGGTTCAGCGCTTCGGAAGTCGAGGCTAGGATATGTTGCCGCGTCGGTGCCCCGACGGCAATGGGTAAACACTCTGCACCCGGACTCAGTCCGGATACAACTCAAGTAAACGAGTCGAATCGAACCCTGCATGATTCTGGCCGACTTTTCTCTTCAGCTTCGATTCCGCAGCACGAATCATCATCGAAGCTCAGGTGAACTCAAGTCGGCGAGTAAATCGGCCTCCGGACTTGCGTGCGAGATTCGGTGTTGCCGAGTCCCGACGGGCACTGGTTTGCATCCGAATGCAAGGTCAAGTCAAGTCCTACATAGCCCTGCAGAAATGAGGAACCACCTGCAGAAATCGAAAATGAAAAAAAAAAAAAAAAAAAAAGTCGGCCTCACAGGGAACTTGCCGAAACGCCTCGTGTTTCCTCGAACGGAATCATCAAAGGAATCAATCAGTGAACTAAATTGGCAATTATAGGCTACAGCGAAACGCGTCGGCTACGGCGCCTATCCCTACCCGAGATCAGGAATTCATTAAGCGCTGCGATCCGAGGGAAATCAATTCTCTCAGAGGAATGGTGCGATTTTCGTGTGCTTCCTTTTTCTTGCTATGATATGGTATGATATCTGCGCGCACCGGTTCTGTGCTGTGGGGAGAAATGATACACGAACGAAGGAGAAACCGCCTTCAGGAGGAACATGATTATGATAGATCATAGGGATGTAGGAGATAGGGCGCCGGAACAAGGTGGGCGCGGGATGACGTCGAGCCGATCAAATGTCACGGACGGACACGTCGTCGGACATGAACTTAACTTGAAGCGGACAATGAATGGACGTCGACGGATCGGGGGTGGGGTGATGTCATTTGCAGGGTGCAGGATTCTTGGCGGGTTTCTAGACTTTATTGTCTTCTCGCTGGCTTTCGTGTTCCATCTTGAAGCGGATGATAGAGATAGATACATAGATGGACGGGTGTAGTAAAGACAAGCGAGAGGAGAAGCCTCGGCATTTCGGCCGCAGATCCAGCGAACAGGAAGGATGCGGCTAAAATAGGAAGGAAGACAGGCGCGGGCAAACAGGGATAATGCAATGACGTATACGCTAGCCGAAAAAAGGGCTCCACAACGTCCACAACCCTTTTTGCCCTTCCGTCCGTGCTCTCGATCACCCTGCTGCTCCACCGCTGCTACTACGACTACTCCACAACACTTTTACTTGCTCGCTTTCCACTTGACTTGGCTCGACGAGAGTACGGCTGCGTGATAACGAGACACGGCTTGAAGAAGAAGAAGGACGACGTAGAAACGGACGGGTGGGTGATCCTGTATCCTAGTGATTGAGGGAAAGAGAGGGCTTACGGCGCGCGCAGGCTCCACCGCACCCACACCACCCCACCGCAGATCCGCAACTCGGGCTCCAGCTCCATCCAACAACAACACCGCGCCACACCATCGCGCCGCGGCTAATTTAAATTTTCTGATATCACGCGAACGAGAGAGAGAGAGTCGGGAACGACAGGAAGAAAGCTTTGAAGAAAGACGGAAGGAGAATAGGATAGTTGAGCAGCAGCAGAAGAAGAAGACAGACATACTAATGGGCGGGGACCACAAGTGCCCCGTGTGCCAGGCGACGTTCACGAGGCCTCAGCATGTCGCGAGGCATATGCGCTCCCGTGAGTCCCATCCCATCCCATCTTTCCCTCGTTATCGTTTCGATGTTCCTTCGGGAGCGGAGCGGTGGGGCGTGGAGGCGATTTGCGTGCGTGGTGGCGTGTGGGGTGGAATCAATTGATTAATTCCACGTCCGTCCCCGGGTCCGGGGACAGATGCCCACCAAGTTCGCTTCCCCGCACTCTCCCGTCCCTTCCTCCTGCCTTCCTCCCTTCCTTCCATTCATCCATCTCCCCTCCCTTCACCAATGTGATTGTGATTGACACCCGTTCCCCCCCGCAGACACCGGCGACCGGCCGTACAAGTGCCAGCACTGCGGCGACCAGTTCGCGCGCTCGGACCTCCTCTCGCGCCACGTCAACAAGTGCCATGCGGCCGAGAAGAATTTGGGCGGCGGTGAGTCGCGTTTTGTTTTTGTTTTATTTTTGCGGGGAAGGGAGTGAGATGGGGGCGCGCATGGCTGCGACGCCGCTATTGGAGATGTCCGGGGAGGCGCGCCCAATGGAGGCGGGTTCGGCTGTCAGGTCCTCCCGACGCTGGACGGGCAATTCTCCTGCCGTTCCTTCTTTCGTTGCGTACCTCTTGTCCTCCCCGTCCTTCGTTTTTCCTACTCCCCTTCCTTCCATCCCTCTCCACCACCTTCCTCACCACTTTCCCCTTCCCTCCACTCGCCTCCCTCTTGCTTCGCCTCCCTCCTCCTCTCCCTTCCCCGTCCTCCTCCTCCCCCTCCCCTCCCCCCCCCCCCCCCCCCACACAAACAAACTCCGAGATAACCCAACTCCGGGATAACCCAACTCACCCCCCCCCCAGCCCCCCTCATCCCCGGCGTCGCCCCCGGCCGGCGGAAGGGCTCCACCGCCGCCACGCGCGCGACCACGAGCAAGCAGGCGTGCGACCAGTGCGTGCAGAGCAGTTTGCCGTGTGATGGGAGTAATCCGTGTGGTGCGTTTTCTCTTCTTTCCACCGTTGTTGAGAGCGTTTTTTTTGGTGTCGCTGCGTTTTTTTGTGGGGGGGCTGCGTCTTCTTGGTGCTGGCGGCGTGGGGTTTTGCGTTCGTTTGTACGACCGAGACGCAGACGCTGCACGGGAGTCGAGGGGGTGTATGCGCATGGACGGAGGCGTTGCGACCACCGTGTCGAGGATCTTGCACATGGCGTGCATCGCGGCCGTGGGCGCAGCGGACTGCGTGCCCCGCCCCGCGCTCCTCTCCTCACCTCTCGTTTACCTGTCTTTTCATCAGCGTCTTTCCATTCTATTTCTTGCCTCTCCGTGCGCGGGTGGCTTTGGGGGCGTTGTGCGGATCTGGACGGCCAGCACCCGCGAGCCTGCAATCGTCTGGCCGCGGTAGCAGTCGTCTGTGGAACGCCGACTTGCTTTCCTCCATCCCTCCCTCCATCCTTCTCTCTCTCTCTCTCTGTCTCATCCCACCTCTCTGCGTCTTTCTTCTCTCACCCGTCTCTCTCCTATTACACCCCTGTGTCCCGGGTTGGCGCGACGCATCTATCTATATCGCTGACGTATGCCTACTTTATGCGACACTACGGATCGAGTCGTATGGGTTCTTTGACTCTGAGCGGTGGATTTGCGCTGACCTGTCCGCTTTCCACGCTCCGCTTGCTCATGCTGGCTGCGGGGTTCTTGTGAGCGGACATATAGACAGAGACGAGGACGGCGTGCGCCTTCCTCCACCTGCCTTATTTATGTTGCTTTCTTTCTTGCGTTATCCCTTTTCTCGCTCCTCTCGTCTTCCTTTTCTCCCTAATTTTTTTTCCTTTTCCAACCCCTCTTCATTCTCTTCCCCGTCTCTTTTCCCTATACTGACTCTACCCTTCTCCCCAGCCAAATGCGTCTCCCGCAAAACACGCTGCACCTTCGTCAAGTTCCACCGCCAGACGGCGCCCGTCGGCCCGGGCCACCCCTCCTCCCTCGCCGCCGCTGCCTCGCACCCGTCCCTCGGCAACCCCAACGCGTCGCCGTCCATGCCGTCGGCCTCGCTAGCGTCGTCTCCACTAGGCGGGCTCGGCGGGCTGAGTTCGGGGCCGGGGCTGCATCTGACGGGGGGTTTAGGCGGCGTCGGCGTCGGCGTCGGGCCCGGGGGTGGGGGAGGACCGATGGCGCTCCAACACCCGGGGCACCCCGCGCTCTCTGCGAACTCGCCGCACCCGCTGCCTCTCCACGCGCACGCGCACTCGCACCTCGTCGCGCACCAGGCGGGCGGGCAGGGGCCGGGGCCAGGGCAGCCGTTTTTGTACGCGCAGCAGGTCGCGGGCGGGGGCGGGGGGTATTCGTTCACGAGAGATAGTCTGCGCGAGATGAGGGAGGGGCCCGGGGGCGGGGGCGGGAGCAGCACGTCGAGCCCGACGAGCGGGTATGCGGAGTATGATTCGGGGGCGTATGCGGCGGGCGCGGGCGGGGAGCGGAGGCTGGGGAGTCGCGAGCGGGGTATGTGTTGTTTTCTTACTGTTTTTTTGCTGGTTTTTTGAGTGGCGGACGCGGGTGCTTTATCGCCGTCTTTTGTCTGCTTACTCTGTCTGAGGCTTATCTGGCCCGATCGCATCCTCCCCCGGTCCCATTCCCTCTTGCAATCCGTTCCTCGTCCCCGTCCTTTCGTTTCCTTCCATCCTTAACTCGACTTTCTTTCCCCTTCCCCTTCCCCAAATTACGTCTTC
Organism: Mycena galericulata; assembly: GCA_029289565.1. NCBI lineage: Eukaryota > Fungi > Basidiomycota > Agaricomycetes > Agaricales > Mycenaceae > Mycena > Mycena galericulata. The sequence goes on along the minus strand of JARKIA010000039.1, from coordinate 928,362 downwards.
CTTTCTTGCTCTCATCTCCTTGGGGAAATTTAAGCGCACCTTGTAGCTCCATCCTCCACCCTTCCCCTTTTTCTTCTCCCACCCATCCTTCATTCTTTCGTCCTCCCTCTTTAATTCAAAGACGCTCGCTAATCCCCCCACTCAGACTACTACCCGCAGCCACCCGGCTCCGCCCCCGGCTCCAGCTCCGCGGGTTACTACAGCGAATACCGCAACGAGCCCTTCGACGCGCGGGGCGAGCACAGCGCCTTTGACGCGCGCAGCGAGCGGAGCTTCGAGTACGATCGGCGGAGCGAGCATAGTGGCTTCGACGGGCGGAGTGAGCATGGCGGATTCGATGGGAGGAGCGAGCATAGTGGATTTGATGGGCGGAGCGAGCATAGCGGGAGTGTGGGGGGGAGTCGACCGCAGAGCAGCGGGGGCCCGGGTGGAGTGAGTGTTTTTCGGTGCTGCTGTCTTGCGTTCTGTCATGCGGGGAGTTTTGGTGATGGATGGAATTGGGCTTTGGGTCTGGGCCAGGGGCAGGGGCCAGGGCCTATGCTATTACCGCCGCAGTCACACGCGGTGACTGGGAGTGGGCTTGTGCAGACAGACCTCTTCTCCGTCCTCCTTATCCCCTGCACGATACGCATATATGCTGACGATGCCTCTTTTTCACTCGTAGGACTACGCCCCATTCCTCCCGAACGGGCACCATGCCTCTGCCTCGATTGACCTGCACGAGCTTGGGCGACACCACCCGGACCTGCGCCAGCGCAGCGAGTTCAGCAGCGCCTTTGGCCTAATGTCGCTCGACGACCCGAACGTCCTCGCGGGCCTCGCGGCTGACGGCGTCCCGTTCTTCTCGCAGCGCGCCCCCGGGTCGTCGTCGTCTTCCTCTTCCCATTCGCACTCGCACTCGCATCATTCGCAGGCGGGGCACACGGGGCTCACGCCGGGGACGGGGCCGGGCGTGGGGCACACGGGGCTGACGCCGCACGGGGAGAAGGCGCGCGCGATGCAGCTCGTGCCGCCGCTCGCGTACCAGGCGTACCCGCCCCTCGGCCCGCCCGCGGGCGTCGGCGTGGGCGCGCAGACGCCGAGCACGCGCGAGGCGGAGACGCGCGAGCTGAGGGAGTTTTGGAAGGCGTATATGCGCACGCCGCTCACGGGCCCCGGGGACGTGAGTGCGCTGGGGCTGCAGACGCCGAGCGCGAATGCGGGGGCGGCGCTCGCTGCGGGGCTTGGGCCGCCGAGTGCGAGTGGGAGGCGGTATAGGGTGGCGAGTTTGCCGAGCGTGAAGACGCCCGAGGGGGAGATGGACGCGGCGCCGTCGTATGCGGCGGTGCATCAGCCGGGGCAAGGAGGTGGCGGGGGAGGGCCCCAGACGCAGCAGGCACGGACGATGCATAATGATGATTTGCGGAGCTACGAGGCGGCGGTGCTTGCGCGCAAGGCGCCCGAGCTTACGCTGCGCAAGCCTGCGCGCAGGCCGACTACGAGCGCGGGGGTGTCGCAGCCGCAACAGCAGCAGCAGCAGCAGCCTCCCCCGTCGTTCGACTTTGGCGCGGCGGGGAGGGAGCGTGGGGGTGCGTTGGAGGGTGCGGGCACCAGCCAAAGCTCCCTCGCCGGCGCGTTTGGGTTCGCGGGTGCGGGGTACGGCGCCGCACCTGCTGGCTCGGGCTCCGTGCCCAACTCGCCCTTCCCAGGCACGCCGTCGTCGAACAGCGCCTCTGCGTCCGCGAGCGCGTCGGACGACGGCGATGACGAGCATTCGTCGCGCCCCGCGTTTAAGCGCCTGCCGAGCCAGACGCTGGGCCCGCCGCAGTCGAAGCGGAGGCGGGATCGGCCGACGATGGAGATCCTCGGGATGATGACGCCGGGGGCGAGTTTGGGGCCTGGGGGCGCGCTTGCGGGTGGGGGTCCGCCTGCGGGAGGGGCCGGCGGCGGGACTGGGGGACTTGAGCGGCCCCCGAGCGTTAACGCGTACCCCGAGCGCCCAATGATTGCGCTGCGTGCGCCGCCCGCGCACCCGCAGCGCCGTGCCCGTCGACTCAGTGCGCCGGCGTCGCCTACGGCGCCTGGGTTTGTCATCGATTAGAGGAGTAGATGAAGAAAAAGACGAAAAGAAGAGGACGACGAAGCAGAAGAAAACGAAATCACCGTACGATCCATACCCACCCATTCATTCGCTCGCCGCAGCACCGATACCACTCTCCCTCCCTCCCTCCGCATTTGTCGATCGCCATCTGTCCATACAACTGCATTTGTTCGCATTCTCGCTCCGTCCGTCCTCTGCGCACCCCTGTATTTTTGGCTTTCCCTCGTTCCTCCTTGTAATACCACCTAGTCTTTACCCTACCATCCGGATTATATCGGATAATCTTTCTCTGTCTATCCTCGTCTGTATACGTATATTTCTCTCATTTCGTTTTCATTACTTTCTCGCTCTATCTTCTTTATTGTTTTTGTTTTTCGTTCTTTATTCGCTCGTATCAGAATCCTTTGCTCGTAGCTTACTTAGCATTGCTTGTGCCCTTCTTGAAATCGAAAGGAAGTGCAAAATTTTTTGCGAAATTTAAATTCAAATAGATCGTACGCTCTTCGGTTCGCCCTTGTTTGACTTGGAACCAACAGACTCTCTGGACAGCGTCAGCCTCCAACTCCAGTTAATAGTTTATCGCGGCTACAAGTGGGATAGGCTAGGGTCTGGAGTTAGGGGGACTTCGCAAAAAATAAATGGGGCGCGGAAGAATATAGGTGCACGTGCCTTTCCATATCCTTCAAGCAGTCGATGTTCATTATGATGGCGGACTAGGAAGGACAGATGATGCATGGAAGTTGAAATTGCGCCGCTTTTCGACGCAATGGACACGAGTTGGTTGACAACGGCCGACGAATGTCCGATTTTACGCCCATGGCGCGGAATCAAAATACTTAACCCGATTTTATTCCATGAAACTTTTGAAAAGGAAAAAACATCGCAGCCGCAGATCGGCATGAAAGCGCGGGGTTATAGTGGAATATTGTGCATGCAGCTTCCAAGTTTGCGGTTTTGAGACGCACGCGACTCAGTAATCTGAATCAACCGGAGAGTGATTCGTTGAAGACAAAGGGAACGGGCGCGGGGGTCCTCGCGGGAAGATCTGGCCGCAGTGGGCCAAACTCCGGTGATAGAGATCGGGACCACGTGTGAAGTGTCCAGATACATCTTGTCTTTCGCTCGCATGTCTGTCAGCAATTCACCGAATTCTGGGGGCACTGGCTCCCCTCTGGGCGGAACTATAGCTGGGGCTCCATCCAAACCAACCACAGACTGGGTTGGGCTCTCTCTTCTGACAGCAAAGACTATTGCTGCTGCTGCTGAGTGTGCTCCATTCCCGTACATCAAGGGTGTCTTTGGGACAGTTGTTATTCTGTTGGAGACAGTAGAGGTAATGGTTTAGATTTCCTGAAAGAATACAACTGATGTTGGCTTTTATTAGAAAGTGAAGAAGAACCGAGATGACCTCAAGGAGCTCTGTGAGAATACTGTGACTATTATTGAGATTGTTCGGGGCCAAATTTCTGCTCATGGGGATATGGCTGCTGCCAATTTGAAGGGTCTCTGTGAGGACCTTGAAAGGCATGTTCATTTTATTTATTTATGAACTGTTATTTCATGGTGCTCTCCTAGATGCTTGCAGGATATACTTGATGCAGTTAAGCCTCTGCAGAAGAAACCTAAGGGCTTAAGTGGCCGGTTCAAAGAAGTTATGAAGTTGAGCAGTACCACAGAGCAGATCACTGGGTTCCAGACCAGGATTCAAACCTTGCGCTCCAATTTCTTGGTATGCCCATCGGATTCCATAGCCAGTAATGTCCTAAAACAAATCATAGCTTGCAGCAATGATAGATACCAATCACCAGGTCAACAGACTGACTGTGGCAACCAGTATGAATATTTTTACTTCGAAACTCTTACCATAATTGATATGATATGGTGTAGATATTTCTGTACCTCCTCCAGTTCAAAGCATCAACAACTGTCCTCCACCGTCAAGAATCTTCCAGGGCAGACAGGCCATTCTTGATAAGATGCATGGATATTTTGACCAAGATACTGGTGATCAACATATATTCCTCCTTCATGGGCTTGGTGGAGCTGGCAAGACCCAGATTGCACTCAAGTTCATTAAGCAGGCATTAACTCAGTGTGTCCTTATTGATATGAAGAGAGTGGCATCACTGAAATTTCTCTCACAGGTTCTCAGATATCTTTCTCATTGACACCAGCACCCAGGACACAATTGACAGAGGCCTAAAAAATATAGCTGTAACCAAAAATGCTGGAACCGGCGGACAGGATGCTCTGAGATGGCTTAGCAGCACCCCATCTCAGTGGCTGCTATTCTTTGACAATGCTGATGACCCAAAGATTGATCTCAACCAGTACTTCCCAAAGTGCAGCCATGGAAATATTTTGATAACGTCTCGGAATCCAGGCCTCTGTGTCTATGCTGGGGCCCATTCTTTGGTGTCGGATATGGAAGAGTCAGATGCAATTGTGCTCTTGCTCACTAGTGCAGTGCAGGATATCACACTGAAGAACAAAGAAATATCTGCTAAGATTGTCAAGGTCAGTGGTCATATTCAAGACATGTATATTTTATTGAGTCTCTATAGGCCCTTTGGTATCTGCCTCTTGCTATCATTCAAGCTGGTGCATTCATTGCCAAGTCAGGGGCCCTGAACACCTATTTGGCATTATATAATGAGAACCGAGCCTGCCTGCTCAGTGAAAAGCCCACTCAGTCCCACGATGACTATGCCTGGACAGTTTACACTACATGGCAGATTAGTTTTAATCAGCTCAGCCAGCCAGCTGCCACACTCCTACAGTTGTGCTCATTTCTGCACCATCAAGGAATCTATGAAGGAATATTCAGTGGAGCCTCTTTGTATGAGTTGGAAGACTATGGGCCCAGTCAAGAAGAGTTACAAAAACCACTTGAAATCCTTTCCCAATTTTTGCGACCTGATGGAACCTGGGACTCTCTTTCCTTTGTGGTGTCAACAAATGAGCTCCGAGCATATTCCTTGATTAACCTCAACATGGAAACTGGCCTATTCTCTATTCACCCACTTGTTCATAGCTGGAGCCGGAGCACGCTAGTTAATCCTGACACTTGGCATTTGGCTGCAGTTTCTATAGTAGGAATGTCAATTGCCACCACCCCTGACAAAGACAAGCAACTCATGAGTCTGAAAATGCTAACTCACATTGATTCACTACGTTTCGGTCAACAGCAGGTGGTGCCTGATTTCAATTTGCAGTATGGAGCAGTGTACTACTATTCTGGAAAAATAGAAACTGCAGCAGGTTTTTCTGCTGAGATGGTGGAAAATAGAAAAATAAGATTTGGTGACTCTCATGTAGCCACTCTGGATGCCATGACCGGTCTTGCATCAACATACAGCCTGATGGGACAATTGGAAGAGGCAGAGAAGCTTGGAGTGCTGGTGGTTGAGAACCAAAAGAAAATTCTTGGCGAGGACCATCCAGATACACTGTTAACCATGAGCAATCTTGCAGACACATACCGCCAGATGGGACGACTGGAAGAAGCAGAGCAGTTTGGTGTGCTAGTGGTTGAGAAGAAAAAGAAAATCTTTGGCGAGGACCATCCAAACACTCTGACAACCATTGGTAATCTTGCATCAACATACAAGCAGACGGGACGTTTGGAAGAGGCAGAGAAGCTTGAAGTGCTGGTGGTTAAGAAGCAAAAGAAAATACTTGGCAAGGACCATCCAGATACACTGCTGACCATGAGTAATCTTGCATCAACATATCACCGGATGGGGCGATTGGAAGAGGCAGAGAAGCTCGGAGTGCTGGTGGTTGAAAAGCGAAAGAAAATCCTTGGCGAGGACCATCCAAATACACTGCTGATCATGAGCAATCTTGCATCAACATACGACCAGATGGGACGATTCGAAGAGGCAGTGGAGCTTGAAGTGCTGGTGGTTGAGAAGCAAAGGAAAATCCTTGGCGAGGACCATCCAGATACACTGCGTGCTCTCGGCAATCTTGCATTAAGATACCTGGATATTGGAAAATTGGAAGAGGCAGAGAAGCTCGGAGTGCTGGTGGTTCAGAAGCGAACAAGACTCCTTGGAGAAGACAACCCTGCTACATTACGGTCCATGTCACGTTTGGAGGACACTTATCATGCACTGGGTAAGGTGGAAGAAGCAGAGTCACTGAAACTGCTCATTGAGAACATCAAGACAAGCAAGAAATAGTTAAGTAATTTAGTTTGTGTACATATCTAGTGGTTGTCATTGTACTGTTGTGTGGACCTTGTACCTGATCATCCAGCAAGAAATACTACTGCATGATTCTAAATTACTGCCAGAGGATCAATGCTGAAGTGGCATGCGTTTGGTGCTATAAATGGGATTGAGTAACTTTCTTCTTCTTCTTCTTTTTGGTGGTACAGTATTAATAAGTACTACAACATCAATACTGCAGTGCCTCTGAATTTCCCTTACCGTTTGCAAGACTCTTACTTCAAATTGACTTATTTCCCTGGTAGATAATTCAATTCCTTTCAATGCATAGAGAATCTTTGAAGTTCAGAATTGCATCCAAATTTTACAATGCACAACAGGATTACAGCCCTTTGCGGAACATAGGGCGCGGCCAAAATCTTTCCCATTTTGGGACATTTTTGATCTTTTTGACCATTTCCCTTGCTGCGCGCTCAGTTCTGAATGTATCGTTCTAAGATATATATGAGCGGAACCGCAACAAAATTCTGGAGGTCCTCTCGTGCTTCAATTTTTTTTATTCGGCTTATATAAAATGTACAATGATATAATCATGCTTATATGGAAATCTCCTCCCACAGGGGGAGTTGGCAATATATTATTTTGGGGTCTCATTAGGGCATATCTACACCTATTTCGGAGGTCGCCTCGTCCCCGGATTTTGTCTGTGGGTCCTATACCACGTGAACGATGTAATTGAATTCAATACAAACACCTACTGGTCAGACACAATGCTCTGGCATAATCTGGTCCCAGGGGAACGTGATACTCGTTGGGTTCTCGTCCTGTGGTGATTAAAACAGACTCCACGACTCACATGGGTCATTTAAGTCCCCATCCCCGTAGGCGATGCGTTTCGATCTGCCCGTGTTTCCATCACGTGACAATATTGAATATACGTGCAGATTGAAACGCGTCGCCTACGGGGATGGGGACAGTAGCAGAAACACTCCATTTGCTGGTGCTTGAGAAGCGAACAAGACTCCCTGGGGAAGACAATCCCAACACCTTGTGGTCCATGTCAAGTTTGGAGGAAACTTTTCATGTACTGGGTAAAGTGGAAGAAGCAGATTCACTGAAATTACTTGTTGACAAGGCCGAGACAAGCAAGAAATAGTTAGGCAATTTAGTTTGTGTACATACTGTACCATTTCGACCGTAGGTTCACAGTATGTCACCCGTCACCGCACATGTTCATTTTCTTTGATGTTCATTCCTCGGCAATCACGATAAAACTGCATTTATGGTAATCCGGCAACTGCCGGAGGCGAATTTTTCACATTTTTTTAGCCTATTTGGGCCATAAAAAACCGTCATCACCGTCACCTACACCCAATAGGTTCAGTTCACAACCCTCTGTCACCCGTCACCTGAACTTACGGTCGAAATGGTACAGTATCTAGTGGTTGTCATTGTACTGTTGTGTGGACCTTGTACCTGATCATCCAGCAAGAAATACTACTGCATGTTGTCTGCACCTTGTTTCTGATTGTTCATCACAAAATACTGCTGCATGATTCTGAATCACTGCTAGAGGACCATTGCTGAAGCTGAGATGGGTTCGGCCCTGCAAATGGGATTAGATCCATGAGTATGTAACAGTAAGTACTACAATATCAATAGTGCTTCTGAATTCCCCTTACTGTCAGCAGGACTCCCACTTTGAATAGCCTCATTCACCCAGGTAGACAATTCCTACAATGCATGAATGATTTTTGAGGACCAGAATTCCAAATTTTACAACGCACGATGGCACTCACGCAATTAAAACCCATAGAGAATTTATTGTTGCTATTTTTCTTGATCCTACGGTATAGGAGATTGCAGTTATGCAATGATTTGAAAGACAGTCATGCACAAGCCTACTGAAGTTAGATACAAGTGAGGCCTATCCCAGGATTTCAGCTATCAGGAAGAGGCCGAGTTACGTGTGCCAAAGTACTACACCCGAGTTTCAACTCATCTGGGTCTGAACTTTTTAAAAATGAACATCGTGATGAGAAATTGAGCGGTATAAGTTTGAAAGCATGCATAATACAGATAATCAGAAGCCATCAATTCCAAAATGAATATAGGGACCGGACCGTACACTGGGTACAGAACCCGGCAGCAATATGGGATGTTGCAGTCTTGTTCAAGTTTCATTCATATACTCAAGGTCCACGGCATCATCTGGCCTGCTCGAGACCATCTTCCATTATGTCACTCTGGCAACGATAGGGATGTAATTTGAAGGATGCAGGCACGAAAAAGGAAAAGGCGACGGGGCCTGGGAGCTCCAATGATATGGATGAGTTGAAAATGGCAAGATTGAACCAAAGCACTCGAAATTTGGTCAGGTTCAAGGCCGTTCAGGATTTTATGTGTACCATAACCACACTTGCCTTCCACGGATCCAACTGAGGGATTTTAATTGCCAATGTTCACGCACCTAGAAGCTACGAGTTGCTTTTAAAGTGCGGCGCGCCCTGGGTTGAAGGACATCGATTCGTTCTGTTGTTAGCAGGTGAGAAGGGGTGCTTCGCACATTCCGCATTCATGAACGGGGTGTCCTTTGGTCACGTTGTAGTACAACCGCGACAGCTTCTGGAAGCCGCAGAGAGAGTCGAGCTCGTGCTAGTTGCGCGCAGAACGTCAGCTGCGAATGACGACATATAACGGTGTTGTGTACACATTGCATTCGAGGACGGTTTAACTGCTCACGGGCCTAGTAATAATAATTCAGAGTGAGTTCTCTCACAAAATCAAAGAAAAGGCAAAGAAGACACACTGGTTCAGCGTCACACAAAACTGCAGCGTGGCGCGAGGCCGGATTCCGGGGGCGGTTGGGAGGAGCGGCCTACGCCACAGTCAACTTATCCATTCGTACGCCGTTGAATGAGAGTGGGACTTACAATGCGGGTAGTGTGAGTCGTTGTGGAGGACGGCTTTGGCGAGCAAGTGTCTTGAGGGCGGGGAGGAGGGTAGTGGGGCGAAGGACATGGAGGTCGCGAACTAGAGAAGATTTGGTTCAAATGCAAGTTTTTGTATAAGCCTAGCGTACCTGGTTCGCGGTATCGCGGAGCCATTGAGCACCTCAAGGGTCCCCGAAGTTCAATTTCTGAACGGCGTGAACACTATCCGACGAACATGATGTCCTGGGAGGAACGCAACTCAAATCCGGGTTAATGGATGTGGAAACTTGAAAGACGGACTCACCTCAGGGATGATGAATACGAGGTTTTACGCCTATCGTCAAAACGACATCAGCCGACCTGAGAACCAAGCAAATACACGGTCAGCGATGAAATATTCCACGGTCGTATCTATATGTATTAGCATCGTCGGAACTGGCCCGTGATGAAACCCAACGCACCCAGAGTATTGGGGGACGTGCAATACTCTGGGGGACGTCTTTCCAATTTCAAAGATCCCGGCGAGATCTGGGTACTTCGGCCGCGCCTTCATGTCTGCTATCACTTTCTGGAAACAAGGAATCGGCGTCAAGATGAAGTCAACTGTTATTTTGATAACGACTCGTTCGGCACTCTGCGTATGATGATGCCGGAATAGAGTCCGAGGTAAATTGTGCGGTGAAGAGAGATGACGTACCTGGACTGGGACGCATGAACGGGAATGCCAGTGCTCGAGGAGTTCCCCTGCGACGTCTGCGGATCCACTGAGCGCGTTCAAGTCCGAGTCAATCCCGCAACCGACGCGTCAGAAGACCGAAGTTAGCACCTAACGCTCACCTGCGAATGGGTGGTGAAGTCGGGGCATTGCGCCCATGTGCCTCCAGCGAACACGACAGCCAGAGTTAAATGGTAGTGCTAGATGGTACGTAGTAAATTACGGTCAAACGCGCCAACGATGGAAGCAATGCGCCGGCGGGTAGAACCATCTCAAAACGCAAGGACTTGGTGAGAAGAATGCGTTCTCAATAAGTTACAACCTTCAGAAGAATGCGCTAGAGACAGAAGGCGATGGTGGAAGAGGCAATTGGGAAGAGCGCGGGCCGAAAGTCGACCCTGCAGCCGAATCGGACTTACTCGGAATTGATCAGCTCTCTCCGCTTTGTACTGGATCGTTCGTTCACCTCGGCCAACGCTTCGCCCATCGACGTCCCGCAATTCTACAGCTTTACCCGTACTCGTTTCGCTTGATTTCTCGCTCCTCGCCTTGTCTTCAAGTTCCCCGATGGCCACTCAAGCTCTCCCGAGTTTCTTTTGGTCTCCCAAGGCCGAATCTGCCTTGTACTTACGCCACGGAACCTTGCGTTGGCACGAGGACATAATCCTCAACGTCGGTCTGTGCGGGCATGCCACTGCCCTCGGCGCGAGAACTTTTGGATGGCACGCAGCGTTGATGATCCGCCGATCCCACACATCGGCTCAACCGACGAATACATAGGGAGCACGAGCGGCGCGCAAAGTAGAAGATAGGGTTAATGTGAGTCCAAGTCTTGTTTGGACTTTCGCGAACGGTGAATATAGGGCGTCTACTGCAGACACACCCTCCCTATCTCCCTATTCGCATTTGCCCTCCTTTCCGTGTCCCTCCCCGTTCGCATGCTGAAGATCCTCCCTTTATGAAGGATTACCACTCGCCGTACATCCCGATTGTTCCCCCGCCCTCGGTGGTTAAAGTCACGCAGGCACTATGAGCAGCCCTCGATGCTCGGATCCGGGATCAGAACATCGCGCCCGAGGAACGAGTTTGACGGACGCGTAGGTGAGCATTCGTACCTCCCCGCCTTTCATATGTCGCCTCTTGGGTGTATAATACGGACTGCGAGCAGTGTTGGATGAACGATCTTCTAGATCGATCTCGCCTTCCATTGTCCAAGTCTTTCATATTCTGACTGTCCCGTACCTCCTTCTCCGCACGCTGACGATCTCTCAGGATTATACACCGCTGTCCGTACTTCCTATGTATAGCGCTGAATCCGGCGCCACCACTCCAAGCTGCACGCGGATCGCTCGCGGCGCGGCGCGGGACGTTTGCGCGTGTTCCACCGCTCGTATCGCTCTACGGGCTTCCGCCAGTTCTTGCACGCCCTTCTTGCACGCCCCGTGTGGCACCACCATCCTCTGCACGCGGCCACCTGTGATCTCAGCACGCCGAACGCGCGCTCAATTGTCTCCTCGCGCCCCGGAGCCGCATCACCACCCCGCCAACGAGGTCGGCGCCGCGTTCGCGATCCGAATCGTGCGGCTCGTGCGGCGGTCTTCTCGCACCCCACCCCTTACAAGACCCAGTCCAAAAAACTCGTGCCGGGCCCGTGCTGCCGCCGTCCCGCACACGCGAGCCCCGCGAATCGAGGCGCGCAGCAGCTCGGTCCATTTGCGCGACGTGTGCACGACGCCGACCTCCCCGCGGTGACGTGCGTGCGTTCGCGGTGGGGACGCCTCCCACGGGCATCGCTCACAACGCCCGAGGAACCACCTCGACGCAACACGCAGCGGGTCGCATAGCAGTGGAGGGTGAGTCCGTCCGTCCTCGCCTTCCATCTGTCGCGTTGCGCGACTCGGGATGTGGATGCATCATCTGGACTGCGAGATATTGAGACGATCTTGCAGATCGCAGCCGCGTACATCATGTCTCTGTATCTTTACATCCCCACTTCCCTCCTCTCCTCGTTCGCATGCTGACGATCCGCCAGGATTCCCGAATGGACGCCGGATACGCTGGATCTACTCGCCCACCACGCCCCACGCCCTACACTCCACGGGCGGCGCTTTTGCGCTCGCATCGCTCAACGCCGGTGTGCGATTTTATCCGCTAGTCCTCCTCCGCGTATACAGGACCCCACGGCGCAGCATCACCATCTCGCTCTGCACGCGGCCACCTGCGAGGTTAGCACCGCGTCACCAAGCGTGCCCGTGGCGTTCTTTTCGCACCCCACCCCACCGCCTTCCGCCCCCTCCCGACGAGACCCCGCCCAACGAACTCGTGGTGGTCCCGTGCTGCCGCCGCCGTCGAGCACCTCCCTCGAGCACGCATGTACTACGCGAATTCACGACTCTCGCCGCGTGCGACGACCAGGCACGCGGCGGCGCCGTCCATCCACATGCGTGACGTGAACGACGTGCGCACGACGCCGACCCCGCGACGTCCATACTCTCAAGGTGTGGTGCGGTCGCGGTGTGGATGCCTCCTGCGGGCGACGACGAGGTACTCCCGCCGTTGTCTGTCCACATCCGCGACGCGCGTATCATCCCCACCCCGGTCCCGGCGACGTCCATGCGCGACGTGCGGTGCGGATTCCTCCCGCGGGCGTGGGTGCGACGCGACGTGAATATGAGGATGTCGCAATGTGAGCACGATCCCCGGCCCGGCCCCGGCGACGTTCAGACGCTCGTGGTGGGGACGTGGTGGAGACACCTGCCGCGGGTATGGGTGCGACGCGAGGGGGAGGGAGGGTGCGTGCGCCCGCCGCTCATGATTTCCGCCCCGGCTCCGGCGATGTCCAAGCGCGCGTGGTCAGGGGCGGTGGGGACGCCTGCTGCGGATGCTGAGGTGCTCGGGGACGGCGTACATTTACATCCGCAACGTGCGCTATCCCTGCCCCGGCCCCGGAAACGTCCACATGCACGCGTGGTGCGATGTGTCGCAGTTACCTCCCGCGTGCGTAGGGGTGGCGAGATGAAAATGAGGATAGCGCATGATCGCCACCCTGCACAATCGCGTCGAGCACCCGAGCACACGCGAATTGAAGTCCACAAATCTCACCCCGGGGTGCTCGCGGCGCCGTCCATCTACATGCGCGACGTTCGCCCGACGCCGGCCCGGCACCAGCGATGTCCATGCGCGCGCTGTGCGGTGCAGTGCAGTCGTAGTGCGAATGCCTCCCGCGGGCGTGCGGCGGCGCGATGTCAAGATGAGAGTACATCCGCAACGTGCGCACGAACCCCGCTCCGGCCCCGACGACGTCCATGCGCGCGTGGTGGGGACGCTTGCAGCGGGTGTGCGTGCGGTGCAAGGTAAATACGAGGCGCACGCCGCGCACGATCCCCGTCCCGGCCCCGGCGACGTCTATACGCTCGAAGTGTGGGAGCTTGCTGCGGGTGTGCGGTGCACGGTGAATACGAGGTGCACGCCACGCATGATTCCCGCCCCGGCCACGGAGACGTCCATGCGCGCGTGGTGGGGACGCGGTGCGGGGATACGTGCTGTGAGCGTGGGTGCATGGGCGAGGCGGAGACGCGGAATGCGGGAGTGCGGACGCGCGAATGTTGCTCCCGGGACTAGGCGATGTGTGGGTGCGCTCTCGGTACGGTGCAGAGGTCTCCTGCGGGCGTGGGTGCGATGCGACGTGAAATTGAGGGTACATGTGCACGCTGTGCACGAACCCCGCCTCGGCCCCGCTACGTCCATGCGTGCGTGGCGTGGGGGCGTTGCGGTGCGGATCCCCCCGCGGGCGTGGGTGCGGAGCGCGGTGAAGATGGGCTACCGCGACGTGCGCACAATCCCCGCCCCGACCCCGGCGCCGTCCATCAGCGCGCTGTGCAGTGCGGGCTTGGGTGCGACGCGAGGCGGAGTGCGGGTACATCCGCCACCTGCACGGGCCCCGCGAAGTCCATGCGCCCGCCGCGCGGTGTGGTGTGGTACGGGTGCCTGCTGTAGGCGTGCGTGCGACGCTAGGCGGAGGCGCCGGAGGTGGGAGATGAGGAAGATGAAGGAGTGTACTTGCCGCGGATGTTGCTCGCGGCATGCGGACGATGTGTGGGCGGGCGAGGGCGACTGCTACGGGTGCGCAGGTGCGGGGTTTGGCGTGCGGGAGGGAGACAGAGGGCTGTGTGCGGCCCCGTCGTTGTCGTCGGGGTCGCGGCGCATTGATGGGTGGCTACGGCGCAAGCGGAGGGCGAGCCAAGGCGATGGGCAGATGAGAGGCAGCGCCATGCGCGTGCTCGCAAGGGAAACACGCTGCCAGCCTTCGTGCCGCGTTTACCCGCACGCGGGAACATGACATACACCCTTGACTTTCGCCGGCAAGGTGGGGGCGCGTATGGCGGGACTCGGGTCGCCCCGAGGACTGATCGGCGTACCGGGAGGAGAGAGGGAGACAGCATGCCCCCGTCGGACATCGTGTCTGTTCCCAAATCGCCTTGTCGTTCCCGCTGCGCTGCGATCCATATCCACCCATTCATTCGCTCGCCGCAGCACCTGATACCACTCCCCCTCCTCCCTCCGCATTTGTCGATCTCGCCATCTGTGCATACATTCGTACTTGTTCGCAATCTCGCTCCGTTTGGCCGTTCCTCGTCCCTGCTTGTAATACTACATACCGAGTACTTTACCCTACAATCCGGATTGCATCGGATAATCTATCCTCGTCTGTATACGTATATTTCTCTCATTTCGATTTGATTACATTTCTCGCTCTGTCTTTATTGTTTTGTTTTTTTCATTCTTTATTCGCTCGTATCAGAATCGTCGCTCGTAACTTACTTATGGCTGCTTTTGTTTTCTTGAAATTGAAAGAGTTGAAGTACAAAATGTTCCGCGAAAATTTTCAAATGGATCGCAGTCTGGCTCTGCGCTGGGCGCTCGGGTTCTGTATGCTTCTTGATACGCCTTCGTTGAATTTAGCCAACAGACTCTCAAGACAATGTCAGCCCCCAGCTCCACGCTTCGCGGTTGAGAATTTATTACCACTACACGTGGGATTCTTGGGACTTCTGGAGCATCGCAAAAATAAATGGGGCGCGGTGGAGTCCAGGTAGCTTTCAATTTCCTTCTAGCAGTCGGGATCCATTGTGAGAGCGGGCAATAAAGAGGACGGAGGGGATGGACAGTGCTTGGGTGACGAAGTTGAAATTGCGCCGCTTCTCAACACAATAGAAACGAGGCGAATGTCCGATGTTGGCACGGAATTAACATGCGTGGACGTTCGCCCCGTTCTATTTCACGAAAAGGAAAAACAATTCGTAGTTGTACTTTTCTGGTTGATATGGTGCTGCATTGGTCATCGGTGCAGCCACAGAGGTCCGCATGAAGCGCATAGTTGGAGTCGAATACTGTGCATGCCTTTCAAGTTTGCAGTTTTGAAAAAGCACGCAACTCAGATTCATGAGAGATAATTCAAGGGACCGGCCATGGAACGGGGTCGCTAGGGGTCGCTATGATCAGCCCGGGAAGATCCGGACCAAAAGTTGAATCCGTTGATAGGCGGGACCACGTGTAGTAAGGTACCTGTCCAGATACGTCTTGTCTTCCGCTCGCATGTCTGTCAGCAATTCACCAAATTCTGGAGGCACTGGCACCCCTCGGGGTGGAACTATAGCTGGGGCTCCATCCAAATCAACCCCAGACTGGGTTGGGATCTCTCTTCTGACAGCAAAGACTATTGCTGCTGCGGCTGACTGTGCTCCATTCCCATACATCAAGGGTGTCTTTGGGACAGTCGTTATTTTGTTGGAGACAGTGGAGGTAATGATTTGGATTTCCTGAAAGAATATGACTGATCTTAGGTTGAATAGAAAGTAAAGAAGAACCGAGACAACCTCAAGGAGCTCTGTGAGGATACTGTGACCATTATTGAGATTGTTCGGGACCAGATTTCTGCACATGGGGATACAGCTGCTCTGAAGTTCAAGGGTCTCTGTGAGGACCTCGAAAGGCATGTTCATATTATATGTCTTAATTGTTCCTTCATGAATGGTGGTCTCCTAGATGCTTGCAGGATATAGTGGATACAGTTAAGCCTCTGCAGAAGAAACCCAAGGGTTTGAGTGGCCGGTTCAAAGAAGTAATCAAGTTGAGCAGTACCACAGAGCAGATCACTGGGTTCCAGACCAGGATTCAAACCTTGCGCTCCAATTTTGTGGTATGCTGTTTGCATTCTATATCTAGTAATGTTCTGAAACAAGCTATAGCTAGTGGCAACAATAGATACCAATTTCCAGGTCAACAAGTTGATCATGCCACCTAGTATGAATCCTTTTTACTTTGAAGCTCTGATCATAAATTTATGTGATGCTGTAGATGTCCCTGTACCTCTTCCAGCTCAAAGCATCAATAACTGCCCCCCACCGTCAAGAATTTTCCAGGGTAGACAGGGCATTCTTGATAGGATGCATGGATATTTCGACCAAGACACTGGCAACCAACATATACTCCTCCTTCATGGGCTTGGTGGAGCAGGCAAAACTCAGATTGGGCTTAAATTCGTCAAGCAGGCAGTGACTCGGTGTGTCCTTAATGATACATGAAGCAGGTGACATCACTCAACTTTCTCTACCAGGTTCTCAGATATTTTCCTCATTGATACCAGCACCCGGGACACAATTGAGACTGGCATCAAGAATATAGCTGTGTCCAAAAATGCAGGAACCAGCCAACAGGATGCTCTAAGATGGCTTAGCAATACCCCATCTCAGTGGCTGCTATTCTTTGATAATGCAGATGACCCAAAGATCAATCTCAACCAGTATTTCCCAAAGTGCAGCCACGGAAATATCTTGATAACATCTCGGAATCCAGGGCTCTCTGTCTATGCTGGAGCTCATTCTTTGGTATCAGATATGGAAAAGTCAGATGCAATCGTGCTCTTGCTCGCCAGTGCAGTGCAGGAGATCACACCAAAGAATGAAGAGGTCGCTGCAGAAATTGTGAAGGTTAGTGGCCATACTCAAGACATTGATATGCTATTGACTCTGTATAGGCCCTGTGGTATCTCCCTCTTGCCATAATTCAAGCTGGTGCATTTATTGCCAAGTCAGGGGCCTTGAACACATATTTGGCATTATATACTAAGAACAGAGAGCGTCTGCTCAGTGAAAAGCCCACCCAGTCTCATGATGACTATGCCTGGACAGTTTATACCACCTGGCAGATTAGCTTTGAACAGCTCAGCCAACCAGCAACCACATTGCTACAGGTGTGCTCATTTCTACATCATCAAGGAATCTATGAAGGAATATTCAGTACTGCTTCCATGTATGAGTTTGAAGAGTATGGGCCAAGTCACGAAGAGTTACAGAAATCACTTGAAATCCTTTCCCAATTTTTGCGACCTGATGGAACCTGGGACTCTCTTTCCTTTGTGGATTCCACAAATGAGCTCCGAGCATATTCCTTGATTTACTTCAACATGGAAACTGGCCTGTTCTCAATCCATCCACTTGTGCACAGCTGGAGCCAAAGCACACTAATCAATCATGAAGTCTGGCATTCAGCTGCAGTTTCAATAGTTGGAATGTCAATTGCAACTACCCTTCAAGAAGACCGGCAACTTATGAGTCTGAAAATACTACCCCACATTGATTCACTACGTTGGGAACAACCAAAGGTGGTGCCTGATTTCAGTGAGGAATATGGAATAGTGTACTACTATGCAGACAAATTTGAAACTGCAGCCAAAATTGAGGCTGAGATGGTGGAAAATAAACAAAGGAGATTTGGTGACTCTCATGTAGCCACACTGCGTAGCATGGCCAGTCTTGCATCAACATATGTCCAGATGGGACGATTGGAAGAGGCAGAGCAGGTCGGAGTCCTGGTAGTTGGGAAGCAACAGAAAATCCTTGGTGAAGACAATCTGGAAACTCTGCAGACCATGACTAATCTTGCATCAACATACCACCAGATGGGACAATTGGAAGAGGCGGAGAAGCTCCAAGTGCTGGTGATTGAGAAGCAAACAAAACTCCTTGGCAAGGACAATCCAAACACTCTGCATACCATGGCCAATCTTGCATTGACATACTCCCAGATGGGACGATTGGAAGAGGCTGAGAAGCTTCATGTGCTGGTGCTTGAGAAGCAAACAAAAATCCTCGGCGAGGATAATCCAAACACTCTGTGGACAATGGCTAATCTTGCATCAACATACTTAGCCCTGGGACGATTGGAAGAGGTACAGAAGCTCGGAGTGCTAGTGGTTGAGAAGCGAAAGAAAATCCTTGGCGAAGACCATCTAGAAACCCTGCTGACCATGGCTAATCTTGCATCAACATATTGCCTGATGGGACAATTGGAAGAGGCAGAGAAGCTGGGAGTGCTCGTGGTTGAGAAGCAAAAGGAAATCCTAGGCGAGGACAATCCGGACACTCTACAGACCATGGCCAATCTTGCAGAAACATACAGCCAGATGGGACGATTGGAAGAGGCAGAGAAGCTCCAAGTGATGGTAGTTGAGAAGCAACAGAAAATCTTCGGTGAGGACAATCTGGACACACTGCAGAGTATGGCTATTCTTGCAGTAACATGCCACAATTTGGGACGATTGGAAGAGGCAGAGAAGCTTGGAGTGCTGGTTGTTGAGAAACGAACGAAAATCCTTGGCGAGGACCATCCTGATACACTGCAGACCATAAGCATTCTTGCAGAAACATACTGCCAGATGGGACGATTGGAAGAGGCAGAGAAGCTTACAATGGCAGTCCTTGAGAAATAAGCAAGACTCCTTGGAGAAGACAATTCCAACACTTTTTGGTAAAGGTCAAGTTTGGAGAGAACTTATCGTGTACTGGGTAAAGTGGAAGAAGCAGAGTTACCGAGACTGCTTGTTGAGAAGGCCAAGGCAGGCAAGAAGTAGCTCAGTACTTTAGTTGGTGTATACTTTGTGAATGCTATCACAACTCTTTGCATGACATGGGGCCTTTTATCTTTTTATCTTTTTCAAACTTTGAAGATTTCAATGCCCAATTCTGAACGGCTCCCATCAGTTGAACAACTCAATTTTCCAGTGAAACAACTGGCGAAAATTTTTGTTCATTTTTCAGTCATTTTTCACTGAAAAGGTGAGAAGCTCACAATTTTTTAAGTCCTTTTTTCGACTTAAGGTAAAAATTTTGTAAGTTAAGAAAACCAGAAATTAGATAATAAATCCCATATTTGGCACACTACATAAGTCTCTTTTGATGCTAATTTGGATGGAACCTGGGCTCAATGTGAGTTGGTCGATGTGTGAGCGTTGATCGACTGAACCTTGAGCCATGTGTAATGCTCTTTCAGATGTTTGTGTACCTCGTTTTCTGGAACACGTGAAGTCTCAATTTTTTGTTGAGTCTTTGACTGTCTGAGGGGTATGCCCAGAGGGATGTATATACACATATCACCGCACTGCAAGTGCTCCGCGTGGGAACCGCACTGCAAACAACACAAACGCAGACAATAATGCTGTCAGGGCATTGAATAGAAAAACCAGATTTGGGTGCCCGATCTCGGAGAGGAATGCAAAGAGCGCGCCGTAGAGCGATACGGTTGTGATCATTGCGGTGGTCTGGGTAGCACGGGAAATTGGAACAGCAAAGGAAATAGATACAGCAGAGCGCACCTCAACGAGCGCAATGGCAGAGAGTGCATCACTCTTGTGTTTCGCTGGTACCATGTCCAGTAGCACACCTTTGCACGCTGGCGCAGTGCCCGACGCAAGGGGGAGAATTACGGCAGCAGCCCAAATATCTCCACTGCTGTTCGAGAACACGAGCAGGCCTACCAAGACTGCATCGATGACCATCCTACACAGAGCATGTTAATCACCAAGCAAACCGAAAATGGAGCCGAGACCCACGAATAACGCAAGAATGCTAGGTCAAATGCGCTACCGTGCTTCTTGTCCGTGGGCGGTGCCTCCTGTGGATTTACCGGACTCTCTGTCACAGTCTCACCCGAGGTGGCTTCGTGCGGTTCGAGGGAGCTGGCCACGGCTGGTAGGCCGGCTGTGTCGCCGTCTGCAGGTGGGAGCACTGGCTTCGCAGCAGCGTTGGGCTGAGAGAAAAAATTCCGTCCGCGGGTGATGATGTGCGGGAAGGCGAGCGTGAGGAAGGCGGCACGCGAGAGAGCGTTGCCAGACATTCTGAACAGAAATCAGGTGAATTGCAGGATAATGGGGAATGAACTTACAGAAACCCGTTATCGCCGGGCTTGAACCCGTATTGATTGGTCGCAGTAAGTTGGAGCATGAGAGGCTGGAATGAGATTCACAATGTTGGGAAACTGAGAGATAATCGGTTACAACCTACCACATATGCGGTAGCCATTACAGACCAGAAGGCACCGGCTGCGAGTAATGGCAGTCCCCAGAATCTCCCCTTGTCGTCCGCATATTTTCCTGGAAGAAAAATACTCAGGCAGTAGAGGAACGCAAAGACAGATTCCTTCTTCTCCAGATCTTCCGGCGTCGGGTCATCATCCGTGGAGTTGTCATCCGACTTGGATGGGAATCCACCTGGCGGGATATACGGAAGACAGAAAGCAGTGAAAAAGGTTGAACCAACGAGCAAGCAGAACGTGATTTCGAACGGGGCGGATAGTCCGATGAAATCGTTGCTCAGCCCACCACAAATGTAACCTCCAGGGAGCAGAGTCAGGAAGAAGTAAACAGGCTTTTCGAAAAAGATAACGCACCGTTTGCTACGCCCAACATGGCCATCCCAGCCAACACCCCGAACGCCGCGGTCCGCTCCTCCGGCCCAACAACTTCAGCCATGTATGAGTTAGCGGATAAGAGGTATCCGGCGCCGCCGCCCAGAATCGTAATAAGCTGTGTGCTCTGCATAATTGTTATGCCCAGCCGACCACCTACCACTGCTAAATTTGACAAAGTCAATTCAACCTTAAGGACGGAGTGAATGCCGACGCACTGGCATATATCTGCGTGAGATTCCTCAGTGCCGGCCAGAAGGTCTGATTTATGATAGCCTTTCGCAGTCCCCAGTTCTTGATTTCCCATGTTGTGACGATAAGGTTCAGCGTCCCGCTGAACTGGGAGCCAAGATGTTGAATTGAATTTGCAAGGGAGGAAACATGCGCCGGCGCACCGTCGTAAGTGTGATCATGACCGTAATATCCTTCGCCGTCACTGTATCTATCGCCGTGATAGCGCACGCGTCGCCAGTCCCCTCATACCGCGGATGCGCCGGATCTTCGTAGTACTCCTGGCAGTTGAATATCCGGTATGCGTAGAACAAGGGTGTCGCTGTCTGGAGGGCCACCGGTCAACCGCAGTTCTTTAGTACATATTGAAATGGTGAGACTCACAAACGCAAATGTCGTCGAGAGGAGGAAAGTCGCGAGGAGGACACGCCGATAGGGGCTGAAGAACCCCTTGCGCTTTAGGTGCTCGTTGCCGACCTTGGTGAGGAGGGGAGTGTACTCCGTGGCGGTCATGTTAATGGTGGGAGTGTTTCACACGCCCCGGCCTACCACACAATCGTTTCGCAAAGATGGAGTTGGTTGTCCGGGCCGGAGCCTGAGCCCCGCATGAGAGAACTCGGAATTACTACTCCCGGTACGCCGCGGCGGGAACTCTCCACTTGCACTGACCCTGCGGCCTGAATCTTATCTCAACTTTGAGCCCTTGGCCCAGCACTCAATTTCGAGGCGGGAAAACGCCCGGATTTCAATTACGTTGTCAAAATTCTCCTAAGTAAATTCAACCCGTGCAGCTGCTGCACGTTTTTACATTCTTGCGTTCAAGAATCATTGACCAGGTGTGTAAGGTGTGTTGTTCTTGAAAATGAGCGATGGCTTGCGCTGCGCAAGGTCGAGGAGCATCTCGGCGAAGTAGCTGTTTGCCTGCATTCGCACAAATGATCAGTCAAGCGAATAAATATGGTTGGGAAAGGGAGAGATCGCACCCAGGCGAACCAGGGTCGCGTGTAGGACGTGCCCGACTGGTAGATGTCTACCGACTCATGGATGAGTCCGAGGCCGGCAGTATTCTGTGAATGCATACGATCAGCCATAGGCTGAATTAAGTAGAATAGAGAAAACCGACGTTTGCGATGGTGTACAGCGCCGTGAGAATCTCCTCGTCGTCATCCGTGCCGTAGATCGAAGAGATCTGCGACATGGGCCACGGGTTCCATGCATCAACGTGCGGGCCACTATACAGGTGTATTTCTCGTCAGCACATGGCGAGAAAAGGAAGGTGGAGAAATGAATAATTAAATGCGTACCCGATCCCAGAGAAGTTGCGCCCGGCGGCGTAGTACGGGTTACCCCGGGAGAGCAGGACCTTGCGGGTGGCGACGTATGCAGGGTGGGTCTTTTCGAGGAAGCCGAGGTACGGAAGCGAGAGGAGCGACTGCGAAGTGGAAAGTCATGATTAGATGCGTAGCCTGCTGAAGGGAGTGGAGAGACGCACCGGAACGTTCGCGTCGTCCATCACATACCGACCTCCGTATCCTATTTTTGCAAGCAAAATCAGCTAACTGAATCAAAAAAGGCAGGGAAAGCGCGTACCGTTCGTCTCATACGCAAACACATTATCCACGAGCTGCACCCAATATCAGCAACCGTCCACCCCGTCCCGAAGAAAAAAGGAACTAACAGTATTTTTCCACAACGCCGCAGAAACGCTGTTACTCCATTGCGTCGCGAGCTGGGTGATGTTCTTCCCTTGCGTGGTCTTCGACTGGCCGGAGGCGGTGAGGATGCTCGCGAGGTGCCCGAGCTCGACGGAAAGCATCGCGTTCGCGGGCGTGAGGAAAGCGAACACGCTGATGTCGTCGCTGGGGCGGTGGTGCGTGCCCACCATGCCTAATCGCACATCCATTGGTTAGCCTTGATACAACATACACTCCCCTCGCAAGGACTAAATATTGGGAGGGGAAACGACGCACCGGTGTACGCCTTGGGTTCGCCGTTCCCGCCGTTTGGTACCCCGGGGCTTTGCTGGTTGTTGCCGGTCCAGTTGTAGTACGAGATATAGTTGAAGTTGGCGTCCCAGGAACCTTGCGACTGCTCCTCGATGACGCGGAAGATCTGGTTGATCGCGGCATACCCTGCATCGCGACGAGGCTAGTTCAGGGTGTTGAATAGTTATGACAGATGGAGGACTACGCACACTCTGCGTTCATGAACGAGGTGTCCTTGGTCACGTTGTAGTAGGACCGCGACAGCTTCAGGAAGCCGCAGAGCGAGTCGAGCTCGTACTAGTTGCGCGTAGAACGTCAGCCTCTGGGAGGGAACATAAACACTTTTCGGTGCACGCACTTTGCACTCGAAGACAGTCTGGTTGTTCACCGGTCTAGTAATCGTAAATCAGAGTGAGCTCTCTCGCAAAAGTGGACGACAAGGCGAAAAACACGCACGGGTTCACCGTCACGCCAACAGCAGCGCCGTTGAAACTCGGCGCGAGGCCAGATTCCGGGGGCGGTTGGAAGGAACCGCCTACGCCACAATCAAATCATCCATTCGTACGCCGTTCAATGTAGAGTGAGACTTACAATACGGGTACTGTGACACATAGCGCGCCTCGTTGTTGATGACGGCTTTGACGAGCGTCTTGAGGGCGGGGTCTGAGGGGAGGAGGGCGAAGTAGGTCGCGAACTAGAGAAGAAATGGTTTAGATGCAACTTGCTGGAAAGGGAATATAAACGTACCTGGTTCGCGGTGTCACGGAGCCATTGAGCGCTTGAAGGGTAAATCAAATTCAGCGTCCAAACACATTGAAAAGAGTTTTTTTGACGAACGTGATGTCCTGGGCAGGGCAAAGTCAGTTCCGGCTAAAGGGATCTGGAAAGGTAGACTCACCCCAGTGATGATGAATGCAAGGTTTTCCGCCTATCGTTCAAACTACATCAGCCGACCGAACCAAGTGAAAAATAATGAACGGACAGCGCTAAAATATTTCACGGTCGTGTCTATCCGAACCATGTGTCAGTATCAGAACTGGCCCGTGATAAAAGCCGACGCACCCAGAGTATTGGGGAACGTGTTTTCGAAGAGCCGGGCGAGGTCGGGGTCCTTGAGCCGCGCCTTCATGTCCGTAATCACTTTCTGGAAATAGAGAATGGACGTCAACATGAAGTCAACTGTGATTCTGATAACGAGTATACTTCGACAGAGGTGCTGTTGAAGGTGCGGCACTCTACGTATAATGCGGGGTTAGAATCCAAGGTAAATGGTGAGGTGGATGACGTACCCGGACTGGGACGCATGAACGGAAGGCGGAGTGGCCCGCTTGAGGGGTTCCCTTGCGGCGTCTGCGGAGCGCAGTCGTCAATCTCCGTCCCCGACGCGTTAGAAGCGAGCACCCAATGCGTACCTGGGAGTAGCTCGCGAAGTCCGGGCACTGCGCCCACGCACCTCCAGCGAGCGCGACAGCGAGCACAACGGGAGAGAGAATCAGTTTCATGGTGGTGGATCGTACGCGCCAACGATGGAAGCGGTGCGCCGACGGGTGGAGCCACCTTATATACGGCGGCACGAAACGCAAGACGCAAGCACATGGTGAAAAGAAGGGATGCCCGCTCACGAGGCCATTCAATGTCGTATTTGTTCGATCTGGTGACCGCGGAGGCGAGATCAGAGGATGTGATGCCATCAAGCTCAAATGGTGGGGTATGGGGCGGATCAGACGCGCCGGCCGCCAAACTTGAATATCGCGCGCATCGAAGAATCGAAGATGGGCCTAGGCGGTCTTCCCGTCTTGGTGCCTGGTATAATGGTGACTTCCCAGTTGAAAGGTCATTGAGACGGGTCTTTCCGGCGTTCAATCCGGGGCTGGTATTTGCAAATCGACGAACGGGCTACGGCGAATGATGATCTGAGATGCAAGCTGAGATGGTGAATTCATGCACAGGCTAGAACGCATGACGTATTCGTGAGCGACAACATAATGTCAAAGAATTCGCAGTACAATGGTCGGAGCCCCAGAGCAATATCACGGTCGTCGACGTCGTCCGACTACGCATAAAACGGCAAGATTCCAGGATATGCAGAATATGCGGAACGACGGTCCGGCGGGCAGGATAGTGGAAGGCTCGAACCATTCGAGAACTACAATTGTAATCAGCATGGTAGAAGTCTCAAATATGTTCTTATCCACGCACCACATGATGCCGAGTGCAAATCGGATTGAGTGCCGATGTTATACGGCAGCTAGCAGTGATTGTGCAACCATGGCCGAAAAGATTGATTCGGGCAGCGAAGAGCTGTAAGGCGTTGTCTGGAGACGCGCGCTGAGGAGGGAAGGTTAAGTACGGACAACAGACCAGATACCTGTTCAGTGTTATAACTTACGAGGCAAGATAAGGACAACCAGTTTTGGGGACTTCGATTGAACGTTGAAAGCACAGTGGAGCTGGATACCTTTGTACGAACCCCTCCAACTGGCAACCAGACTCCTCGTAGTATATGCCCCAAACAAACACAAGTATTGATTCAGAGAGTGCGAGCCAATCCGCTTAACTCATCGCGGAACGAGTGGATTTCGACGGACGGTTGTAAGGGTGAATGTTTGTGGTTAGTCGTGGTCGGAGATCAAGACGCGATGTTCGAGTGAGTATCCTCCTGGAATATATCCGGCCGAGCGAGTTCCATGTGGTTATCCGCCTTCCTCCGTTGCCAAAAGTTGAATCTCGAAGAGCAGCTCATCAAGGAGATCCACTTGGAAGTCAAAAAAATGTCCCTCCCCCGCCAGACGTTCAATCTCGAAGAGCAGCTCGTCGAAGAGATCGACTGGAATCTGGAGGGCATTTTTTGGTTTGGAAGACTTCTCAGTCAGGGGAGTAGCGGGCGGAGGAATGGTGAATTTTGAGGTGGGTCTTCAATGTAATGCACTGTGCGGTACGAATTGCGGGAGTGGCTACTCGAGATGGATACTCGAGATGGAGGGCTAATCAAGTCAGCTTGTGTGGCGATTATAACGGAGATCAAACAACAATAAATCTGTATTATTAGCCTTGTTAACGAGTCAAATGAGAGCCGAATAGTTGAGCGCCACAGGCACCGGTTCGCCGAGAACGCCAGCTAGAACATTCCGCGCCGTGAGCACCGCCATCTCTTCCCGTGTCTCCTGCGCTGCGCTCCCGATATGCGGCAAAACGACGCATCGCGGCTCGCGAACCAGCGGGTGCCCTGCCGTTACCTGCGGCTCCTCATCCACGACGTCGAGCCCCGCACCCCAGATCCACCCCTCCCGCAGCGCCTGCGCAAGCGCGGCAGAGTCGACGATAGACCCGCGCCCGTTGTTCACCAGCACGCTCGTGGGCTTCATCTGCCGCAGAAAGGCGGCGTCGACGAGGTGTCGCGTTGCGTCTCCGCCAGGCGCGAGCACGAAGAGGAGGTCTGCGTCGCGTGCCAGCGTGCTGAGGGCGACTGGGCCGACGGAGATGAGCGACGGATGTTTCGCTTTCAGGGCGGCGTCGCGTGCGATCTGCGGTGGGGCACCAGGGCGGGGAGTGTATATGCAGTGCGTGATGCCGAAGCCGGCAAGGCGCGCGAGGACGGCGTGTGCGATGCGACCAAAGCCAAGGAAACCTGCGGTGCGCGTAGGCGAAAAGGCGGTAGTACTTAGCTGGGGGCCGCAGAAGGCGAAGGGAGTCCAGTTGAAGGTGGGCCACTGTCGAGGATGAGGGGCAGCGCGAGGTAAGTGGAAACGCGTACATGATTATTTTTCACGAAGGAGTAGCTTTGACCTGCGGCTCGGGTAGCCATAAGCGCCAGCATGACTGCAGAGTCGGCCACTAGGTAAAACGAGACTATTTACGATGTGGTGCATAGTAATCCATACCAGATCCATACCAGCGTCGGTGAGGATATCAGGTGTGTATCCGACTTGGATATTGCGCTCTGCCATTACTTTAAGATCGATGTGCTCTGCGGCACGTAAATCCCGAGCAACTCCAGGGTGTATACTATATTCACCGTATCCCACCGAAATCGTTGAGACTACGCGCAGATTGGGACCCGCTGAACTTGGGAATTAGAAAACGGGGATAGAGGCGAGAGTATGGCCCACCTGCATCGACAAGCTCACGATCAACCTCAACTAAATGTAAGATAATTCACCCGTCTGCGCAAATGAACTCACCGTGTCTTGAAAACAGACGACGACCCCCGTAGCACCCACAATATTTTCGAGTAGCCACGAACGGTCGCAGCGCCGATCTTCGGTCCACCTAATGACCTACGTATGACCCTTTTAATCAGATAGGTATGAACCGCACATGAGCGCACACGGACATCGACGTCCTGTCGGTCAGTCAAGAGAGGCATTGCTGGCCCAAGGTCCTTGCAAACAACGATTTTTGGCCGTGTCGCGTGAGTCATGGGGTATATCGAGGTGAAGAGGCGTCTAAGGCGAGCGGATCGCGGAGATTTGCGCCAAAAGCTCTGCAGAAATCGGGAGGTGGACGGGGTGGATTGTGGTCGTACGTAAGTGTACATTATCGGCGGCATGATCGCGGCAGAGAGACGATCATCCAGGATAGCACGACCACACACATCTCCTCCGCTTCTCCTACCATCATGGGGAAATGGCTCGAACAGCACGTAAAAATTGGTGGACTAGTTCTGGCTTGTGAAAGCCCCGACTCGGCAGCAGGTCGGCGTGCTGCGCAGTGCTATCTCTGCGTGACTCTTGTGTGACACCGATGAGATGCGGAGATCAGTACGGAAGAGTCAGTGATTGACGCTTCCTCTAGACTCTCACCTTGCTCAGACTCTCACCAGTTACCATGTCTTTGAAACTGGGGACATCGTTGGTTGGGACTATCAGTGCCTACGTGCTGTACCAGATCCTCAAGGTCATCTATGCCGAGCTCACATCCCCATTCCGCAATCTGCCTGGTCCAAAATCTACGCATTGGTTCTTTGGAAATCTCAAAGAGATCGGGGCGGATGTGGGCACTCTCCCCTTTACAAATCGTGGTACTTCTCACAAGCTCATCACTAGCAAAATGGTGGCCTCGTGGAACGCCGGGTTCGGGAATACGGACAAACGATGAATTACCACAGCTTTTTCGTGAGTGCGGTGCGTTTCGAGGCGATAGAACGTCAGTGGACATTGCATGACAGGGTTTATCCCGCCTGTATACCGCGGACACGAAGGCTATACACCATTTTCTCTCAAACACCGACATTTACCAGAAGTCAGAAGGCTCGCGGTACAGTCTTGGCCGTATTGTCGGACCAGGTGCGTGTTTTCGTGGACCCCAAAGCATCCCCCGATGCTGAACCATCGCTCCTCCAGGTGTTCTCGTCGTAGAGGATGACGAGCACAAACATCAGGTCTGCACGTCTCACTCCGAGTGATTTCGAGCGACTAATTTGATTCATTTTATAGCGTAAAATCATGGTAGTCTGTGAGCATTCTGCAATGGGGGGATACTGACAACCTTGTAGAACCCGGCGTTTGGGGCACCGCAAGTTCGCGCACTTACCAGCATCTTCGTGGACACGTCGATCCAAGTACGCCTTGACTCGTGACATCTGAAGCACAATAAACATTTCCTCTGGGCAGCTCAGAGATATTTGGGCCGCGGAAGCAGCCAAGAATGGCGGCGTCGCGCGCGTGGAAATCCTCTCGTGGCTCAGCAAGGCGACCCTAGACATGATTGGCCTGGCAGGTACATATTAGCATCTCATTGCGAACGAAGGCAGTTAACGAATGTCCGATCCTAGGATTCAACTACAGAATTAACGCCCTGGGCGCCGACGACACCGATACACCCGACGAGCTCGCGCAGGCCTTCGAGTCCCTCGTCGCCTCTGAGACCGAGTTCAGCCTCCTTCGCTTTTTGCAGTTCCAGTTCCCCCTGTTCCGCCGGCTCGTAATACGTTCTCTTCCCTCCCTCATAAATTTGACACTGACAAATCGGTTGCAGCCCGCGCCGGACAGCAGTTTCACCAAGGCTCAGGCAACCATGACCCGGATTGGGACGAAGCTCCTGGCGGACAGCAAGCGGGAGATCGCGGAGAACGGGACGTTTGAGACGGGCCATGGGCGCGACCTGCTCACTCTCCTCGTCCGCGCCAATACATCGAAAGAGATCCCAGCCAGCCAGAGGCTCTCTGATAAAGACGTGCTCGCTCGTGAGTGGTTCCGTTCCCGAACGTCCCAACTCAATCAACCGAGATTCATAGAGGTCCCCACGTTCCTTGTTGCCGGTCATGAGACGACGAGGTACGTACATCTGAAAATGCTTCTCTTCGAGTGAACCCGATCCTTCTGTTCACTAGTACGGCCTTGACATGGGCCCTCTTTGCCCTCACCCAGAACATTGCCGCACAGGCACGCTTGAGGGAAGAGCTCTTGGGCGTCTCGACGGACACCCCAACCATGGACGAGCTCAACGAACTCAAGTACCTCGATTGCGTTGGTCCGTCTCTTATTAATCTCAATTGATTATCAACAATATTAATGGCAGCCCTTAGTGCGCGAGACTCTCCGCGTGCATGCGCCCGTCACAGGGACCAGTAAATTATTTTCCCGCGCATTTCTCTCGCGTTGCTGATACAGGAACATTTGTTCTCCATAGGCCGTGTCGCCATGCGAGACGACGTCGTGAAATTAGGCAAGCCGTTCACGGATAGACATGGTGTTGTGCACGAGACCTTGCGGTAACTTTCTATTTGACCGTCTGGTCGACTACTGAGCTCACTGTTATCAAGGATTCGCAAAGGCGATGTGATCCATATCCCAATCCTCCCGATGAACCGCGACGTGGAGGTTTGGGGTCCAGATGCCATGGAATTCATGTGCGTACATATTTCCTCCCGTCCCGTTCTCCCAGCTCATCTCACTGTACAATAATCGCTCCAACAGCCCTGAACGCTGGGACTCCGAGACCCCCGCCGCAGCGAGCGGCATCCCGGGCATCTGGGGCCACATGATGACCTTCATCGGCGGGCCCCGCAGCTGCATCGGATACCGTTTCTCCCTCGTCGAGACTAAGGCGGTTCTGTTCACCCTCATTCGCGCGTTCGAATTCGAGCTTGCTGTGCCCATCGAGGATATCGGGAAGAAGTCTACGGCCATCGTGCAACGCCCGATCGTGCTCAGCGAACGCGCCAAGGGCAATCAGATGCCGTTGCTGGTGAGGCCTGTTGTTCGTTAGGGTGCTACATACAGCTAGGGCTAGGGTCGATTTCCTTCGTCCTGGGTGCTCTAATGGCATCTTGATTGCTTGGACTAGTATTTAATTTTATTCAAGTGTGTATGTACTCTTGACATCTACCCCATCTTTTTTTTCAACTGCTGTTCGGGCCCTTGATGCTGTTCTGCAATTTATTCCGCATCTTATATGTTGGATGAATTATATTATGTCATGAAAGTCAGTGGTCATGCCAGACGTCTATTGAGCCTACAGGAGACTGGGCCACATTTTTCAACTCAAAAAAGTACGTAGTAAGATGTCTGAACCAAGTGGGACCAAACCCGAGTGAAGCGGGACTCGTATGAATCAGTCGAATAGATGTAGCGGGATATCATCTACATTCGTTGGACTGGTTCAAAAAGTCGGTACATACTAGGTAGGTGGGCCTGTGTATTTCGGTGCAGTAGCGGGAGCCGGGAAGTGACATTTCGTGAGGGAAAAGGGTGAACGGTAAAGCGGATTGTTGAAAGCGCACTTTGATGACCGTAGCTAGCTGAATGGACGAGGTCTGCTCTCAATTTCAGGTTACGCATCCCGGAATTATGTAGGGATGGATGCAAAACAGACCAACAACGCCCACGCATGGACCGATTGTTCTCGACAAATCTGTATTATTCGTTCGTATGAAGTATATATAAACCAAACCAACCGCCTCCCGGTTCAACCCTCTCCACTCCGCCTCCAGCTCGTCTACGAACCGCGAGGCTGCGTCGGGAAGTTATCGAGGTTAGAAGATGCTCTTCAGCTCGGACTCGATCTCTGCGAGGAGCTGGTTGTCGACGTTCGAGGTCTGGCGGCGAAAGATGCTCTTCAGCTCGGACTCGATCTCGGCGAGGAGCTGGTTGTCGACATCTGAGGTCTGGCGGCGAAAGATGCTCTTCAGCTCGGACTCGATCTCCGCGAGGAGCTGATTGTCGACGTCTGAGGTTTGGCGGCGAAAGATGCTCTTCAGCTCGGACTCGATCTCCGCGAGGAGCTGGTTGTCGACGTCTGAAGTTTGGCGGCGGAAAATGCTCTTCAGCTCGGACTCAATCTCCGCGAGGAGCTGGTTGTCGACATCGGAGGTCTGGCGGCGGAATATGCTCTTCAGCTCCGACTCGATCTCCGCGAGGAGCTGATTGTCGACGTCGGAGGTCTGGCGACGGAATATGCTCTTCAGCTCGGACTCGATCTCCGCGATGATCTGGTTGTCGATGTTTGAGGTTTGGCGGCGGAAGATGCTCTTCAGCTCCGACTCGATTTCGGCAAGGAGCTGGTTGTCGACATCGGATGTCTGGCGTGCAACGGGCGGGAGGCTGCAACAGTAATTCAGAAATTAAACAACTGAGCACAGGGAGGAGACGCACTCATCGCGGCGGAAAGCAACCGATGCATATTCTGCAATACCGTCAACAGCGCGCCTCACCTCCCAAACGAAACGGAATGGGCTGACCATCAAGGGCTCGTGGGGCAGCTTCAGTCGACGTATGAGTTCCACGACACATCAGGCCTGCAGAAACGTACCAGTCGTTCTCAAAACGAGCCCAGATTCAGCGTTGGGCTATGGAGGAAGTGTTTTTGTTAGTCCCATTGCCAAGGAAGCTGGTCGTGTGACGCACTAGCGGAGCAGCAGCAACCAGACCGAGAGCCAAAGTGAGGAAGGCAAGGTTGAAGAACATCGTGGATCGATTGGAAGGGTTCGATCAGTGTCTGGATTAAAACGAAAGGCGAACGAAGGGGAGGGAGAAAAAAAGGGCGATCTCGGATCGGAAGAAAAGAATGGCTGTCGCTTTCTCTCGTGTGTCTTTATAGTGGGTAACCAGCCTGGGCGGAGGCTGTGCCGCCCTGGCACATCTTTGATGTGCGATAATTCCGAATTCGTGCGATCCGCCATTTCACGAATTGGGTGATTCGGGTCCAGATTGCGTCAACAAATTGACAAATTGTGGCTTGTTCGGCCTTGTTGTCGCCAAGCTCAAGGTTGAAGCGGGAATAAATACGCAATCAGTGGGGACTTCTTGATCCGCTACCACCACCATCTCCGCATTTCCCACGCTGTGCAACGCAGCTGGGCGGGCGGCGATGGGAGTGTTAGTGGGCAAAGAAGTGGGTTTGCGCCCAGGCTTTGCCGCCAGAGGTGACCCCCGCCTACGGCTGTTGTGGCCGCGGCGTGAGCCGCGCGACGTGAGTCGCAAGGTAGCCATTGAGCACCTATACACATATAATGCGGCCTTTGAGCCTATACACATTCGCGAAGAGCGCTGGGGACACCTTAACCCCCCCATATACATATTGGTATGCCTTTCCATCGCCATTCACCTCCCACACTCCGCAGACTCGTCGATATATCCATCCCGCGCCACCTCACTACGATTCGAATGCAAGCACCCAGCACTGGGACCTATAGGATGTGAAACACAGGATACAGGTATGCCCTGCTGATTATCCCATCCTCCCCATCCCTCATCCCTTCCTTACCACTCCCCTGCCTTCGACGATGCCCCCCCCATGCGCCACGTCACCAATGATTCGTGCGTTTCGAGCGGAGCCGAAATCACGTGACCGAGCGCCCGCTAACTTTTCCGTACATTTCGTTCGTACATTTCGTTCAAAACTTCACTCCGTACATACAACGCGAATGCTTTGAGTGTTGATATCAATGCTTGGTCTTTTTTATCACTAATATATGTTGAACAAGTACCTGCTAATATACAGATTGATCACTTGGTTAATCCACAACCATGCGGCCGAAGATGACCCCTGACGCCCGCGTACGGCTGTTGTGGCTGCGGCGTGAGCAACACGAAGCGAGTCGCGACGTATCCTGTTGGCATCAATAATCATCTTTCGGGCTTGAGTCCACACTTGGTTAATCCACGACTATGCGGCTGAAGATGACCGACCCTGACGCCCGCGTATAGCTGTTGTGGCTGCGGTACGAATTGAGTCGCGACATAGCCTGTTGGCATCAATAATCATTTTTCGGACTTAAATCCATGTATACGCACATACACAGATATTGCGAGACACACATTGTAGCACCAAGGTCTATGCTAATAATATAAATCGGAAACTCCCCTTCCCTTCTCCTCTCCCAATCCCTGCGCACTTTCGAGGACACAGCATGCTTCACAACAGCTCATACCCTTCGCTACACTGCCCTGCCTGCTCGACACTGCCTTGCTGCTTCGCAACACCACGGATTCGCATCAGAGACTCGCAGGTGGACCTCTGACTCACTAGCTAACTAAATTCCCACCTGACCGAGCCCTTGCATTACCAAGCCGCTAGACCTTTCCTTTTCAATGCTCCCCGCCGGTGTCATCACCCTTTACTGTAGACTAAAGGCGCTCTGCAACGGCAATTCCCGCGAATGCTGTACCATCCACTTGGTCATGTTACCCAGATTGCCACAAACCTCAAACATTTCTTCTGACAATGCCACGCCGCTATTGATAACTGAGTCAACATCTGCACAGAGAATACCGCCGAAATTATTTATTCCAGACAAGCTTGGCCCGTTGCTAGGAATTAACTCATCAGATGTTGAACACAGCCTTACTTTCTAGCCCCCGATTAATTAACGCGCTCCGTCGAACAC
This sequence comes from Mycena galericulata, assembly GCA_029289565.1. Classification (NCBI taxonomy): domain Eukaryota; kingdom Fungi; phylum Basidiomycota; class Agaricomycetes; order Agaricales; family Mycenaceae; genus Mycena; species Mycena galericulata. Next base: position 894,672 of record JARKIA010000039.1, on the reverse strand, counting down.
TCTACTTTACAACCACCCCGCTTTTACCACCCAAATATGACCGACGTGCACAAGAACCCAGACATCGACATGACCGACGAGGTGCTTTTTGTTCCCATTACTTTGAAATATGCTAACAACACAAGTCGTCTAAGTATGAAGGACTACTCGCCGGTCCCAAGGAAGACACCCGCATCGTGTTGGGATGGACGCTAGATGAAGCGCTGAAGTTACAGCCGCCCGAGGTGGTGGATGCTGTGAAAGCCGACCCTGGTACGCTACAGTACTTCTAACGTGTTCAAATCCGACTTCGCACTCCCAGAGTCTTTCCTCGTGGCCGTCCTCCTGTCCTCTAGTTTCAGAGACCGAGTTCGCGCTCCAGCAATCATCAAAGAGATAGCATTAAACCACGGTTTCGACTTCCCGAGAGTTTTCGGCACCATCACAACAGGCCAGGGCGTCAAACTGCCGCTCCCCCAGCCGTGGGGACACTTTATTCCCGACTGCTCACCCAATACCAAGAAGGCCGCCCTCGCGAATCCTGTCATGCACGGCTGCATCGACGAGGAATTTTATACCCTCTACTTCATCGATCCCACCACGAAGCAGCCTCCGTTCCTCGTTCTCACCTATTCCGGCGTCTCTACCCTTGCAACCGAGACCAACCTGAAGGAAGCCCTTCTCTCGAAGCTTCGTTCTGACCCCTTTGTCACCACCATGGCTAATGCCGATCACAGTTATGTCCCGAACGAAACGAAGCCTGAAATCATCCTCGAAATTCTGTTCCACTTTGCAAAGATTCGCAAATTCAACGTTACTTCCAACCCCTCCACGGAGCCAACGACAGCCTTCTCCATCATACTCCCTCCCTTGTCGACTGACGCTGCCCAGACCGCCGAGCTCCAGCAGTTTCTCATGCACAAAACCGCCTTTTCCTTTATAGTCCCTTTCCATGGTATTGCGACTCCATGGCGCAATGGGAAACGGATCCTCATGGCATGCTCGGAGTGTCACAGTGTCGCGCACTACAAGGATGATTGCCTCATCCTCAACTCCGACTCTTACAAAGAGTTTTACGGACAAAACTCTAACGCCGGGGCCGCTTGGTACGCTCCTATAAACACTATGACTCTCTTCTGACTTTATACCTGCGGCTTCAGGCATGCACTCAACGACGAACGAGACGACGTCGCCGCTTCCACCGCAAACAACAACGGCGCATACCGAGGTGGAGGAAGAGGGCGAGCCCAAGGTGCATATGGCCGAGGTTATGGTAGTCGCGGAGGTCGTGGAAATTGGGGCTATGGCTCTCGCTATGGTTCTCGAGCTCGTGGTGGTCCCTATACACGCTTTTAAATGCTTTTAATCACTGAAATGAATGAGCGCCCTTCTCTCTACCACCTTGAACGCCTACGCGATCTAGAAACAAATGAGATTCGATACTCCTGTTGAATAAAGCCCTAAGTACCTGTCGCAACACGACCAGGCACATAGTTATACACTGAATCTGCAAACTATATGGTTACCTTCAAATACCCACTGATTACGAGGCAGAATTGCATCGAACTTACCACATGCTCAATGATTGAGAATAAATTCTGTCCACAAATATGTCTTAAATCCCACGACGGCGGTCTCAAAACGCACCCAAAACATGCCTATACACAACACAAATATTCAGATTGGTACCGAGGGCCCTCCTGGAACACGGGAGGGTTTCGGGGACGTGGTACATCCCTCTCGTCAGTGCCTGCCGGCTACGAGTTCAGAGAGTGAAATCAGCAGGAGTCGGGGTGATCCGGGGCCTAGCTCCGACTACCCAACACACGGCCCCTTCTGTAGCAGCTCTGCTGCTCTGGCTGCTACAGCGATGGGCGAGGGGCAGCACTTATGTTCCCCTACAAACCTTCGAAATATGACTTCCACAGACCATGATTCACCATGGTTGATGTCCATATCAACTGCGGCGACTCCCAATCTGTGGAACACTCCTAACGGCCATATTACGAATGGTACAGATACAATTCCGGATATAATTATGGGAGATGTAGAGGGAACGTGTAACGACTCCCATACTAACAATTACAACGCTGCAGCAGAACACTTAAACTTACAAAGACACTATGATACTATTGACTCGCTGCACATACACCAAGAGAACAAAGACACCAGGCAATGCCTGATTCCCGAAAATTGGGAAGAATTGAATTTACAGATTAGACAGAAGCACAAACCTCTAAAACTTAGTCGCTCAGCGAAGTTCACCCGTTCAAATGTAACCATTGCATCTCAAAATATAAACGGGAGAGATAAGAATAAATCTATGGCCAGCACAGGCCATAAACTGACTTATATGAAGAGAATGGTTGATGAAAAGAGGATAGGTGTCTTTGCCATACAAGAATTACACATGAATAATATTGCTGCTAGCCAGTTCAACAACATTTACGGGAAATGGTTCAAACTGTTCAACTCTGGACACCCAACAAAACCAGACTCCACAGCTGGAGTTGGCTTTCTTCTCAATAAAAAATATGTTGACACCGAAAATGTAAAGGAGTATGTCCTCATTGAGGGTCATGCCATCATGCTTGTTATCCCATCACATCGAGGAGAAACAATAAACATTCTGAACATCTACGCCCCAAACACTCCTCTGGAAAGGGAGAGGATGTGGGCCCAGATATGGCATTGCTACTTAAAAAATCCGGAACTTCCATTTCCAACTGAAACACTGGGTGACTGGAATTTTGTTGAAGATATTAAAGATCGAACATCGAACAAGGAAGAGTCAATACCTCTGAGTTTCTTATGCCTGAAATCCCTCTTCCGCATGCAAGATGGTTGGCGTGCAACATTTCCCGATGCAAATGAATACACCTGCTTCCAGAAGCGCAGCAACCCAATTACAAATGAGACACATGTATCTGGCTCACGTCTTGACCGAATCTACATACCGGTAGACCGTTTTAAACGATATAGAAACTGGTCAATTGAACCTAGTTTAATCACCAGTGACCACCATCTTATATCTGTCCAATTGACCTGCCGAGCCGATGAGGAGTATGGACCTGGAATTTGGAACTTACCTATATACCTCCTCAAAACACCAAGATTTATGAACTATATTTCAATTCGATTAAAGAAGCTCGCCGAAGAGCGGGAAGAGTTGAACTGTACTGGACGGAAAAGCCAGCAGAACATCCAAACCCTTTGGCACAAATTCAAGATTGACATTACTGCAGAAGGTAAAAAATGCTCACGCTTGGTCACTGAGAGATCACGTCAAATCCGTACCTGGACCGCGCAGAAACACCTGATTCTCAATGATGCAGACATGCCCACCAAAGACAAGCATCTCGCAATTTTACACCTAGAAGAAAAGGTGGAAACCTATCTTAAGGAAGAAGCTGACCGTAAGAAAGCCCAGTCCGAAGCCCGATATGACATCGAAGGTGAAACTCTGAAAACAGACTACTGGACTCGATCCACTAAGGAATATCACCTGAGGAGCACCATAAATGAATTTAAAACAACAGATAATAATGCAACTGTACCCTGCTTTGAAACTCGACCAAAACATATGGCAGAAATGGCCCGTGCTTACCATGAGGCGACACAACATGTTGATGTCCCAGAGGATGACTATGGTCGAATGATGTGTACTGAGGAAGTGCTTGAAAAATGTGATGCACAATTATCTCAAGATGAATACAACGAAATGAACCAGTATCTGACTGAAGAGGATATACGAAATGCTCTAAAACTATCCAATAATGGCAGAGCCCCGGGACTAGATGGTATCCGATACGAATTTTTCAAAGCCATAGATATTGCATATAAAAAAACTAAAGACAAACCAGGAGCTTTCAACATCATGGGCTTCCTAGCCGACTTGTACCGGGACATTGAACAATTTGGAATAGCTGATGGATGCAACTTCAATATGGGATGGTTATGCCCCGTGTACAAAAAAGGAGACACAGGTCTCATCAGCAACTACAGACCGATTACACTGTTGAACACAGACTACAAGCTTATGACAAAGGCTTATTCTATTCGATTAATGAATGTTGCCCCTTCATTGATAAAACCAGACCAAGCAGGCTTCATGAAGGGGCGGAAAATTGAGGACCAGGTCAAATTAGCGAAATTCCTGCTGAACTATGCTGAAGTTGCAGAACAAGATGGTGTACTTATTGCCCTTGATCAAGAGAAGGCATATGACCGAATTAACCATGATTACCTCCTGCGGGTCCTAGACCATATGCGCTTCCCTCCCAAATTTTTAAAGACAATCAAAAGTCTGTACACTGATGCCAAAACCATAGTTATGATCAATGGCGAACTCAGTGAACCATACATCGTTACCAGGGGTGTTAGACAGGGCGACCCTCTCTCCTGCTTATTATTCAATCTAGCTATTGAGCCACTGGCATGCCTGCTCCGTAAATCTGATATTGAGGGAGTAATCATTCCCGGAACAAATAAAAATCTAGTGGTATCACTTTTTGCTGATGACACAACAATCTACTTGAAATCCACTGACTCTATGGACACTCTGTGGAGCATTTTACGCCTCTGGTGTGCCGCATCTACGGCAAAATTCAATGAGCATAAAACAGTGCTTCTTCCTTTTGGGAGGTCCTCTTATCGTCAGAAAGTTATTGAAGAAAGACGAATCAATAATCACTCCCCCATTGGTGACATCAACACAACTATAAGAATTGTGCCCGACGGCGAGAGCTGCCGCATGCTAGGTGCATGGATCGGAAATAACATCCCTTATACAACACCATGGCCTTCTGTCCTAGAAAAAATTAATACAGATCTTATGCGCTGGCAAGCAACATACCCGACTCTGGAAGGGAAGCGTCATATCATTAGTATGGTTATTGGAGGTCGAACACAGTATCTAACCAGAGTCCAAGGGATGCCAAAGGACATTGAGGACACACTCGAAAAATTGATACGGTCCTTCTTGTGGGATGGAAAAACAGCCAGAGTATCACTGGAGACAATGATCCTCCCAGTTGATCAAGGAGGCAAAGGAATTTTGGATATATCCTCTCGGAACAAAGCAATCAATCTTTGGAATCTTCAATGCTACCTCATTCAAGGCGAAAACCGACCATTGTGGTGCTATTTTGTCGACTTCATCCTCAGAAAATACCTGGAGACAAGCTATCTAAATATTAGGCCAGGTCAAATCATCAACATTTTCATAAACAATATCCATTTCCCTATCCCCAGGTCAAACATGATACCTGACGACCTTAAGGGTATGATATCTGTAGCCCAGGAATTCAACCTCGAATTTACAGCCCTCTCAATTGACCGTGAGGTGCAGCTCGAGATGCCAATATGGAAACACCCTGCTGTCCGCCAGCCAGCTTATAAAAATGCTTGCCTTAGAGATGCAGCAACTTGCCTCAGAAACCAACATGAGCTTCGGACAGTTAAAGACGCACTTATAATAGCTATGAGGAGAACTACAGTGGCAAGACGGCCACACACAATCAACCCTAGTAGCGGCATTGCCCGTAAAAACTGTGGATGTCCATCTTGCAACAGAGATCGAAATGAACTTGATTGTGTACACCCTGGCAAATGCATTGAGACGGCCCAGATATTGATAGACTGTATTATGCCAAAGTGGAATCCATTAGCTTCAACGGCTGACCTTTGCGACAAGCTTAAACTGACAGCAGAGGAATTGGAAGTTAACCAAGGACAGATAGAAACTGATAAAGCAATGACCTATGACCCAAACTTCAGATTATCCAGTACCACAAATGGCTTCCGGATCTTTGCTGGGGATGATTCGATGAATGAGATTCCGGCACGAAGACAACTCCCATTTGAGCCACCCCCTGATCAAGTAACTGCCTTTGTACATATCAAGATCCTCCGTGCTGGTCAGTATGACCCTGAAATTATAGCAAGATTCAAAATTGTTTCAGATGACTTCAATGAGGATGCAACTATCCACCTTACATTTGACAACCCAACAATAAAAATTAACTTTAAATCAGGAATGTTGGGGGCTACGCTCACAGTGCTGCAGAAAATCCCACACAATGTCCCCTTACTGCTATGCTCTTCATCCGACTTTTTGCTCAAGACGCTAATTAAAGACAGAACAAAATCTGAAAATGATATGTTGGACCCAACTTTCCTGCTCTTCAAAGCAGTCTTTGCAGCTCTAAATGAGCGAGTTGCACGAACACAGTTCAAACAGACAACAATCACTTTCCCTGTCACCACAGGCATTGATTCATACCCTCCACTTGAGGTTGATACCCAAATCGATCTAATGTTTAGCTGCCCGGGTATTCTAATCTCACAAGGATCACAGCGAATCTTTACAAAAATCATTAAGGGCAGGCGCTCAGAACCGTTCAGGAAGGCAACATTCATTAATTTAGATCGTATCCGGTGCTCCGTGCATGAAGTCTCTGACTACACTCCTACTGACGAAATGATTTGGAAATCTATACGTTCCACAAATCTGAGACGACTTCACCGCGAACTATTCTGGAAGTCAATTCACAACATATTCAGAGTCGGCGACTTCTGGACACATATTGACAATCTTGAAGCCATTGCAGTCTGCCCAACATGTGGTGTCCCGGAGAACCTTGAACACATTGCGCTAGAATGTGATGCCTCAGGGGCAAAATTAATTTGGCGACTGACGGAGGAACTCTGGGGCATGAAATATCCCAATTGGCCCCCCCTCAACTGGGGACTGATCTTAGGCTGTAACCTTGTTAGATTTAAACACTCAAATGGGAAAATTATCCCTGCTATGGGGCGGTTATTTACCATTCTGGTATCCACGGCCTGGCACACAATCTGGAATATCCGGAATGATAAGGTTCTGAAAAACCCACACCGTAACATTACAGATGTTGAGATTCACAACAGATGGCTAAAATCTGTGAATTCTGCAATAGGACGAGATCGAATCCTCACCAATAAAATGAAATTTGGTAATCTTGCACTAAATAAAGATCTTGTCCTAAGAACATGGAGTGGTCTACTAATGAATGAAGACACTCTGCCGGACGACTGGACTTACACAGTGGGGGTTTTAGTGGGTATACAGCCGTTGAGATTGAATGATCCAAGAAATGGGATAGGATAAATTTATTACGGCTGGAGTCCCACACTATGGTACTTGTGCGTAATGGCATTTCCTCCCTGGACAACTTCCCCGGCATTAACTAGATTTATCTGGTAGACCCAGCGGATGATTTTTGGAATGCTTCTGCAGACTGATTTTCATTATCCCAAACGCTCCAAAAAAAAAAAAAAAAAAAAAAAAAAAAAAAAATACGCAATCAGTTGTTGACCAGTTTTTTGAAAAATCTTGAGGATGCGCGGTAATTTCTCAGGGCGGCGGAGATGGCGACCATCTCGATTTTGTGTTCTACAGAAAAAAATCGGTCCGTGAACACAGGTCCTGGAAGGAAAATATTAAGTCAAGGCGATCAGAAATTCCTGCACCGGAACAAATCTGGCACCGACGATCCGATATCAGCGCGGTAACTTGAAGTTGAACATTGACTTGGCTCGCTGCGTGTGTCCAGTTAACCGCTCCCGGTCGAGAGACACAACGTTTACGAAGACAAAAAGAGTCATCGTCTTCCGAGCTGATATAAAAAACCAATCACCAACGGTCGGTCGGTCGAGGCCCCGAATTTCTTACTCCTTCCCACCAACTGCCAAAATGGCGACTTCTGGAACAAATATGCAACCTCCTCCCATCTCTTCCATCTCCGGCCGCGGGCTCCACCACCTCAAAATCCCCACCCACGGGTCAGAACCGCAACCGCGGGTCGCGGATCCACAGATCCTAAGCAAATAATATTCAACGAAAAAAGCTTTTATAGAAAATACCTGGATGTGGAATGTAGCACGGTGCTCAGGGGATTCAAAGGCTGGTATTACAGTCTGGTCGCGACCGACCCGGACGGCGCGAGGGTTCTGTGTATCGAGTCCCACGGATGGGATGAGAATACATATCCACAAAGGTGGGCGGTGAAGTCGTTCTCGCAGTTCTTGCATTGGCTGACGGCGTTCAGACGAGAAATGGATCCCGAAATATTCATGAATGGACTCGAAAGCGCCGCTAGCCTCATCAGTATTCAGAACTTAGGAAGTCCTTTCTGGCTCAACCAAGGTCTCGACGCTCATGGTCACCGTACGGCTCTGAAAATGGAGGAGAAGAATGTCCATATTTTTCCCGGTGCCGCCACTTGTCCCGTGCTCCCTAGGAAGCAAATGATATGCCTGTAATAACCAACACGAGAGACACCCGTTAGTCTCGGTGTCGAGCCTGGGCGGGGCTCTTGGGAAATTTCGATTGGACCACAATACATTCGTTGAATGTCAAAAGACACGCAACCGAGCACAAATGCGATTAAACTCAATGCATTTGATTTCCTTTCACTCTACAGTACATCATCGCGGCGCAGTACATCACCCCCCGAACAAATCAAGCGTACCGCGGAACCACCTCAGCCTTGATGAACTCCTCCAGCGACCCAAACTGCACGCCCAGTGCCACGAGCGCGGGGTTCGGCACGGGGGTGTCTTTGTACATCCCGATCTTGGATTGGAAGAGGAACTACGCGTAGGGGAGAGGTCAGCAAGAGAGATAGACGGCGGTGGGTGGAAAGACGATGGATGGTGGAAAAACAATGGATGGTACACACCATTTCGTCGATGTCGTCGATCCCGGCGGACTCGACCGTACTGAACGTCACCTCCTTCCCGATCGCTGGAGATCAGTCAGCGGGTGAAATCGCGGGGATACGGGCAGTAACAGTGAAAGTAATCTATCTACGCACCCTTTGCGATGGCCGCGGCGAGCTGCGGGTACGTGAAGGTCGTGGACACGACGGGGTACGTCTTCCCCAGCACGCCCTTGGCGGGATCCGCGTAGTTGGCGAGGAGCGCGACGACGACGCGCCCGAGGTCGCGCGCCACCCAGGTTGCGGACTGTTTGTCATTTGGCCCGTATTTCGGGACGGGGATCGAGTAACCTGTGTCTGTCTTTTGGAGGGCGCCGAAGCTGCGATGGGGGGGCGGTCGTTAGCGTGTGCGTTGCTTTCCAGGGGGGGAGGGAGGAAACGTATACGTACTTCCACAGGTTCTCGAGGAACCAGCCGGTGAGCAGCACCACGTGCGGGACGCCCGAGGCTGCGAGGTACTCCGCGATCTGGGCCTTGTCTTCGGTGGAGGGTCAGATAGCCATACCGCGAATCGCTATCATGACACAAAAAGATACGCACTGTCAAGGTGGTGCACATGCGTATACAATCCGTTCGATTCCTTCGTTGCGTTGGGAAGGGAGCTGGAACCGCGCGTGTGAGCGCAGTGTCTGGAGTATTCCAGCGATTCGTGCGTACCTCCAGATGTAGAACTTGATCCCAACCTCTTTGACCGCGTCGACGAGATTCTTCCCTTGCACAATCTCGCCCTTGCCCGTGGGGTCCGCAGGGAAGACCGAGGGATCCCAAAAGTTCGTGATCTGCAACAGCCAGACGAATGAGAACAACGATGCATCGTCGTGGACGACATAGCATTGCAAAACGTACTCCAAAAACGACCTCGCTGCCCTGGATAGCTTTCTTGACCGATTCCTTGTCAAAAAGGTTTGCCTGCACGACCTCGACGCCCTTCGCGATCAGCGCCTTGCTTGCGGCGGATTCGACGTTCCGAGATACGGCCCGCGGGGTGTATTTACCGTCCGCGAGCACGGCTTGCAGGACAGACGAGCCTGCCGCGGTCCGTTAGTTCCCATCCATGTTTCTTTCAAGTTAGAGCACGGTGAGCACCGACCCTGCGTGCCAGTGGCGCCGAAGATGGTGATTATGGGCATGGATGGTAGGAGTTTGATGTATGTCGAAAGTGTGTGAGGGTACTATGCGACGTGGACTTGACATTGACCGCGCTAGTTTTTATAGCCATTCTCCTAGGGGTGAGGCGGAAATTAGTAATCGTCGTCACGTCGTGTCATTCCAAACAGGTAAGCTAAGGGGAGTTGCCGGCGGTCAGCCGGCGGTGTTCCGGATTCCCTCAGGAATCGAACCTCAGTTTAACAAATAGGCCAGCTGCGGCAAGGAGAGTGAAAATGCCACAAAGTGGTACCGTTATTTGTTTTGCGCGGCTCCGTTCCAGATATCGTCCCTATGGTGCAGACACGCAGAGGAGGTAGTTATTTTCTACCTTCAAGTTCCACATGAAAAAGTCTGTCGACTCAAAAGAAAGAAATCCAGTCCACTCCGGGGTTTACAGGAGGATAGACTTGGACACAAGACGGTTCGCAGAGCTACCAACAAGCCACCAGGAAAATACTTCGATTTCCTGCCATTGGAAAGCTCCTGTTCGAATCGGGGCCAGGTCATTCTGGGAAATCTCGTTATTTTGAATATCTTTCTGGCAACGAGGACGGCAGGAAGTCGATGAGGTATTCCGGTACATAACGGGATTATCACGACCTAGACGCGAGATGGCTCGCCCCCGAGATCAATAGATGAAAGGCCACGTACTCCTTCCTCGGGCGTCCCTTGTTCGACTCAAGGCAAGGTCATGATGGATGTGGAGGTTCAAGTTTTTGCTCGCCGAGTTTGCGCACTGCTCCATTTTTATTATGATCGGTCCATAATGCATCCACAATATTTGCGGCGCCCAAAGACTGTGTCCATCTTGTTCCTCGAATCCAGTTCATGCATTTCTACAAAAAACCCGAGGACTGCAGTTCGCTCCCACGATTAATACTTATAATTGTTCCCGCCTCAGCGCACTGGCAGATCTGCGGCGTCGACAAATGAGTGGGACTTGCCGTCCTTGCCTACTGCCACCGGGGTCGGCAGCGGGTAACACCTCTGACAAAGGCACTTCGAGTAGACAACAAGAAGCTTTGTCGGACCCCACAACTTGACAAAGCGTTAGTCGGACCTCCGCAACTTGACAAAGCTGCCCTTTGTCTGCCGCGGTTGCCGACCAGGACTTCCCTGGCTTCCTGGCGCCGAGGTCTGTAGATATTGAGGCTTCACGCTGTTCCCCCGTGCGGCATGGCAGGCGCATCAAGGGCGCATCATAAATTGATCTATTTGATTTGATCTGTGGATGCCGCCACACGGCGCCAGTATCTTATCTAGCCCACGGTTCTTTCGCGCGTGCTGGGACCTCTTCTGCGTGCGCATTTTTTGTTGTACAAACGAACCCTCATACCCGTTTCTGAGTGTTATCATATGGATTTACATTCGCCAAGCTGCGCAGACTCAGACGCAGAGCATCGGGACGGCTATTTCTGCTTTCCACTTGAATTGGTTTCTCAGCGTTGTCAGCAGTTGTGGCATAGACTAGCAGTTTCCTGTCATTCGCCTCCCGGATGCAAATAACCAAATTAGTTATCCGCACATGAACAACATTCCAATTTTCACAAGTGTGGATCAATCGTGCTCGAGTTCTCGCCTTCACCGAGTGTCCTACGTCCCAAGCTTCTCCGCATCCAATAACATCCTTATGTTCATAACGATTAATTCCAGCCCATTTTCTGTGCTATTCAGACCTGGACGCGAACTGGTTCGCACCAGAGATCAATGTAATTTATCGACGATCCTCCTTCGCGCGACCCTTGTTCGACTCGAGGCCAGGTCATTAAGGGCTTCCTGTTTTTGCACGCCAGTTTTTGCGTTTCCGGTATCATTACACTGATTATTGAGCGCTTTCGGTGGGCAGAACCGCCCCACTATTTCTGACACCAGCGCGGATTTTATATTACCTCAGGGTCCCTGTTACATCAAGTCTAAGTATTGCTACATGGAAGCGGAACAGTTCGTAGCCTAGAGTGACAGTTGGCGACACCATGTTCAACTCAAGCCAGGTCATGTCGAATCAATGCCATGCCGCTTTTTTGGGGACGGTTCCTTAGTTAGATTGCGAAGAACAGCTTCTCAGACGAAGGGGACTTCTGTTCTGCAATTTGGCTGGTGGACAGCAAAATGGTATCATTGTTGGGCACTCGACGGCTTCTCAATTCTATCAGAGCCGTACCTTTTACGAAGCCTCGAAAATTAACAAGGATAGTATGTGAGTCGCAGATATCAGCCTGCCGGGCGTCGGCATAGAACGGAAGTGTGCCGATCTGTATATTAAGGAGTTGTTTACATTCCGCCTCAACGTGGGATCCCAAATTAGGGGATTTGATGGGGGCAGTGTTGATCTTGCCGAAGCTGCCGAAGGCGACAACAACCTTTGCAAGTCCAGCGCAAGGTGTTTTGCTCCTCATTGTTCAGCTTCAGGTTTAGAGGAAGATTGAAGGAAGTTATCAAATATACATGTATATTCTGGGAGCTACATACACATGATGGGACGACAAAGCTGATACCCGGAGTTAGGGCGCGCAACTCCTCGTGAACGGGGCATAGTTATAGTCAACACCAGCTAAATCTCATGATAATTCTTCCTATATATACCCATCCTAACTCTAACCAAAACCTAACCGGCGAGGCGGGACGCACGGCGGATACCCGGAGTTAGGGCGCGTGCGCTTGCCCTAAATCCTCGAAAGCGGGGCATAGTCTTCCTGCAATAGCAAGACAAATCTCACAAAATTGGGTGGACGGGCGGGGGTTGAGAGAGGACGGTGGTGGAGCGGGCGGGGTGCAAGGATGGGGGCAAAAAGGAAGAGCCATGGGTGGCTGACCTTGATTGCTTGGCGGGCGGAGCTCGAATTTGCCGAAATGCTGCCGCCATCAAATTCCCTAATTTGGGATGCCACGTTGAGGCGGAAAGTCAACAGTGATATTAAGGTCTGTCGCCATCAGTCGGCACAGGTGGGTGATGCGGCGACCCCGCGACTCGAGAAAGTGAGAGCAGTTCCCTTATTTCTTAACACATTCTAGATTAACACATTCTAGAAAAGCTGCAGTGAAAGAAAATTAAAGATAAAATAATTAATCGATACTATTACGGTAGTAAGAAACAAGGCCAGATAGAGAATGATACTATAAGAACATCGATCGGTAGATAGCTACCTACATTGACATTACAACCTATAACGCAACATTCTTTTGCGCGGCAATTTCCTGCGCCAACACTTCGTCCGGATCGCGCCGAGCTACTTCGGGGAGCAGCAGCGTGCAGAACGCGCCGGCGATACAGCAGGCGAAGAAGACTAGAAAACAAAATTAATCAAGTCGTTGTTATTCAACAGAGATAGGAAAGAAGGCAAGCACGCACTCCAAAGAACCTTATCTGTCCCAATGGACAAGCTCAGCTGGTTGAACGCGAGGGCGCTGATGATCGCGCCAGCCTTGCCCGACGCAGCGGACAATCCGTGCGCGAAGGCCTTGAATTTCGTCGGGAAGACTTCCGCGGGGTAGCACTGAACGAGGTGGTTATCTCCACTCACTTCACTCAGTAGGGTGGGGAGGCGATCATCTTACGTATGTTGTGCTGGATAAATATGATTTCGGTCAGCACTACGAAATTTAGGGAGGAGGTATAGATGGAAATGACGCACGTGTTGGCTCCGAAATTAAAGAAGAACTGCGGCCCGGTCAGCGACCCGAGGCACCCCGTATACAGATACTGATAAATAAAGATATAGACGCACCTGAAGGAGAGAGAAACACACAATGAACCCCACGTGGCTGAGCGTGTTGAACTTGGCGGCCAGAATCGCCACTTTACACAAAATAAAGAATCAGCGGGTTGGCACAATAAGAAGGAAATGGACATACGGAACAGAGCAGCCATGAGAAACCCCTGGATCTGAATCACCTTGCGCCCCAAAGTCTCAATCAGGAGGATCGTAGCGTAATAACCTGCATCCCCGCAGTCCAGTTAGTTTGGTTATTATTCGCCCGACATAACACACAACAATGAAAGGAGAAGTAGGGAGGGAGGAGAGCGAGTGCGCACCGGGGACAAAACCAAGGGCGGTGATGATAATGTTCCCCGTGGAGATTTTGAACAGCTTCTCCCATGGCGTGCCGGTGCTCCCAGCGAACCCGATCTCCTGCAGCACGACGTTCTGGTTCAGGTTGATGCCGTAGAACCTACAAATTGAGTTGCGTTCGTTTTTTTCATCAGCAGAGATGGAGAGAGAGAAAACGTACGCGACGTCGAGCAGGAACCAGCAGCTGCAGGTCCCGATGAGCAGCTTCGCGTGCCGCCACTCGCTGAAGTAGACGATGAACTCTGTGCGTAGGCGGATCGTCAGCACCGGTCCGTCCTTGCGCAACTCAAGAAAGACACAGCAGTATTATACATACCCCGGAAATGTGCCGTCTTCGCGACCTCCTCCTGGACCTCGGGGTGCGCCAGCGCCTTGCCCGCCTTCCCCTCCTCGTCGGAAGACTCGTTCGTTTTCGCCGCAGCCAGCTCCATGGCGTTCACGTTCTGCGACTCGATGAAGCGCGTGGACTCGGGGAGGGTGAGGCGCTGGTAGAGCGTGCCGAACGCGGGGACGAGGGCGAGGCCTACGACGATGCGCCATACTGCGAACAGGCGTGTCGATGGTGATTATGGGTACGATGGATATAGGGATTGGTGAAGGGTGAAGACGCACCGCCATCGACCTTGCTCGTCTCGCCCTCGTCGTTCATCACATACTTGTACGCAGAAAGAACGACGATAGTCACCAGCGCCCCAACGAACGAGCCCCAGCCCTTTGGCATTAATTTAATTTAAATTTGTCATGCTGGGAGAAGAAAGACGCACCTGGTTGGAGAAGATGTACGCGAGCATTGTCCCTCTCTTTCGAAGGACGGAGCGATCACTCGTGACGGACGCGCTCATGGGATAATCTGGGCATTACAGTTGACGCGGTTATGAACTTAGGGTTACTATAGCGAAGCACTCACCTCCACCGACGCCAATTCCGAGTATTATGCGGAATATAGTGAGATAAATAAGTGACGAGTCCGGGCTTATCGATCCTAAAAACAAATGCGATTTGCCAAGTTACATATATTACCGAGCGGGAGGGTTGGAGGTAGTACCGGTTGGCGTGGTGAGACACATAATAGTAGCGAAGATGATGAGCATGAGTTCCTTTCCGTCTGCGGGAAAAACGGTCAGCGACCGCAAGCGTGGTTGACATGTAGGAACCATACAGACGGCTTTTCGTCCGAGCGCATCGGCGAGGTATCCTTGAGGTGCATGTCAATGCGCTGCCACCGCACACGGTGTGCTGGAGATCTTACCAAAAGTGAACTGCCCGATGACCTAGTTTGGGTTAGATAGGTTAGTTTCAGGGCAGACTGGGTGCTCACTGAGCCTATGTTCGCTGACGCCTAGGCAGAGTTCATTTCATCAATTTTGGGCTGCATGTGAGCAAGGAAAAGCTCCCACTCGCCTTCAATAATCCCTGCAGGCCGGCAGGGAGAGATTTCCCGTCGTAGAGACGATATTGCAGCATCGTGGAAACGGGCTTGTGGGTGTCAAAATTTGAGCATAAGCAGGGACAGAAAGCAGCGGGTGCCTACGTTTATGATGAAAAGATCGTATGCTGGATGACCACGAGTTGGAATAAGATTGTCAGCTCATCATAGGACGTACCGTCGAGGAAGAATCCGACCTTTGCGCGGATTGTGAGTATGATTTGCCGCCGCGAAAGATAAGAGTAGTTCGATACGTACCCCAGCGATGCTGAGCAGCTTGATTTCTGCATACGTCAGATAGAAGGGCGGTTTGGTACTGCTCTCTTGTTCGAAAGCTTCAAGCCTGCTGTGTCGAGGGTCGTTCGCGGACTCCATGGGCAGTGTTTATTTGGGGGTCGTGGTTCTGGAACTGTGGAAGGAAGAGTTATGGGAGATTAGCGGGGGGGAAGCGGCTACTGGAGTTAGGGACCCATATATAACGCGGTGGATACTGCATACGATTCACTAGGCTTCGGAGGATGGATCATTTCGTAAGAGTGGACCAGATGACCTCCGACGTCTCCGTTACTTTGCTTTGGGATACGCAAGTCACCGCGTGTGCCCGCGATGGTGTTTTGTCCAGTCCTCAACCAGTCCTTGCAATTAAACCGAAACTGGTTGCTGTGGTAAGGGTTGCAGCATTGCAGCAGCAGGCTACCATGCTGGGACTTACGAGAGTCTCCTCCGTCTTGCCATTTAACTGGGCATGGGATGCCACGGCCGCGTCTCCACCGAAAGTCAGGAAGGCCGAAAAATCCGTCAACGCACGTTCGACATGGCGTCACGGTTATAGTTCTCGGGTCCACCCAAGGAGGAGTATATACAAGAAACGAAAACGAAAACATATATATATAGATCGCCGAGCGATGGCCGCGGATGATGGCCAGCGATGAGCCGGTCACCTATCTGATAGTCACCTCGGAACCAGCCGGGGCCATCACCGGATCTATTACTCACAGATCGCTTGGGCTTTTGTACTGTCAGCAGATCAATGTTCATTCATAAGGCCCTCTGGGCATGCCTGGTACCTCAGGTTGATGCCTATCCCGTCTTCCGTGCCTTTACTTTATTTCTTCTTCCGACATTAGAGCCATTAAAGTCCTTGCGAATAAACATTTATTGACCGCTTCCATTGTTGAGAATTGGCTGCCTGCACCAGAGTATTTTCTTCATCGCTCCGCTTGATTGCACATTCAACCGCAGACAAACCAACGTTAGTTGAAAGGCTTTTGGTCATGTGATCCGTAACATCATATACTTCGCCACCTGGCCGAACCCAATGTTTTTACTAACCATGTTACAACGTAGGAGAAACATTATTAGTTCACCATAATTGTTGGTAGATAGATGCAGACATCTCAATACGATAAACTCAGGTTCTCGATCCAGATGCATAAAAGGGTTTGTGGAGCCGTCGATTCACATGCAACATGTTGAATCGTTACTAGGTTCACCATTTTTCAAATGTTTCCAGCATGTTTCTTTGTGCTCATGCCAGTTTGAAGGATTGCAAGATCGTGAACTGTTTCACCGAAAGCTTGCTGAAATTCCTCCTCCAACATGTTGGCATGAATGTGCGGGCCTCTGTACGACCGTGGGTCAGCTCTACCCCACGCCTGCGCATCTCCTGAATAAACCCGTTTCTCGAGAGTAGCTTGTGGATTGTACTTCAAAATTAACCGGATGAGATTCTGTATAACCTCATCAAAAATATTGCTGCAGTCCCTGGATTACGGGTAATGAATCTGTGACGTTGAACAGGCATGGCTGCCCATTCCTCAGGCAAAAAAACCCCAGTGGCTCCTAATAGAAGGTCTATATTATCGGCTGAATTCAACGGGTATGCTTTTAATGGTCTTCACGGGAGAGGGCCGCCCTTTATCTTTCCCAAACTCTCGAAAAACATTGCGCGATTTGAGCCTCCACAGCGAGTGGAGCAGGTGTGTGTAATGAGTTCCGTTAAGATCTGAGACTATGTCTGGGGCGCAAGACGTTATTCGTGGCAGCAATGGTGGAGAGCTATTTTATAGTCGGGAAACCAAAATGACTAATGAATTCAGCAATATTCTGAGTATGAGCGATGAAAAGTTGTGTACCAACGTCGGACAGAAACAATGACTGAATGTTCACGGGGTCTTTCATGTCCTTGAATGCGAACGACTGGTTCAATAAATAAGTGCTCACATATGTTATGCCGTCCGCGGGGTCAACATTGACGTTATTCGACGACAGTGTGGGCAGAATGTCCACTTCAGATAAATCAGTCATCGTTATGGTAGTGGTATCACTGTCCGTAATCTCTGTCAAATACAAGGGAGGAACGATGCGGGAACAAGAACGATGCAGGAGGAAAAACCAAAAAAAAAAAAAAAGGGGGGCATGGCGATGACAGTGTGCCCAACATTGATGAGCTACAACCTTTCTTTCCAGTTCACCGGTGCGGGTTAGTCTCTTATAAACAGACACTGCAACAAAAATTACTCGTACCTCGTATGTTGTAGGTGCGTTCACCATCAACGCCGTGAGCGCGTGCAATATATTTTAGCTGGTCAAGTTTAATGTAGCGGGAACATGATATGAGCTTGCCCAAGGAATCGGCTGACAATGTAGATGCTGGCAAGCAGCATCGTCGTCAATCGGGCGTTTTCATCCCCAACGTACATCGAGATCAGTGTAGCATAAATTCAGCAAGTAAGTGGACACAAAGAACTCCTCGTCTCCGAATTCATTACAGAGAGCGTTGGAATATTTGATGGGAATGGGATGCTTTGAAATTTCATGAGACTGTGCATTGAACTGTGAAGTCTCAGTAACAGTGAAGAGGGCTGAACATTGAACTGTGAACTTTCACGGGACTGAACATTGAATTGTACACTACCATAGGTCCGAATACTGAACTACGTACTATGATCGTATGGCTGCAAACTTGAAGGAGTAATCGATGCATTGTGTACAGTGTAGTATCATCGCCAATTGTTTGAAACAAAGTCAGCATGCGTTAATCAGGTTTAGGATCCACGTACCGATGACAATATGTGTGTCCAGGAGGGGGGACACATTGCGAGACCGCGGCTCTGGGATGTCCTCGACGGTAACTCGAACAGAGGGCATGGCGAGGGAAGAAACAAGGGGATGCAATCCGATCAAGCACTAGAATGACACGAATCACTGGATTCATTTCGATGGCAATTAAACCTAACCTCTGTCAAAAACAGGCCAAATGTGGTGGTACAGTCGTACCAAAGTCGTACTAGATTTGCAAGCAAAATATGCAAGGTTGAATGGAATAAGCATAAAGACTAGGTTGACTGCACACAGCCAGAAAAGACATGAAAGGACATGTTAACTCCGAGAATCTGCGCAGAACAGCAGCGCGAAGTCCGGTGGTGGGCAACACGTGGGCGCGTCGTCGGAGATGTCGGATGTAGCCGAGCCGATGTGACAAGCTTGACTTGATGGCCTCAGCAGCCGGATGATGGGGCCGTATGCTGCCGGGTTTTCGTTTTCGTTTCTCGTTCATACCGCCCAAGGAGTGAGAATTTGAGAATGCGGTCGAAATGTGCCTCGGCCAGCCTACCTGTTGTGGCACTGCTCGAAAGACGATTCGAGAGGACTCACCGATACAGGGCGGAAAACAAATCGAAACACCCGAAATGTGAAGCCAATCTGTGAGCACGGCGATGGATTAAACCAAGCAAGTTTCGCCACTGATTCCAATCGCGGAATTAGCAGGAACTCAACGCATGGAAACCCCAAAGACATCCACTGCACCAGAAATGCACGCACGTTCCGGGTATTTGTCGCGACGCCAGTTGGCAGTAATTCAGCGCCACATCACAAAGTCTTGAACATATGGGCGATTGATGTCGCTTCCAGAGCGTATATAAAACAAGAGGGAAGAAGCACGCGCAGAGGCCGCTGTAGAGCGAAGGTTTGAGCGAAGGAAAGTGGTGGACGGATCACGAAATGATCTGATGTGGACAGCCACGGTTTGACGACGATCGTAGTTCTTAAAGTTGAAGTGAAGGCTGTCAATTCCATTAACCGCACTATACTCCACTGGCAAAATCAACGGAGAAGATGAAATACAGGATATTAGAATTGCGCTGCCGTCGGATGCTGTGTCAATGGTCTTTCAACGTACCGTATAGAGGGACGGCCGTCAAGTCGACAAGTAATTACGGCTGAACCCGTGCCGTATCCAGTCTTGTAAAGGTAAAATTCAAACGGCTGCCGGTACGGTACGGCTTAAAAACGGCCGTATACGGTAAGGGAAAAACCTGGTAGACCTTTACCTAGCTGTACATCAATGTTGTTCAGGTATTTAGACGACGCAAGTGTTACGTCGGAAGAGCTCTGTACTCAGCTATAAAGGATTGATTAGGTTAGTTGCCTGGATTACTCTGCCTGGGAAATGGCCCTAAGTCGCGAATTCAGAGATCCTTTTCTAATGGGCCCGGAAGACTCAATAGTTACAGATACACTTCCTCTCATTCAATTTGGCGCTCAGAATCTGGCCTGGATTTCCCAACTTCACTATGCGACGATGCGCCCACCCACGTAATGTCATGCTGTCACGAGTGTCTTCTCTCAAAACAATGCCTCCGAGCACAGACTGCACCGATTCTAATAATGGACACTTCGAGTTGTTGGCCCTGAGGACGGCAAAGAATCCGACTGAGGCTTGAGATCTTGAGAGCTTGAGCTCGAGGTGAGTCCTCGGTTGGAATCCTCAGCCTTCGTGTCTTCTCTGAAATCGGTCCCTACATCGATATCGCACACTGGCGGAGTCTAATCCGGTAGATGGAGACGCCGGACTCGGATTTCTCATGGAATGAACTGTGAGAGTTGTGCGTGTGAGCCGATCTGATTGCATCAAAAGCTAAGCTGGCTTTTCCTTGAACCCTTCGCATGATCCACAGCATCGCACTGGCGCGAGGTTGAAGCGCTGGAGGCAGAGCTCTGGACATCGAGGATTGACAATTCGCCGCTTGGATTGCGAAATAAAACGATAAATGAATGATAAGGATCCATCACGATTTTCATCTCAACATTGCCGAGCATCGGGAATCTAAGCTTACTCATCTACTACTGCCACTGGCACGACAATGACTCGGAGCCCGCCATCGACAACGGAGGAGACACCTCTCCTCACTCGCGATGTCGACGTTTCTGACCTGAAGCGCAAGGGTCCCTTCAGTCCGTATCGCCGTGTTCTCTTCGCGACGTTCCTTCTGTCCACCACCTTCTGGTTTGTGCGTACAATGCCAGTTTTAGTTTTCACGCGCAATCCACTCACGCGAATCGTGTCTCCAGACGCAGACCCCAATGATGTACGCGTACCGGGTATTCAACTGCCAGGAGTACTACGAAGATCCGTCTCATGCGCCTTATGAGGGAACCGGAGACGCGTGCGCCCTCACCGCGGTTGAGACATCCACTGCTAAGGATATAAGCGTGATGGTTATCCTCGCCACGGTGCGCACCAGTTCTGCCTTCAGAGGCATCAGATCACTCGCGCTCATCACCAACCAATGTAGTTCAGTGGAACGGCGAACCTACTCTTAACGACATGGCAGATCAAGCACTGGGGTCTGCGCGCCGCGATTGTGCAGCAGACATTCTGGCCCGCGATCCGCAACCTAACGCAAATCTATGCCAGTCCGTTCTGTTCTGCCCGACACTATATATTCCGCGTTGATGGCTTTCATCTGTATTTGCAGCATTCGTCGGCAGCCGTTTTGGTATCACCATCATGCAAACGACGCAGCTGGTCACCATCCTCGGTGGTGGCGCGGGATACATGCTCTCCGCGAACTCGTACATAGCAGAAGTTGTCACAGCTGAAGAGCGCACGGGCGCCTTTGGCGTCCTAGCGGGGATGTCAATGCTTGGCTCCGCCATCGGTGAGTGATTCATTTGCATTGTCTTGTGTATCTGCCATTTTATATCCTCTGAGTCCCTCTTTACCTCTGTGATCTCATCCATTCCATTCTTTTGCTCATACCTACCAACCAACCAGGCTATATTGGCGGCGGCCTCGCAAACGACCTCATCGGAATCTCCGCGCCCTTCGAAATCACGTTTTGTCTCCTTGTCCTCAGTACACTGTACACTGCATCTCTACTGCCCTACATCCCGCCCGCGGCTTCGTCCTCATCAAAGGTCATCGTTAAATCGGCAGGAGGAGGCTCGCCGGAGTCCCTGTTCGCTTTCCTGTCATGCCTGCGCGTGTTCCTGCCCGCCAAATACGCGGGACAGAGCGGGACGTTCTGGGGCTTAACGCTTCTGGGCGTGGGCGCGTTTGGCGGTGTACTGGCTACTGCTTATGTCGTACGTCTCATCCTCATGCATCCCTCCTTCCCAGCCAATGCATCTCGTTTTTATTTGACGCTGAAACTAAACTCGTGTATACTGACTCGAAGTCTTGCCTTTGCCTTTGTAGCCGCTGATGCTTCAACTTACGGCTACAAACCAATATGGGTACAAGCCGTCTGATAATGGGTATCTGTGCGTTCTTCCTTCTTCCCTCGTTCTTTCTTTTATTATTTCTTCGACCTACTTTTGACATCCTATCATTTCCGGCTGCATCCGCGCCCATCCTACCCTTGAGATGTATTCCACGCACCTCTTCCCAACCATAATCCCCTTAAACCCCACATCCCAATGTCAGAACTACAACGTTAACCCCTTGCCCACCACCAGGATGTCTGCCAACTCCCTCTCGCGCGCCATCTTCCTCACCTTCGCATTCCCGCGTATCATCTCCGCCGGGCGGGTGTGGTTCACGCGCCGTCGCCAGGCATCTAGGGGCGCTAGTGAGAGTGAGGATGGGATAGCCAGCACGAGCGTGAGCGGCTCCGCAACGCCGGAGTCGCCCTCCGTACCCGTGAAAGACCGAAGCCTGCCCACAGATGCGAGCGCCTTCGAGCCCACGACCCTCGTCTCTGTGGACGGCGCCACGGAGGATCCCCCGCTGCTCCCGCCCGCGACGGATACTGCGCATGGCAGCGGATTCGATTTGGCGTTTTTGAGGTGGTCGTGAGTGTCCTTTATATTATTGATCGTTAATTCGAATTCCGGCTGATATATTCCCCTAGGATGGTCGTGGACGCGCTCCTCACGGCGCTCGTGGGGTTCAGCTCGCGGTCGTGGCATATGATGGCGGCGGCGACAATCCTCCCGCTCGCCTCGGGCACGGCGCCAGCATGCAAGGGCGTGCTCATGGACATGGTCCCTCCCTCCCGGCGCGCCGACGCACTCGCAGCCATCTCCCTTATCGAGGTGCGTCAAGTGCCCACAGTTTATATTTGCTCTTTCCTTCCCCGTCCTCCCAAACCCTCATCTTACTTACGCTGACGAATCCGCACCGCCGCAGACCCTCGCCCTCATCTCATGCGTCTCCCTCTTCGGCGCGCTCTTCGCCTTCCTGTCAGACATCGGGCACCCGAACGTCGTGTTCTTCTGCAACGCTGCTGTCGCGCTGCTCGCTGCGGCCGTGCTGCTTGCGGTCCGGTTTCCGCGCAGTGCGCTGAGGGCCGCGTAGATGAGATGGGATGAACATTGAACATGAAACGCATTATCCCAAACGCTCCGAAAAAAAAAGAGATGGATTGAACAGTTATTGCGTCGTATAGTCACGCCACTGCCGTGCGAGGCAAATTACGAGATATATGAAATGAAACGAATCTTGAACGATCATTGATTCATGCTGGCGGGGTCATCGACCTCTGTCTGGATCTACTGTAAAGAGCGCGTGGCGAGGCGGTAAGGAGCAAAACATGTCTATCTCACTGTGAGCCACGTCTGTTCCGCTTTCTGTTCCGCTTTTCGGTGCCTCATGCCAAAGTATGTGCTCCTCTCTGGCTCGCGCATACTCACGCGCACATCAGACCTTAGATTTTGGAAACATAAATGCGATAACACAAATACGATAGGAAGAAAGTTGCCAGTTATGATGATACAACATTTTCTTGTGACTTCACGGATACTCCGTCTGCAGCATGTCGCTAATATTGCCGAGATACATGTCCCAATCCGAAGCCCTGAACAGAATTTCAGTTGAGCCCAAACTCCTGCAACAGATACGCGAATGAACGACGCACTCGAAGCCATTTGGAGCGGTAGACCAAATCGCGGCGGTTTCTGTGTACATGTCTGTGTTGAGGCCGTCGAGGGTGCCTCCGAAATAAGGTGTCTGTGCATTCCCACTCCCGGTCCCGTCAGGTACCCGCGGGGCGTGGGCGGGCGCCTCTTCAGTTGCGGACGCGCCGGACATACAGGTCTCCCACGTCGCCTCGTCCGCCGGTGGCGGCGTATACGTGCCCCACTCCCCGAATTCGGGTGACGAGCCCTGAGTAGACGAGGACGCGGGCGAGTAGCGTGTCGGGTAGGGGTTGGCATCGGCTACTCGCTGAACCCGGCCCTCGGCGCGCGGCATCGCGAAAGGCGACGGGTCATATGCCTGCGTCGGGCGCGGTTTCCGGACGGTGGGTACGTGGTCGACTTTGAGCAGCTGTTCCAGCGTTTCCCTGCGGATGTGTCAGCACCGCGGACATTATTTGCGAGTCGTGGCGTACAGAAGCGGCTCGGCGGAAGGCCAGCGCTCTTTGTATGCTCGTAGGACGTGCATACACCGGTGCACGTCCGTCAAATCCGCGTCCCGAGCGCGCCCGGTGCGGTTGCTACCCCACATATTGAGGAGGATGACGATCCCTGCCGTGAACACCGCCGTCTATGTGTGTATATTCAATTTTCGGTTGGTATATTATAGTTAATGTGGCTCAACGCACCTGTCCGAAGATGAGTGGATTCTTCGGTCGGCGGCGTTGTTGTGTCTCTGCGACGCTGATGCAGGCACGCGCGGCATTGCTACAGATCGTGAGCGAGGGGAAGCTCTGCGTACGAAGCTAGCCATTAGGACGGGCATGAATAGGAGGACTCGAACAACGTACGCTGGGACGTGACGAGCCGCGCATCGCGGGAATGAGCGGGCGGTGGATGAATATCTGCAGAACGTAGTAGCTACAATATAGCGTCGCGGACTGGTCCAGGAAGATATCGTTTGGACACGCGGGGTCCCAGCGGACTGAACAAAGAAAAAAACAAGAAGCTACGCAATTTGATGAATGTAGGACCAATATACGTACGGTGTGCAGGAACAGAATCGAGCCACGTGTTGAGAGCTGAATCGAGTTCCATCACGATTTCCTCCTCCCATTCGTCCGTATGCACCCCGAACGTTTTTCGGCGCTTATCGGTGGAGTACTATACGGGGTACAAGCACACGGAGATACGCAATGATCATATCAATCAGCCAACTCGTATGCATGGGCGTGGAAGTAAGGAACTAGCACGTACGAGGACCTTCTGCGTGAAGCCAAAGAGACGGTTCATTTTGACGAGGCAGATGAAGAAGTCGAGCGTCGACGGCGTGTCGGGCGGTTGGCTGAGCGGAACGCCCGCTGAATTCCAGTACTCGTCTTCTGAACGCAGAGGTGGGTCCAGGTCGAAGCTGTCGATACGTATTGAGGAAAACGTCTAATAAAGAGAAGGGACACGCACTCGCGCGACGGCGCAGCGATCGCCCGCCCCAGGGAGCCGCTGAGTTGCGAGTCGAACAATACCAGGGACCTGCGCGGTACATTAAATCAATTTCTTGAGGAGCTGAACATGTACGCCAGAAGGGAGGGTAGACACACCAGTATGCCCGCTTCTCCAGCTCCTCCTCCAACGTGATCGCCCCCGCGCGTACCTTCGAACGGTGGGCGCCGATGTCCTGCCCCAGCCGTATACCGAAGCCCACGAGCGTCCAGCATGCGCGCGGACCTGAGGTACAGCATAGAAATTGGATCGCTAGCTGTGATGGCGTTGGCTCATTGGAAATGCGCAGATGGGAGATAGAATATGAATACGGACACAGTAACATTGCAGATCGTATAGCGTCGGCTGCCCACATAGAGGCTGGCCCGCGAGGCGCACCTGGTCGAACCACTTCCAGCCGGCGGTCCCACAAGTCGTTACGGTCTGAAGATGGACGCGTGGGTCGTCGGAATTGCGCGCTCCGAGTGCGCAAACGAGCAACAGGGTACCTGCAAACCCATCGTTGCTTAAGTGCGTGTCGGTGGAGACTGCATTCGTGAAGGTCGGCCTGTGTAGGATGGAAAAGAATACGTTGACGTTGTCAAAGTAGAGAGAGATGAGAGATATCATCAGGGTGTATTCGGGGAAAGTGTAGGTGGGGCGAGGAGGAACATCCTCCCACTGTGTGCGTCCCATGAGTGCGCTCTGAAAACCAAACGGGAGTTCGGGTGCGCACCGGCTTGGTGGTCCACGGCTTAGCAGGGGTGCTGACACGCGAAGCTTTGAGATTCTTAAGATCGCTCTTGAGATCAACAGCGGCCTTTACAAGCCTTGCTTGGCTGGATTGTCCCTGGAACCCACGGTGGCCTGGGTTATTGAGGGAGAGTGACTCCAAACTATCCGCGACCTCTGTGAAGGCGGGATCGTCTGGCTCTGTTGGAACCGGATTGTTTAACTCTCTGATGGATTGGATTATGGTGTTAATAATTGGATGTCTGGAAGGTTTTTCGGCGGGGGGCGAGTGCCCTGACGAAGGGGCAGCCATATTCGACTCCCGCAAGAGAGACTCGACAGTTTGGAGACGATTCTCTAGCGACTGCACGTAACTGTGCCGGGTAAGGAGTGTTTTTACCGAGGTATTTCATCTGCGTACCTGGTGGCCGCCGATACGCGCTGCTACAGCGACACAATCAGGAAAAGATACCTACAATGGAAAGGAGACTCACAATCGCCCGTTGTTGGTATGTACAGCTAAATTCATGCTGGGTACAGTGTCCGCAAGGGTTCCCCCCATCGCCTGTTGTGAGAATTGAATATATCTTTGTTTCACGTAGCGTATTCTTCCTTACAGCGGCCTAGAGATACGGGTTCTTGTCGGCCAATGTCGATTTCGTTACATTGAGAGGAGCCACGTACGTTTCTTTCGTCGACACATATCGCACGGTCTTTGCGCTCTTTTCTTCCTCGACGCAGATTCAATGTCTCCATTTGAGGACATGGTGATTTGGGGGGTGAGATGGACAGCCACAGCCACACGTCGTATCCGACTGATGTGGGAACACTGCCACCGTGCTGATCCACTGATGTCAAAGTTCGGTTGTCTCTTTGAGAAAATTCAAGCTCCCCCAGTTCTAGTTGAATTAGCTTGATTATGGGTTGCTCCATAGCCATCATCAGCCTGTCGTTGGTCGTCCGCCAGCCGAAGCACTTTGGTATAGGAGATCGCAGAAAGTTACTCAGAAAAAATGACCAAATGTGATTTTAACCAGGATGGTGCTCCTAAAACCCTACTAAAGGTAGCGAGAGTTCCCGTTCCATAATAGTAAGAGCTTTCACGGGAACTGGCATGCAAGATCAACATGGCATCGATCGGTACAGACAAGATATGCCTTCGAAGTTCGTTCCGCTTTGGCGAGGAAATTTACTCGGAAACGGAAAGCAGAAGATAGTTGTGTGTAAGTGCCTGTGTGACGGATAAGATATAGAAACTGCAGGCCATCGTACTTCAGTGTTGAATGTGTAGAAGACTATGACAACCATGAAGCTTTTACAATGTTGATCAGCTTGTATCATACAGAGAATCCACCACTAAAACTTGGAAGACGCAGTGGGACTGATCAGCCAACGTCCGGAAAATCAATAGCAACCACGGAACGAAAATTTGAGGGCGGTGGTGGTGTTGTTGCTGCAGGTCTTTTTAAGTTATACCTCAAAAACAACCTGTCTTGCTACGGTCAACCAATGTGTACAATCTGCGGCCATAGTGGGGTAATTGTTCCAATTCAGCATCGAGTCAACAGCTTGAACCACATCAATCGAGCCTTCGAGCTTGTAAAATGTCCCAATCAGGGTGGGCAAAGTGAATTTGCCGCCAACTGCCGCCATGTGCCGCTATGGCGTCAGTTGGCGGCAGTGCTGGCGGCAATCAGCGGCGGCAGTCCCATTTGTAAGCCAATCCACCGTCTATAGGAAGTCTAGAGCCCATCTTACGGCTTGTATAATCACTGAATTATGTATCCATGTAGATTTGAACACTAGAATGTCCTAATGTACGCTTGAACATTCAACTTCTTCGGCATTCTGGCGGCAGTTGGCGGCAAATTACCCGATCGGTGGCGGCACTTCGGCGGCAGCGGCACTTTTCTTGGCGGCACACGGCGTCAATGGCGGCGTTGAGTGGGCGTCAGAGGTGGCGGCAGTCTGGTTTCGGTGGCGGCAGTTGGCGGCAGCGTGACAAGTTTCTGGCGGCAATATTCTATCAGGCATCATTAAATTGTTGCACTTATGCTATGCGTTCTGCACGTCTCCGTTCCGCACCATCTTTCCTTCCAACCACTTTTTTCTCTGACTGGTTACCTTAAACTACATGAGAAGTCAATGATCTTTCTGAACTCGAACCGATTCAGGACTGTTGCACAGGTAGATATTAAACCATCGGCAAGGGTCTTTGAATGACTCGTACTGACTGGTCTCTCCAAATCACAGACCCCAGCAGTGTTAAGAGAAAACTCGTGATGTGAGTCTAAATGCGTGTACACGACCTGGTCTGGTGATTGTACTCATTATTTAGCTTGATTGAAAGATGTGAACAATGTGGCTCCATGAACAAAAACCAACATAAAAAATGAACATAGGGCGTTCTTGTGTCTACTGGGCCCATCGATAACGGAGAGTCATACTCAATACAATTTATGTATACCACAGAGTCTATTTGACAATAAATTGGATCATGCCGGCGTGTTGTCACTGTTCGGCGGAAGACATGTTGCATTTAGCTCTTCTCTGCAAAGGACTATTTTTCTGATATCTCTGTTACGGTGCAAAATTCGAGGGGAAAATTCGCATTACAGGATATCTTAAATACAGCTACGTCCACCTATACAGTAGCCTCAATCTGCATAGATAGTTACTGAGAAGTATTTTGGCGTAACGGCAGTTGGCGGCAGTCGCATGTGACTCCTGTGTGACATCGGGTAAAGTGCCGCCACTTTGGCGGCAGTTAGCGGCAGGTTGGCGGCGCTGGCGGCATTTTCACCGTGCCCAATCAGGGTTGGGATTTATACCCTCACATTGGATCGCAGTTGCAGTGCAGTTCTGATGACCACAAGTTAGCACAGATTTTGACCTTAAGGCATAAAAATCCGGCCACAGTGCGGATACAATCCTCGAAGGAGTGACACTTCTCATCAGATCTGTGAAAGGCTGTGTAGGTTGAAGAACAGCACATTGGAAATTTGACATTGGGAAAACGAGGACGAGAGGAAAGCCCTCAGAAAGGAGATATACTGCGTGGGGATGAAGCCAAACACAAGCCGTGGATTTCGTTAAGAGAACGAGTAATGCTCTATCAAACTGCAGCAGCGATGAGGCCATAGCGGTCAGTTCCACACACCAATTCAAAGGCGGGATGTCGTCAATCACAGACACAAATATATGAAATCAACGAAGACTATCAGACCCCGACCATGTGTTGCGCGACCGACTACTATGGCCTCATCACTGAAATTTGATAGACCATCTGTACTGTTCGATTCCGCGTTGTATTTGCATGCCACTTCCCACGAAAGCTCTTATTATTACCCAATGTGGCGGTCGAGAAGACTGTCTCACCGGAACCGGAATGTCATAATGTCAAAAAATCAACCTTGGCAATCCTGAATCCATGCTACTAAGCACTGGAATAAGATTCAAATGCATCGACAGTTGAGTGCTGTACCAAGATGTATGTATTCATACTGAAACAATTTTGCAGATGCTACGCCCGTTTCATGCTTTATATGGCAGGTGAGGCGCCATAGCCCGTTGGTCATCCGAGTATCTGTGTTTAAGCCCAGACCTCTGGGAGAGGTACCGGGAAATGTCCGGAGGGCTTTTGCCTGCCTTTGCATTGGGATTGCGGGATCAGATCAGATGATTGATATATTAGCCGCAGAGCACCGACTGAAGCGGACTAGAATAATAGGAGTAATGCGGATGCAAGAACTGAGACATGTTTGTTTGCCTACCGCACCCATATGGACCAACACCCAGTGATCTCGGAGAAGTACGAAAATAAGGAAAGATATATCTACCATGTTTAAGTATGGTGCCGGGCCTGAGTCTAGGGTTTAGTCTAGGGGAGGCCGGAACGTAGTGATATCGCTAAATGGGGCTGGCATGACTGCTGCTGCTCGTTTCTTTTGTTCCACTCCCGGCATCACATTACACCACGTAATTGCCTCTGCCGTTCCTCACGACCATATTTAGATTACCGGAGCGAAGCAATGGAATCTCTGACACAAATGAAATTACTATCGGGAGAATATCTTAGAAGATTCAACCCTCGAGGTAATAGTGAACCTCGGTGTAGCTGCAGTGGATGTCAGAGGATGAGAGACAAATACAAAAACCGGACTTGTTTGATTGCGCGGTTGGCAAATGGTCTCGTCAACCCTGTTTTACCACCTCGGGTTGCAGCGCAACGCATCGGCATTACAGAGGACTCTGCGACAGCGGCAAACAAGTATGTATTATCGCCTATGCGGTATAATGTTTTCTTGAGAAGTCCTCAGACATATCCAATTTACGGCGGCGCATTCTTGTCCCGTAGCACGGCAGTGTATACATTCCCCGCAGGTGGCGCTTGTGGCGCTTTTGGTTGCTTCCGGCTTACTGATCATTCCAGGCTTTACTGCATGAGCGTAAGATGAGGTGACTATTATCGTCTATAACGGAAGATTATCCGGTGGGGCTCTTCAAGTTCAGGGTTTGAGAGTTTCTGAACAACATAAACTACTCTCTGAACTTCCTCGTTACCTATGTCTCTTGTTCAAGGAAATTCAGCAAAGGCACCGCATCGTCGCATCATCTTGCGTTGTCCCACCAAAAGCCCTGAAAATGTTGATACCAGCTGCCGTCCGATCACCCGGGCTGTGGTACGGCAAGCTGCACTACGCGCAGCACCGTCGGGCTGGGCCGAGGAAAAAATGCGGGGAGATAGTTCTAACACTCTACACAAGGCTGTACGCCTGGATTAGGGGATTTGTTCCAGAGTTCCTAAAACCTATGATGAGGAAATCAATTAGCGTTTTCGAGCCGCTGTAAGCAGCTATTATACATGGTTCCTAAAACCTATATAAGCTGTTCTCAAGCCTCCCAAGAAGAACCAAGCTCTTTCCTTACGGGACGATGTTTTCTTCTCTCCTGGCCTTGACTTCGATTGGCCTGTTCATACCAGATACCGTCGCGCTTCCCGGCCGACCTAGGGCAGAAATTGGACCTCGTCAATCCGAGGATTACAATTATTATGCCCTCAACCCTGGGAAAATCAGCACAAATCTTATGGTCGGGGCGCTCGATGGCGACGGGAACCGTGAACCACGCCAGAACTGTATATTCTATGTGAACCAGAAGGACGTCGATCCGGAAGATCCCAACTATGCGAAGAATAGGGCAGTTCAGTTTGCGGACCTCCTGAATAACGCCCTCCCCGGCTCAGACTTCGTGAGTCTACAACTGGCTACCGAATATGAAATAAGCTGATCGTTCATCGGCGAAACAGCATACACTTTGTAAGTGGTTGCTTCCAGGACGGATAGGGCCACACACTAACTGTGGGTAGACGACGTGTACGACAGCGCCGCGGCCTTCAGCTACACGTCCGACCCAATGGCGTCAGCCCTGTCTAGTGGAAACTTACGGAACTGGTTTGAGGATACCTCAGCGGCATTCGCAGACCTCTGTCTTGGGACGGTTTATCTGATCGTTGAGGCAGAGCCCCAGCAGATTTGGCCGCAAAGTATCTGGCTTACGCACGAGTTGCCCGCGATCATCAACGGGGGCCGTGTGACCCAAATCGTCGAAATTCGTCCTGAGGACGTCGGTACTGCGGCAAATGGTGGTGCGGGCGGGACCAGGTACATCCGCCACTACCCTTACCGTAAGATCTCGCACCAGGTTCCTTTCCTGCGTCAGTGCTGATGCTCTCTCAGGCGGTGGGCAGCCCCCGGGTGCCACTCCCCCTAGGGACGGCGATACCTCAGTGGTGCCGGGCAACGTGACCATCGATATCAGCGCCGCGAACGCCGCGGTTGACGGTATTGTCGATGTTCCTGGCGATTTTTCACCGTTCTTCGAAGGCCATTGCACCATGCATGTTCACCAGTGGAAGAACCCCAGAAACGGGGGCGGCAGCCCATTTGACCCGCCGCAACAATGGAGCGGCCCGTACTCTGTTGAGATCACCATGTACGACAACAATAGAAACAAGATCGGATATGTCCCACGGAGCAACGCCGACGACCCCAATTCGTTGGATATGGTGTCCAAGTTGGAAGCAGTGATGGTAGTGACCCCAGAGCAGGAGCACGATTACATCCAGTTCACTGTTGGGGATGTCAGTTTCCCTAGTGATGATTCAAATTACTGCAAAGTCGGTGGATGGGTGAGTACTCAGCTTGATTTCATTCATCGACACAACCTGATGTTCACCACAGAACCACAACTCGGATCGCCAGATGGATTGTGGTTTCCCTTGTGTTTGGAACGGCGGCGACTCGAGTGATCACACAGAGCTCCGAGTCTGGTATCCATGAGGCTACTAGGCTTTGCAAATCTGAAAGATAGCCTTGATATTTAAGGGTCTATATGACTCACCGGACTTTCCACGAATTAATTTGATACTCTTTGTGTAATTATGATGTTTCTAATATATATGATCTTCGATACTGGCACGTTGACCTCAGGACTTCATCTGAAAACAGAGAAAGATCAATGAAAGAATTGAATGAACATTCAACGACCTCGAGTTTAAGAAATATGATGGTCCGCCGGCTCAAGGAGAGGAGGGCGTACGGACAGCAATACAACGGACGCGCATTTGTAACCCAATGTCTGAATTTTGGAACCGAAAATGAGAGCGCAATTGCTGTGGTGTGATGAGGTAGAGGGTGATCGCACGCACATGATGACTGGTAAACGCGAGCAAACGAGATGAATCCTGAATCAACGGCTCCGACAGCATACGCGTCCAAGCACGCGGGAGTTCCGGTAGACATATCAAAAAGTTTGTTCGTACAAGTTAGAAATCTGAAAACCAAAGAAAGCCCAAGATTGTCGACCCGCCGTAAGGGGAGGTCAGCGGGATCATGATGGGGCGGGGAGCACGTCCCTCGCCCGCACAGCCCACAAGACCGAACAACAGGCGAGGGCGAGCGTCTGCGAGAAGCGACGGTGGATGCGGGGCGTGTGCGTGGGTGTAGAGGCTGGCGCAAGGTCCGAGGACTGTGGGTGGGTGCGGAGTGGCACGCCGCACTGTGCATGCGCGGGCGACGTATGGCGAAAAAGGAGGTGTGCGTGCGGGAGGGGCAGAACGACAGATTCGAAAGTATGCTTGAGATTGCGTGGTTATGATCCAGACAAAAGCTCCAGCAGAATGAGCGGTGGCAACCTCTTTGTTACGGGAGCGGAGAGACTCGTGGCGGTGTTGTTTGGCCATGACCTCCGAGATACACAAACCTCGGTTGTTCCCGGCTCTCATCTCCTTGTGCGCTTTTCTCTGATCTCCTTCCTCTCACCCATTTTCCTCCCCTCCGGAAAATGGAAGAATGGAAGATAGCGATGATAGGCGATGTTGGGGTCGGAAAAATTAGCTTCGCCTTTCAGGTACATGTTCAGAGCCACGACCGGAGATTTAGAGGCTGACTGATGATACGTACACTGCCCATCAGGCTGTCAATGGCTTCTTCTGTGGCGAGTCTTTAATTTTTAGACGCTGTATCCGCTGCGCCTGAACGTGAATTCGCTCATGCCAATTCAAAAAGACGTACTGTTTCCCTTGAAATTTCGTACTGATCTGATTCGAGTCTCCCAGGAGATCGATCCGACCCTAGACGAGATTTACCGCAGTCAAGTCGTCGTGGATGATCGTACGTGTACTGTGGAGCTCCTTGCGTATCCCGCCGGTACGCCCCCGTCTCGCGCACAGAGAACTCACCGTGAGTCGTATTAGAATTAGATGCAGAATGGGCAAATCGCCTCACCTACACAGCGCAAGCCTGGGTGCTCGTCTACTCGATCACCTCACGGGCTAGTTTTGACCACCTCATTGCGCTCTCACCGCAAGTGGCGACCCACGCGAAATTAGAAGGCGGCCCCGTTCTCGTGGTCCTTGGGAACAAGTGCGATCTGCACGAAGCACGGCGGGAGGTACAGAATAAGGAGGGGGAAGAGCTTGCGAGAAGGTTTGATTGTCAGTTCTATGAAACGTCGGCCAAGACGGGACAGAATGTCGGGCGCGTGATCACGGACCTTGTGCGCAGGTTGCGGCAACCGAGACCTGCGATATCTGGTGTGGATGGCGGTCCGCAGAAACGGGAAGAGACAAGGAAGAAGACATGTGTTATCTTGTGAGAAGTATTTTTTGTGCACCTCGCGCGACCGACTCGGAGCCTTTCTGGTACGCTTCTTAAGTTCAAGCGTTCGTGTGAAGGCTCGTCTGAACCACAGATGGCTCGGATCAGGCCGCATGCACTTTCTTTCTGGGCAACGTAGGAATTTAAGGCAGGTGCAGGCTCCCGTTCAGCAGGATCGCATATTTAGCGCAGGGCCGGAGACAAGCTAAAGACACTGGCCACAGGGATCCACATAATTGTGACGCCGTTGAGTATTTCCTCATGCACATGCTCATCTGCCGCGGATTCGGTTACTCAAGTTCGGCTTTTATGTTTCCTCCTTGAATAGAAGATAAAATCGAGAAGCCTTCGAATTCTCACAAAAAATGGAGGATAGTTGGGATCACCTGGCCTTGAGTCAAACAAGGGACGCCCGAGGAAGTGGTTGAGCGTTGGCAGATTGATCTGAGGTACTAACTTCGCATCCAGGTCTTTTCTAGCTTGAGGATACCCAGGGTCCAAGGAGTCAGATGGTTACGCACGTAAGGCTGTTCAGATGCCACGAAACGGGACGGGGTCCTGTCGCGCGTTCGAAGCTTCCTGTTCAACGTTGATGCGAGCCTCAAACGGTGTATAGTGCATGGAACCGGAGAAGGACGGTAGTATCAACACACTATGTAGGAGGTGAAAAAGAATGTGGACCGACCGAATGACCTGGCCCTGAGTCGAACAAGGGAAGCCGAGAAAACATTCGCAAGGTCAAGGCTAAATGGCCTCGCGTGCGAGCCACTTCGCGTCCAGGTCGTATCCGTATGTATGCATAACTGAAATGCAACGAATTACATAAATTTTCAATCACGCAATGTTTTCAGCATGCGCGGAATTTCCGTCCTTTACTCCATATCAGCCTCGAACCATCCGGTCAATTTGGGTGGAGACTTGGCCGCAGGCACAGGATGAGCAACGCGGGGAAGAAAAAAAGAGGCTACAAAACCGAATGACCTGGCCTTGAGTCGAACAAGGGAAGCCCGAGAAGGCATTTACAATCACCGGACTAAATGGCCTCTGGTGCGAACCACTTCGCGTCCAGGTTGTATCCATGTAGGTGCGTAACTGAACTGGAATGAATTAAATGGTTGAACACTGCATGCGAGCGATTTCCTTGCTTTGTGCTGTACCAGCCTCGGCCCATTGGGTCAATTCGAGTGGAAATTTGGCTGCAGGAAAGGACGAGCAACGCGGGGGAGAAAAAAAAAACGTTTACAACACCGCATGAATGACCTGGCCTTGAGTCGAACAAGGGAGGCCCGAGAAGGCATTTACATGTACAATCAGCTGACTAAATGGTCTCGGGTGCGAGCCACTTCGCGTCCAGGTCGTATCCGTATAGGCGCGTAACTGAACTGGAAATCAAGTAAATGGTTGAGTACGCAATGATTGCGCGGGATTTCCTTCATTTACGCTGTATCCCATTGAGTCACTTCGGGTGGAAACTTGGCAGTAGGAAAAAGGACGAACCACGCGGGGAAGCAAAAAATCATCGCATCTCGCCATAGAATTACCTGGCCTCGAGTCGAACGAGGAATCCCCCGGAAGACCATCCACTAATTGCCTCATATGGATATCGGGTGCGAGCCGTTTCGCGTCCAGGTCCTTTCCGTATCTGTGTATAACTGGACTGGGATCAATGGTTGCGAATGCGTTGATGGTTGAATTTTGCGCACCAAGAAACTTCTGCCTCTGCAGAGTGTATCAGCGTTGGGTGCGGACCACGCCGCGGCGTCCGAGTCTAATCAGTCAATAGAAGGGGGCGGAGAACTGGGACAAAAATAAGAGAAATGCGGGTGAAATAAGTGATTGTAGTACTCTTAACAATGAGCTAGCTAACCTTGAGTCAACAAGGGCTTGCCGAAGACCGGGGTTGCAGTTTTCCGGTGATATCGGGGAGTATATAGCAAACCCGACACCGCGACACGGGGTGTCAAATGTCAGAAAATCCGACACACCTTGGAATTCCCGCACGTGGATTGGCAAACCCGACACATCTTCGGAGCCTCGATATCGGGTGCAAGCTGTTCCGCGGCCAGGTTCGTCCTGCAGCAGCACATGAACTGGATTGAACTGGGACCCACGCCTCTCTCTGGTAATACAGAATGGGGGTGGGTTCAGAAGTAAGTGGAAGGCGTAGGATGAACACGTACTTACTTCTGGGTGCAGCGTCTCTGTCTTCCTGAAAGCGTCGGATGACTTAAAAGCAATACCTGGAACGGAATAGTTCAAAAAAAAAGAGGCAAAGCGCTTTAAGACCTGGCCTTGAGTCGAACAAGGGACGCCCGAGGAAGTGGTTATGAGATTTCACAATGCACTGCCATTGATCTGGGGTGCGAACCGCTTCGCATCCAGGTCTACATGCAGGTGTGGGTCTGCCACATAAAATAAAGTAGCCGCGTCTGCAAGATACAGGTTCGCGGTGCGGCCAGAGGAAATGGATGAAACCTGAAAAAAAGCACCTTACCGGCCGTCAAGTGACCTGACCTTGAGTCGAACAAGGGAAACCCGACAACGATTCGCTGGACTCTACGTATGTATCGGGTGTGGGAGCTCCGCTTCCAGGTCTTTATAGTGGTCATGTGGAAGCTGAAAGATACCAAAACGGAGAATACAGCGGTAAACCCCAGCCACGAGTCGAAGGCCGAGACGTGGCGCAGCGCAAGAAAATGAGATAGTCAGTGCGAGGGCTGGCACAATGAACACCATGCCTTGCGTGCATTGTTCCAGAGAGATTTATCGTTCTCGCTCC
This sequence comes from Mycena galericulata, assembly GCA_029289565.1. Classification (NCBI taxonomy): domain Eukaryota; kingdom Fungi; phylum Basidiomycota; class Agaricomycetes; order Agaricales; family Mycenaceae; genus Mycena; species Mycena galericulata. The sequence continues at coordinate 857,995 of JARKIA010000039.1, read as the reverse complement.
TTAGCGCTCTGTACGTCGTCGACTTGGTGAGGACCGTAAGGTAGAAAAAGTCGTGAGACGACTTCAGTCGAAGAGAATAAACCGGCCGCTATCGATGGACTACCAAATGCACGGAAGGATCTGCGTGCAACTTTGGTAGGAATTGTACTCACTAGAGAAATGGGCAGCCTGAGGTAGCATCGCGGAGAAAACGATATCAGCAATCTCGCCGTGACGGCATGCCCAAATGTCGGTGGGAAGGAGTCTCCACTGCACCGGGAAGTGACTGAGGTGATTAGAGTCCACACCTTTTGAGCACAAATCGCCGCGAAGGCTCCCAGGAACACGACAACGACATCGGAAAAGAGGCGGAAACTCCGCTGGCTGCATTCTCACGGTTGTCTCCGACACCGCTCCCGATCGCGAACGGCGTGGCTTACGAGGACGGGATGACACGTCGAATATATATAAAGCGTTTGTTGAGCGGTTGGAGCCCGAATTCCCGCGCAAATGACTTCAACAAATCCCAGCACTCCCGCAGTAACCCAGCCCCCGCCCATCCTCGGTATCGATCACCTCAAGCTCCCCACGAGCTCCATCGCGACGAAACTCGAATTCTACACTACCATCCTCCCCTTCACGCACCTCGCGCACTTCGATCACCGGCACGTCGACACGGGCGAAACTTTCGCTGTTATCCTCCAACATACACCGACGGACCTGCTCGTCGAGCTGCGGCTCAACCCCGCGCAGGCGGCCGCGCAGCGAGGATGGGATGCGATTACATGGAGCGTCGAGACGCGCAAGGATCTCGAGACGTGGCGGGAGTGGCTTGTCTCCAAGGGCGTGGAGTGTAGCAGGGTTCTGAAGGGGTTCAAGGGGTGGGTTCTGGTGGCGGAGGATCCGGACGGTGCGAGGGTGAGGTGGTACTGTAAAGAGACGCACGAGTGGGATGAGAATGTTGACAAAGGTAAGTGTTGGGACTCTTCGATCTGGAGGTTTCTGCTGACTGGTCGCTTTTAGACGAGAAATGGATCAGTTGAATGTAAAGAGTCTGAACACGACTCAGGGGCGCGCCGCATGAGTTGAATGCAACGAGGGGGAAGGTGGCTATGAGCGCTCCGTGAAATTAACACTGCTGGGATGCATATTGTAAAGTCCAATGAACGACACTGAACTGGCCGTCGTTCGAACAGTTGCTTGCGAGCGGATCCGCTTCGAGGTCGTTTCTCCCTTGAATTTCAGTGTCACCCTGGTGTCAAAAAGTTGGAATTTTAAGCTTTTATGATCTGGCCTTGATTCGAACAAGGGCCTCTCAATGATCTATCTTCCCAATGAAGTGGTTTGAGTGCGAACCATTTCGCGTTCAGGTCGCATTTTTTACGCGAGGAGCGTGAGTTGGAGAATCTGTTCTTGCGACGCGGAAAAAGATTCAGTGTTTCATTTGAAGACCCAGCCTTGATTCGAACAAGCGCTTCTCAATGATCTATCTTCCCTATGAAGTGGCTTGAGTGCGAACCATTTCGCGTCCAGGTCGCATTTATTCCTCTAGGACCATGACTCCATGAGCTGGAGAATTTGTTCTTGCGACGCGGAAAAAAGATTCAACTTCGCCTGAAGACCTCTTTGACTCGAACAAGTTAGATAGATACCCAAAGTGCAGCGTAATCGGCTTTGGGTGCGCTCCATCTCATCTTGAGGTCTTGTTCATGCCCGTATAGATCGATACATTTCGTGTCTATCGTATTGTATTTATCTGCCTGAAGACCATGCACATGAATCAGATTCAATATATTCTTGCGCAGACAAGTAGAAATCACGGCGAGGGCTTAAACGATTCAGATTAAGATATTTGTATCTGCACCCAGGTTTCCCGACTAGACTGTGCCACCGAACAAGGGTTGGGTAAAATCCATCAGCGGAAAAAAGTTCAGCGAAGTACGCATGACCATGCCTTGATTCGAACAAGGGATTCCCAATACTGCACGAATATATTGCCGAGTGGCTAGGGTGCGAAACTCCGTTTTGCGTCCAGGGCTCCTTTGGTCTGTGTAGACCTCCAATATGTTGTTTTGCATGCGCAGAAAAAAAGCGTTTGCATCTCTATGTATTTATGACCTGGCCTTGGTCCGAACAAGGGAGCTCGAACGATGTTGTACGGTTGCAGGGATTGGGTGCGAACCGTTTCGCATCCTGGTCTTCTCTATTCCGTTGACGACTACAAATGAGACCGTGTATCATAATATCCGACAAAACTGAACCGCACAGTGATACGATATATCTTCTCCCGCTGAGCGAGGATTGGGTGTGAATGACTGCGCTCACTGCAATAATAGAAGTGAGCCCGGTTTGGTCATTCTTGGTGCTCCATTAGCTGTACCATGAGTTAAGGAAGAGTTGCAACTTTGAACCGCACGGTTCCGCCAAATCGCCCCTGCCGGTGGCTGACGAACGCCAATTAATGGTTCACGTGGCATCCTGTTTGCAACTGGTTCGATTTTCTTGAACAAATTAAAATTACCATGGCCCATTGGCAACGGCCACCGTTGAAAGCAAACAAAATTGCGAGCAAAGAGCAGCAAGGCGTGCTGGCCCTGTTGGATTTTCATTTTTGGAATCGGAATCCCCGTTCAACCCAAACTCCAACAACTTTCCGCGGACCCAGGAACCCGGAACCATCCCGACATACATTATCGGTGATTTAAAAACCCGTGTGCTAGCTTCTGTCTGTCGCATATATAACTTTTCTTTGAAATATCAGCGAGAATATCAAACCTACCTGATTCAGGCTTCAATTTGCGTGCGTACTGATTTGCCCCGAATCTTCAATAATCCACCGATTCGTCGGTCTAAAGTGTAAGCGATCAAAGGTTATATGTACTTCTTTCCACTTTAGGCCCCTTGGATCTGGCTGTCCCATCTGGGAAATATATATCCAGTCCAGAAATCGGCGCGCATCAAGAGCCAAGCCGCTCGGTAACTCGACAACATGGCGAGGGAACATGTTCGCTATAGTAATATGACCTGCTCCTGACATGCCCGTGCCGACAGTCACGCGAAGATAATCCGCATCTACCTCGCACACCGTATATATGCCCATGCGCGGTACATACAAACCCAGATCCCTCCCAGAACTCGACCGCAATGTTCATCCGGCCCTCTCTACTGCTCTCTGTGCTCGCACTTTCGATAATCAGCCCTGCGCTCGCGTCAATCGCACTGTATGGACAATGTGGCGGAGACGGCCTCCCGTGGCCTGACAGTGGGTATAGTTCTCTGTTCAATAAACACGGAGGGCTGATCATGCATAACAGCGTGCGCGGAAGGCCTGACCTGCCAGTACCTCAACTTCTGGTACTCCCAGTGTCTCACGGCGCCGCCTCCGACCGTCAGCACCGCGACAGCTACAGATATCGCTAGTAGCACTAGCACCGGTACACCCGACTCCGGGACTTTGTCATGAGCAACTCTGTTTTGTTTCGCAATGATAAGGTGCGCTTCGTTCGCTTCACTGTACCGTGCAATATTGACAGAGAGATAAAATAGACTCACTCCATCAACGCATGCGCACCTCGCAACAATAGTAGACCCCTGTACTTGTATATCTGAGGTTCTAAAGGTTACCTCCCAAGATGAAGCACAGTCTTCTCAAGTGAAGTTTGAGCCACAACCGTAGTGTGACAGGAAATAGCTCCGGAGCCTGGTTGACCGAGGTAAATCACCCCGGCACTTTGGCCGGGGTCTGTTTGACCTGTTTGACCGTGCTAATTGACCCGAAATTTATCTGGGCTTTGGCCGGTCCGGGAGCTTCTGGGAAGGGTTTTAGGGGTGAAATTTTGCCGTTTTTGGCATTAAATGATGTGATTCAAACCGAACCGCCACACTACACAACTGTGCTCATCATTGCCGCAGCGAAAGAAATGAGATCAATTTGGTGATCGCAAATCCGGCCAATCACGCATTAGGTAAGCACCTCGTTTCTTTCCCTTTCCATCCTGCACAACTCGTTTCTCTGATATGCATCGCTGCCTGAGCATCGCGGAAGTACTTGAAGTTCAACGGACTTGAAGTGATACTCTCACATCTAAATCTGTCTCAAGCCCGGTTTCCAAACTTTGTGGCTGAGCGTTTTCGACCTGTGCATGATCCGCCGCACCGCGGCAACTACTACAGCCTCGCCGCACTGGCTAGAACGTGCAAACTTTTTGAAAGTCCGGCTCTTGATCTCCTTTGGAAGAAATAGACTCTCGAAAATCTTCCTCGTTGCCTGCCGCCCCCATCAGGAAAAACCTCCCAGGGATAAATATCAAATTTTGTGCATAAATTTCTTGTGGGTTGATATTTTTTGATATTTTTGATATTTTCAGCAATTCTCAAGTATTTTGTAGTCAAAATATCAAAGTTTTGATAATTTTTGAGGCCTCACATATAATTGTGGACATTCATTTGATATTTATTCGAAAATTTGTCTTGAATACCTAATATTTACTGACAGGCCCGAGTCGCAAATCTACAACTTGTCTTTTGATGAACTTGAAGGAGTTGCACTGAGGCACAATGGCAAGCCGGAAGCCCCCCCCATAATTATTTGATTGACCCACTTCGAATCTGAGCAACTGCCTCAGTTGCACGCGCAGAACTTAGCGTCACGGAAGGCCGATGCGACCCCACCCTAATGTGTCAATCTGTGTCACTGTCAGACAGTCAATCGTGTGAGAACCAAGTCCCGGTCCGCGGCAAATGTCGGACGTATATTGCCGAGCACGTGCAAGAAAAGATGGTTCGTTTTGATCCCGCAGCAACAACATCAAATAACTCTCTTCCTTTTCCCCCCACTCGCTCTAGGTTCGGAGCAAGCCTGTCTCCGGTCCGGCAAGCCGGACAATCTCGGAGAGAGGCTTGGGACAAAGTAATCAAAACAGTGAGGATCTTTGAAATCATTTTACGACCTCATCCCTCCCTTTCCACCAAAATCAAAGAGACAATATTGTTCATTATATATCTAAGAGTGATATAGCCCAGGGTTAAATTCTTGTTTCCCAAAGTTTGGAGTCCTCTGGAGGAGACTTCGGGGGATTGATGGCAAGTCAACTCCACCGAATGCGAGAATGTGAGTTCCCCGTAGTGCAGATTTTATGGGCACTAATGAGACTATTATTTAATCCAAGTGTTTCTGTCTCTTCAGAATTCTCATTTGACACCTTGGACGCATCAAGGACTCTGGTCTAAGTTCTGCTGTTTGCCGATCGTTCCTAAAATGGAAATGTGATCGACAGTGAATCGATGGACTCGGATATCTATGTCGTTTACGGGCCTCACCACTCCATTTGACCTGGAGAAAGTGGCAGAGAGGTTCAGACAATGAATTGAAACACATCTCTTGCTTAAATTATTTGATATGTTGCGAGAGAGCTCAAAAATCGGGCAGATAAAGTAGCATTTTGATCTTGAAGAACGTCAGTTTTCAGAGTGTCCTGCACATTTGCTATTGTCAATATGATAAATCTGAGTTGGCCATAGTCTAAGTTGACTAAAACCGTAAGATCTTCTTCAAACACGCGAAGTCATTGGAACACTTTTGAGTGCTCTGGGACTCGACAAAGGTCCTGCCTTTTTGTCTTATCTTGGCACAAGCCCCTTCCATTGTTGACCCCCAAGCTCAGCCCGCATCAACAAACAATGGAACGGCGGTTTGATCCGAACCTACACTCGCTCTATGTCCCCCGCTCACTCCCATCGTCCTTTATGCTCGTAGCTGCCTTCACACCATTGCCTGACTACTCAGTGAAGCTGTTGGACCTTCCGAGCTTTGTTTACGGTCAGTAGATTTGTCTGCCCGTGTTTTGCCCTAATCCCAGATCCGATCGTTAGTGTCTCCTCCCAAACTCATACTTGCTGCCCTATGTGGTGCCCTCCTGCGTAGATAACCAAATCAGTGCGTTACAGTACTTACTCCCTGCCCTCTGATGTTCACAACCTTCTTCATCTTCACCCGGCAGGCCGCTGTCCGTCGTGCTGACATTCCTATCCTGGTGAGTACCCCATTTTCTGTGTCTCGTTTGCCTTGATGTATCTACTGTGCCTTTATGGACACTCCCATCGTAGCTGGAACTTTCCCCCGCACGCTCCGCTCACCGCAAGTCAATTTCGTCGCGTTACGGCCCGTACGTGTGAGAGAATTATGTAACCGTCTTCCGGTACGTACTCGTTCGTCCTTCCCTCGACTACCTTCGTGCTTGCTAACATCATCTCGTTGCGTAGATCCTATACTCGTGGTATGTAATGTACTGTGAATCACCCTGCTTACAGAGTAGATACCCAAGCATGAGTGGCCCTGAGTAGTCCGCACGGACGCCCGGACAGTCTCTTTAGATCTGTGACGTTGCTAACGGCATGTATGTAATTTCTGCTGGCAAGTATAATAATCTGCTGACTACATTTTCAGGCTCTCGACATGTCTTCCTCCGCCCTAGATGTATGATGTTACTGGCGGCATGTATGTAATCCTACTAGCAACCTTGGATAATCTGCTAATTGTTTTTTCAGCCTCTCGGCGTATCCCTCTCTGTTATTGGCATGGTGGATTTTAAAGTGAATAATAGTTACTGTACCTACCAACTTGTAATCTGTAGTTTCGATGATAATACAAGCTTATTTTTCCTCTATCTGTGTTTCTGAGTGCGATATTTGAGCAAACTGGTGTGCCATCCATGAACACATTTTGCACATCTTGGAGATATTTTGAGCACAAAATTTGATATTTATCTGGGTGAGAACATATTTTGACTAAATTGTGAACATTCAAGGAACTGAAGGAATTTGTGCACATTTTAGCTCAAAATACTAACAAATTCCTGGGGGGGGGTTCCCTGATGCCAGCGTTAGATCATGGACGTGGTGACGAATGAATTTCGATGCACGTGGATGTAGCCGGACATTGGTACGCAACACTTCTTGCCACTCATTGGTGGCATGGGATGCTCATGGGAGCACAGTCCCTCTCTTTGCCTCTAATTGCTTCTGATTGGAAAAGACCAAGAATCTACGCCCCAGAAGATCAGAGAGCTACACTGTGCCTTTCCCGACAGACGGCTAGCCGCTACTGACAATGTCACGGCGGGAAGCTGACTTGGAATACATTTTTTTGCGAAATCGCACAAACGTTCCCCACCGATATGTTCCCTAATCTCCAGACTCTTCATTGTGTTGCCACGACTTCGAGGCGAAATACATCCCTCTATTCCTCCATGCACGCTGGATCACGGCAATCGAGTTGCATCCTTCATTTTATTGCGACCTTTCTTTCCTCCCCATTGTTGGAGATACGTGTCCAGAATTACGCGATATCGTCGTTGCCTCGACTGACTATCCCGTCGATCCGCTGACGCCATCTCGATGTTCGTGCGCCAATTTCAATCAATCGAGTCCCTACACATCGACAAGCTAAACCCTCAGGCGCTGAACCACATCAGTCATTTTCAATCCCTGCTCTCTTTAACCCTTCATTCAATCCCCTCGACTCTGACGTCCATTTCCGAGGATCCCGTCTTCCCTCGTCTGCAGAAACTGCTCATCCATTGCGGGGATATCCACGCAGCTACTCCTCTCTTCCGCTGGTGTACCGCTGTTCCCCTAGCCTCAATGGACCTGTCCTTCAAAATTCGCGAGCCGGCATCTAGGATATCCCAGTTCTACGCTGCTGTGTGAACAGCTTGCGATCACACCTCCCTCACATCGCTTCGCATTGTCCACATGCACGATGACTGGGGAGGCATGGAAGATGAAATCAACGGGTACCCCACTGGAGGCACCACGGAACACATTACTCTCCTTCACCAACCTTACGTTTGTTCACATTGGTGCATGCCTTGGATTCATGGTAGATGACAACACGGCGGCCCCGAATCGTGACTTTGGAGCTGATGTTTCGATCGGTTGCGACTCTTCGGTGTCTTCAGTCCTTTGCTCGCCATTGTCCTAATCTAGATTCTTTGAAGATGACGTTGGATGCCCACAGCATCCCAGACTCGCAGGGCGATGCGGCCGACCACGTTCCACAGCAGCGACTCCGCCGCGTCAATGTGCACTATTCGGAGATCTCCGCGCCACCGCTCGAGGTTGCGAGATTTCTCTCTTGCCTCTTTACAAATCTCTGGCAATTGAAACGTGGCTCCATGGGCCCGACGGTGAGGTCCGTGCTGACCGGGACATCGAACGATACGCATTGGCGGAGGAAATCTTTCACCATTGCTAGTGGATCGTTGTTGAGAAGTCACTACTCACTGCGTTCCGCTAACCCCTAGACTCAGGTCTGGCCAGCGGATTGTAGCTATGGCTAGGCCAGACTAGATCAGCCTAGATCACTACACAGACCCTGTTTCGATCACTACACTCACATTTTGGACAGCTGAGTGTAGCCGACTCTAGCCCTGTGTAGCCTGTTGACAGATTACATAGACTGACTCCGTGTAGCTCAGCGCTGATCTGTATAGGTCATTGTAGCCATTTTGAATTTTTGTCTATTAAAATTTAGACGGCCTATTCATACGCAGTGTTCAAAAAAGATTGTCAAAATATGGTCCAAATTGGACAAAAGGCCAGATATTCAGCTGGGGGCACCTCTGTATAGATGACTAGAAAGAGCTACACTGACCTAAACTAACCTCAACAGACCTCCAAAGACCTACTCAGAGAGCTATGCAGACATACCCAGAGCTAACCAGACTAAGTCTAGTCACCTAGCCAGAGCTATATGCCTAGGTACCTAACCTGAGTCTGAGTCTAGGGGAGGCCGGAACGCAGTGACTGCATTTTGCGATCGTGAACAGGCAGTAAGGTGACTAACCCTCGATCACGGAGCAGTCGTTCGAAATTTCGCGTGAGTTTACTTGTTGTGATCCCCGGGCTCGTCTAATGTCATTTACAGGCTGGCTGGGGGAACTTTTCTTGTAACTGTATGTAAATGTCTGATCTTACATTCTGATTTGAATAACTAGTCTCATTTACCAGACGTTATAGGGCAGTCGCTCGCTGCGCTCGCGGGCAGGAGGAGGAGATATATCCAACCGGAGATACCGGATCCACGGAAATTGTTCCGAGGCAGAAATTGATGAAAATTTGATTGGGGAACACTGCCCTATAATGTCTGGTGCAGTTCGCTTGATGCGATTGTGTCACACTTCACATTCTCTGAGACTTTTATTTTTCTTTCTCATCCTCCGATGTCCCGATGGCCATGAAACTTTGAAAATAGCATCTGGACGACTCTCGAAGGCTTTGGGCATATTAAGAGCAGTTTAATACGACTCATTTGAGGCACAGTGACTTGCGCAATATGTGGAATCTTTATGCATTTTTTTGGCCCCAAGAAATGTTGAAACCTTTGAAGGAATGTCCCAAGATGCACTAAATGCATCTACGAACTGCTCTGTATTGTGTCTAGGTCTTTAGGAGACGTGTAGAGCACATTTGACAGAAGTACCTTTGGATCAAACTCTCAAATATGGATCCGTCATGCGTCTTTCAGCCTCAAATTTACTGGAAAACTTCCAAAAGTCCAATGAATTATTTTACACTGCCAAGAGCAGGTATTTATCCTTCATGTCAATGAATTCTTCCCTTTTATACCATATTATTGGGGGAATACATGATTTTTCACAAATATTCGGTGTCTTGGGCCACCATAAAGATGAAGAAGCATTGCATATGCCCCATCCAGTCCGTTACACTCGAATTTGCTTATATCACATACTGTGTGCCCTGAAACTCGCGTCGCGTCTGGAGTACAAGTTGTGACGTTCGTGACTTCCATCACGGATCGCATCCTTTTAACTTTACGATCAAACTGCACCAGATGTTAGGGCGGTGATCTCGCAGTTGTTTTGGCATCATTTTCTGCCTCAAATTTGAAACTCTGCTGATCCCCCCCGCACTGGAGCGGAGATTATTGAATAACGAGCAATTGCTCCAGTGATAAAATGGTTCCAGTCAGTTATGTAGTCACCATCACTTTTGTACAGCGGATTGATCTCACCCCTGGAGAAAGGGACTCAGTACTGACAGTAGGGACCGTGTGTGGCTCGAGGAGCGGGATGCATCCCAATGGAGAAACTCTTGGCGGCGGTTGATTGGTGCGCCTGTGATGGTGGACCGCACCGTTCCCTACAGTGAGTGAGTAAGACTGCAGAGGTTCAACCCATGAACTCAGTGAGATGAAATGACAATGCGAAGGAAATTCTACTGTAACACACCACTATAAGACCTTCCAGTGAGTTGGCTGCCAAAATACTGTTTATAAACTATTTTAAACTGTTTTAAAATGTTTACATACCATTTCCGTTTAATTTTCCCAGAGGTACAAACGAAAACTAAATGGTTGGAGCCTTATTTTCAAGGCAAAGCTCAGAGTCTTGTGGCATGAGCAGTGGACAGGAACGAGACTAGGCCGTGGCGGCAACAATGAAGGCCGGGTTTGATGACAATGTAGAAAGATCCGGGGCAAAGGGGGATCATATTGGGAGTGGTAATGGGTACAGAATATATAGTAGGTGAAATAAGAGGGAAAATGGAAGATATCAAGTCTAAGACAAAGAGGCTGTACTAAATAAATTGGATCGGGCGGATACAAGTGCAGTGGGATGCACGGTGCATCGCCAAGTGTCCATGCGACTTCGAAAGCTTACTTGGGAAGGCTGAGTCGCAAGTGACAACATTAGTGCAGTCTTATCTTTGGTGGCTGGGTCAACAGATGCGTGTGCAATGAGCAACCTTGCAATGTCGGAGTGACTGTTCTTCAATGCGAGATGTAGTGCAGTCTTGCCAGCTTTGGTGGCTCGGTCAACAGATGCTTTGTGCGTGATGAGCCACCTCACAATTTCAAGGTGACCATTTTCCACTGCGAGATGCAGTGCAGTCTCACCATCTTTGGTGGCTAGGTCAATAGATGTGTTGTGCTCTATGAACAGCTGCACAATTTCGAGGTGACCCTCCTCTGATGCGAGATGCAATGCAGTCTTGCTATCTTTAGTGGCTAGGTTGACAGATGCATTGTGCTTAATGAGATGCCTCGCAATTTCGAGGTGACCCTTCTCTGATGCGAGATGCAGTGCAGTCTTTACATCTGCAGTGACTGCATCAACAGATCTGTTGTGCTCAATGAGCAGCCTCACAATCTCGAAATGACCGTTTGCTGATGCAAAATGCAGTGCAGTCTTGCCATATTTGGTGGCTGCATCAACAGATCTGTTGTGCTCAATTAGCAGCCTCGCAATTTCGAGGTGACCGTTTACTGATGCGAGATGCAGTGCAGTATTGCCATCATTGGTGGCCAGGTCAACAGATGCATTATACTCGATGAGTAGCCTTGTAATGTCGAGGTGACCATTACCTGATGCTAGATGGAGTGCAGTCTTGCCATCTCTGGTGGCTAGGTTGACAGATGCATTGTGCTTAATGAGATGCCTCACAATGTTGGGGTGACCCTCCTCCGATGCAAGATGCAATGCAGTCTTGCCATCTTTAGTGGCTCGGTCAACAGATGCATTGTGCTCAATGAGTAGCCTCACAATTTCGATGTGACCCTCCTCCGATGCGAGATGCAGTGCAGTCTCACCATACTTGGTGGCTGCATCAACAGATCTGTTGTGCTCAATGAGTAGCCTCACAATCTCGAAATGACCGTTTGCTGATGCGAGATGCAGCGCAGTATTGCCATATTTAGTAGCTAAGTTGACAGACGCATGGCACTCTCTGAGTAGCTGTGCAATGTCAAGGTGACCATTCCAGGTTGCGAGATGCAGTGAAGTTGTGCCATCATTGGTGGCTAGGTCAACAGATGCATTATGCTCAATGAGCAGCCTTGCAATGTTGAGGTGACCATTCACCGATGCTAGATGCAGCGCAGTCTTGCCATCTCTGGTAGCTAGGTTGATAGATGTGTTGTGCTTAGTGAGCAGAGAGCGTACCCCTTCAGTGTAGCCCATTTCGGAACACATACACACCGCGGGTGATATGGGCCCATCCCACATGTCCACATTCCAACGGAAGGTACACAATTGGTACAAAGCAGCATGTTGCCTGCTTCCCTCCTCCAAGAGACACATAGTTAAGGGAAGTAATGCTTCTCGGTCCTTGCCATTGCAAAGCCTCAGGTGATGGAACCAATACTCTGCGGCATACAACGAGATTGGGTAGTCTGGGAGTGTGTCTTTGGTCATTGAATGTTTCGCATCTGCAAACAGGAGGAGATAGCGGACACAAGTTTGGGCAATAAATCTGTGGGAGACACCTGTTGTAAGGTCAATGATTGTGCCAAATTTCCGATGGAACTGTGGGGAAAGGAGATAATCCCTGACAGATGAATGTGCAAGAGTGATTGACGGTTTATCTGGGCCATCATATTTGACTATAATGAGCCCCTCCAACAACTTGAAGATGCCAGAGTTGCCCTGACGTCTATTTGGGTAGTAAATGGATTTAGTTGGATCAGAAAAGTCAAACGCGGGGTCATCCAGGCGAAAAGCAATAGCATCCACTAGCTCATCCATTGTGACCTGTCGGGCAGAAAACACAAGCCAACGGAATATTGCTTGGATAAAAACTGTTCTTTTGAGAGTTTCTGTTGCCCGGGTCAAGAAGCGGTTGTAAATCCAGAACAGATCAATCGGGAGGGCTGTGAGGATCTCATCCCAGTTTTCTTTCCAATAACAACCCCGCAGTTCAATGAGGAGACATGTGGCCATGCGAAACCTGGATATGCAAGTTAGCTCTAGGTAATATTCTACTGCAATGAGAAGACTGACATTCCATTGCTCTTCTGTACAATCTGCTCTGTAACATCATTTACATAGTTTTCATCACTAGCCCAATTGCCAATCTTGGGAATCTCGCTGTGTATGTAAGATCGGATGTCACCAGTTGAAACTGCAGAACCAAGCTCGATGAAGGTTACATCCTTGAAGGCTCTTTTGAATTTCTCAAAAGGTTGACTGGTAAACAGGAGATGGGGTGCATCTTTGGTGGGATGGCCTAGGCTGTGAATGAACTGGACAAGAGGCTTCCAGTCAGTCTTGTTACATTCATCAAGCCCATCAATGATGATATATGTCTGGTCCAACTCTGAGAGTAGATCCTGAAGGACTTTTTGGAGATCTATCTGCTGTGGCTGTATATTTCCTTTTCCCAGTGTTTTATAAAGCCGATGAAGAGTGCTATAGGGTGAAGGAGACCATCCAGAGAGCTGCCAGATGATTGACCGTAGCATGGTGTCCAGGTGCTGCCGCTTGTTCCTAAAATCGAAATAGAAAAATACAACAGCAGACTTCTGGGGACAGGCCTTGGTCATTTGTTCAATCACGATTGAACTGCCCATGTTGATATTGTCAATGGCAGAGTTTGTACACCGTAAGGATACAAATCACCTTAATACACTCTTTCCGGTACCAGCTGCAACCAGTTTATTAGGTAGGCATGGAACTGGAACAGAATGAAATTGACTTACATATACCTTTGATCCATAAAGAGCTGGGTGTGGCCTTCCATTTGACAAACCGGCCATCAAGTGGGAGCCAGTGCCCAGTAGCTTCATGTTGAAGCTTCCGCAGCTCGTACTGTCTGTCCTTTGTAGCAGGAGGAGACCCCAACCACTTGCCCAGAACTTCTTTGAGTCTAGACATAATTCAGCTGGAAAAGTATTTAACATATGAAATTACAATAACCCTGATCCTCTGCTGTAAACCGCAAAGTTGAGAAAGGACTTTAGGAAAAGGAATGGCAGACACTTCACCAACATACCTATTGTCATTGAAATTCACAGTGGGGCCCTCCCCCCTACCCCCACTGCCACCTTCTACACCACCCCCTCCACCCCTGCCTCCTATGCCTCCTGTGGACAATAAATCATGATATTGACGTCCCAATAGATCTCCCTATGCACCTGAAATGTAGTAGTAATTGGTCATGGATGTATTATCCTGGTGCGACATGATCAAAAATGGATTGTCGCAGCACCAACTTATGTGGGACTGGGACACTGTGTGAGCCACCAACAAAGAGTACACAGCGGAAAGAGCTGCCCACATAAAGGATGAGGAGAATGTAGTCCTGTGCAATGGACGTGGAGGTGGCAGACAAGACTGGTCACCTTGAGCGCCTCGTGTACAGCACGCACTTTCGCACGATGAATGTCAAGGCCAAGGTCCGAGAAGGAAGGAATGAATGTCAGGAGTCGACCGGGCCGGCAACCACGAATGGACAGGGCATAAATTGGTTTTGGATCCGTTCTACTGGGTATCAACGAGCGCAAACATGAAAAAGAAATCAAAAAAGGAAGGAGGAAGGAGAGAAGGGAGGGATTCACTGTAAATTGGCTTATCCATTCACTGAATATAAGCCTTCAAGTACACTCTATCTGGAACCAAAAAAATATGAAAGAAGAGCTCGGAACCTGACAAAATCCAGAGGAACTGACTGGATGAAAAATTGGGGTCTCAGATAAAGCACAGTGCGTGTAACTCAACGGGGAGCATGTATATATATAGTATAGACAGGCAATGAATGAATGAATAGATGGTTGTATCTCCGGGCTTGACGCAGTGTGCACAGCGGGCACGATGCATCGGGGCATCCAAAATGGACCCCCCAACAAATGAGGAACAAACGACGAACCTTTGTAAGGGGCCCGGTACATTTGGTCACTTTACTCAACACCTGTAGTTGTAAATTAAATGCAGACGAGATGGACATGAAAGTAAGACGCACACAATTCAGAATTTTGTGCATCGCGCACACAAAATTCCACGCGACTGGCAAGACATTGAAAAAGGTGAGGAAGGAGACATTGAACCCACAAGAGAGCTATGGGACAACGGGGGTCGATTTGTGAACGCACCCGCTCTTGGCTGGGACTCGGCAAATGCACGGCAGATGTAGGATTGTAAATACAGCACAAAAATGGCACGAGTGCAATGCTTTAGGGCTGATAAACTGATATAGCATTGCGGAAGGTTCAAACTCAACCAATGAAATGGCCGACGCGCAAGAACAATCAAATTCGGATGTTCAGTGTCGGCTCAAGATATGGCAAGAGTTTCAGCTTTGAGGTGAGTCTGGGTGCACGCGCCAGAATTTCAGAGAAAAGGCACCCAATAGACATTCAGAGGAGTAGTTATTCTGTTCAGAAAAGGTTACATGGCCAAGCTAGAGGTGTACGATGTCGAGGTTTGTCGAAGGCAGATAATTGTCACGTGAGAACATCAGACTTTCGACAGAGTACTTGATTGCACTTGATTGCACTTGAATGGCCTTGAATTGGCCGAAAAAGTGCTCAAGAGACAAGTGGTCCAGCCAGGTCCGACTTTCCACAAGTAGAAAAAAAAGTTTTTTCTATGGGGAGCACGGTCAGTTCCCCGCCTTCTTGCAAAAAATTACAAGTCCATTTTTTTCAATTCAAGTGATTCAAGCCATTCAAGTGCATTCAAGTGACAAGAAATCTGTCAAAAGGCTGATGAAATTATCTGCCAGTCACGCAAGTTATCTGCCATCACCCATTATTGAGGCAGAAATGGAACATGTTGAGAAAGTGAGCTGAGGGATCTTCTCAGTATTCTTTTAGACATATGCCTCATTATTTAAACGATTTTAGAGGCCAGGGATGTGGAGCTACAACACGCCGTGGCAGATAACCGTACAGCCACTGGCAGATAACACCCAGCTCATCAGCAAAATGGCAAAAGTCTTGTGACCTTTTCGTCTTTTTGTCTGGTGTGAAAAAAAAAAAGTTCACAGAAATGGTCCCCAGAGCACAATAGGATGGGTCAGAATTTTTCTTTTTTTGAGGTCTTGTGGGTATTTAGGACATGTCTTGTGGTCTGGCGTCCTGCGGCCCTTTTCGGTCTTGTACAAGCTTGTACAAGCCTGTACAAGCATCCACAAGCAAAGTGCCAAAATCGCGATGCTGATCTAATCATAAACCCATAAATTCCAGAAAAATAGCTCATTCTAATTTCTAATTTCCCGAATGGCTCAGGCTTCCGAGCCCCAAAATGGTTGGTGGTGCGACCGATTCGGTAAACGCTCGGAATGGCGGGGTTGCCCACGATGGGTGCCTGCTTGTGCAACGTGGAATCCCACGTCATGCAAGGTTGACCGCAGGTTGACACAATGATAGCGACTGGGAAGCAGAACTGGATAACCGCTAATCTTTTCGGTATAAATAAAGTCTTGCCATCATGGTCGATTCCGAGTCGCGATGTAAAAATTAAAATCGATGACCGACTTGAGGGCAGACCAATCTCTCGACAACAGGGTGAACTGTCTAACGGCCATGCTTGCCAATGTGGAAGGCAAGCCCACGTACCTCGAAGTTTATTTATCAACTCGCCGGGTGAGGTACGGAAACCGGGTCCGGAGATTTTGACGCGGCTGCCGCGCATTGAGGCGCGATTGACGAGGCAAGGCTCCTAGCGTACAGAATCCTACTCAGACATAATGAATCAGGGTGATGTTCCATTGTCTACACAGGCTCGCTGATGAGAAGTACTTTTCCGTAACTCGTTTGGCAAAACAAAAAGGAGTGCACCAAAGTCTAGGGGGTCACAGAGGCACCCGACAGTAGAATATTAATTCAATGGCACGAAGAGACACCACGCCTCGAGAGTATGCAGGCCACGGATTCTGATTGGTAAAGTAGTGTTTCAACTCTCGAAAAAAATGGATTTTTTTCATTCACTGGGAAGAGTCAGCTTCCTGTTCTATGAATTTCATCATGGTTGACCTCCAATGAGTCAGGGTGATGTGCCATTGTCCACCCGGGCTCCCTAATCAATGCCTTTAAAAAAAACTGTATCTCAGAGGAACTCGGTTGAACCCGAGTTGTCCGATGCCGGCCGCTACACGGCAGACACTGCCGAAGCGACCTCAATCTCCGTATAAATGGCCACTATAAATCAGAACAGCTCGGGGCTTTCGGCAGGGATGTGCCGCCCGGCGCTCTGACAATGGATATCGGAGATACATAATCCCTCTGTCGCCCCTCAATGGAAATAAAGACTGGATGCCATTGTGAAAGATATCTGTCAACAACTCCTTTGATATCTAGTTTTCAACAAGCTTGCAAGGGTTGTGGACACGCCTACCGACGGTACCGACCTGTGAATTTTCGGATCATTACATTAAACGCCCGCGACTCGGACCCATAGCGCATCACTTTCCATCATCAATGCTATGGGCCTGCCGTTACTGAGAACAGAAGCTCGCATCGATGAACGGCCTGGGTGTCCTCGGGAACTGGAGGCAGTTTCGTGCAAGGCAGAGAGGGAGGTTCGATTTCCCGCGCGGGCATTATGTCGTTGAAGTCATACGAATGTATTTTTCTCATTGGCATCCGAGTCGCTGATACCTGGAATAATTACCTCCGCTTTACTTTTTGTTTAAACCTTGACTGTTACGTTGTCGGAGAGGCTGCCTCATACCCAGGACGTTTTGCGCTCTTCTTGGGCTGTATGATATCAGCCAGGTGCACCGATTTCAAACCTACAGCACACGGCCGGGTACATTCCAGTGTTAATAGAAAACAAGATGGGTTGATCTTTTGTCGTGTGCACCCACGGCCCGGTATATGTCATCGGATTTCCTTGTTCTAGTTCGACAGAATGCGAAACTTGAACGAACCTATCTGCACGTCAGTGTAATGCTACAAGCCCATGTAGACGAACAGCGCGTCACCCTCCGATCCTATGAGGGCTCGAAATTCATTATTGAAAGAGGGAGGAGGGGGTTCGATCCCTCCCGCGGGCGATGGGGTTACGAATCGCCCTTTTTATTGTCACTTGGTCACCAGAAATACCTTCGTGATGGCCCTCTGAACACCGTTGTGCGATTTGATGCCACAGGGCATTCGATTTTCGTCAAATGGGACTCGGAGAAGTTTCCGAAGCATAGTAGGGTCCAGGAGAGTAGACGAGTAGTGCATACCCACCAAAGTCTCAGGTGAGGTTCGAATCCTCCTCGGGCCTGAATCTATGATTGTGTTGGTTTTTTTGGTGACCTGCCCTATTCTAAATCCGGCAGGAATGCCACGAAAGATTTGAATTCATACCTCTGCCACCTCGAAGAGTCGAAAGGGAAAGACTTACGATACGCATGCTTATTACTGGTACTTCAGCAGGCGGTTTCATTACTGGTTAAGGTAGGCGCAGTCTGCATCCATCGAGTCACGTGATGTAACAGCGTGACACCGACTCCCGCCCTTACTAGTTGGTAGCGTCGGAGTTCAGACATAAAGTAGAACCATAGGAAGGTGTATTTTGAGTGTAGGAACAATCCTATGGTGCCAGAATTTTGATATCTGTCCTCAGAAAAATGTTTATAGCATTTTTTTTTTGCAAGTGTCTCAAATGACTTATCTGATAGTCTAGATTTGTTTGATGGGTCCTAACCGTAGCTCGTGCTTCGACGTCACGTGAACGCCAAACACAACCACTTAGCGAGGATTTCGACATACTTTTTAGGTTCGGAGCAAGCCTGTCTCCGCGCCGGCAAGCCGGCGATTCTCGGAGAGAGGCTTGGGACAAACTGCCAAAAAAGGACTATGTGTTCAAAACAGTATTTCTCTCTCATTTCAGTCCAGATTTCTATGGTTAGTGCTGATAATTTGTTCCTTAGATGCCATTCCATATATTGGTACACTTATATGTATCAAGTACTATACTGCTCTTGTGCTATACATGGGTTTTGAACAGGAAGTTGCATCTTCATTTCGGATCAAACAAGTAAGATTATCTTGGAATTCTGGTCACTTTATGGGCTCTATCAATTCAGAATTTAATTTGGAAAAGCTTGTCCTGCAATTTTTATCCAGAGAACTCACTAGTTCATGCAGGAAACATGATCTGTTCGCTTCGACCAGATGTGACACCAGGTGTGACAACATTGACCTATCCTCTGGGCTCACCGTACAAAGAGTAGCAAAATATTGGGAGGAGGGGGGGGAATCTGATGATCCACATGTCTGTACACACACTATCAAAAAATCTTGGGCATGGAGAAAATCAATAACAAAATCTCGTCGGTGGATGACTAAGCAGATCAAACATCTCAGTTCTCCACTTTCGAGCTACATAAGTACCTTGCCCTCGCACTTAAACACCCGGGATAAATGACCCTCATTGTTTACAAGCCAATCATAATGATATGGCTTGCTCAGATATTTTATTCAGGCCCTAAACATGAGTAGATAGCGGCAATTGTATTTCCACTGATCTCGTGAGAAACACAAGTTGCACCCTTGTTTCCAGAGTCCCGGGCCACTCTATTAAAATTCTGAGTTAGCCAGATGATTTGTATGCTTCTAATGTACAGATTATTGACTGGGGTCGAAGGGATTTAGGCCGTTCTTGAAGCAGCAGAGCGCGCAGAACACATTGCCCTTTTTTTACATCTTGGCACAAGCCCCTTCTCAGATTGCCCTGCGAAGCACGTGCAAATCATGTGATGAGAAGGCGGCTTGTTCCGAACCTACATACTTTTGGCCCCCGGCGTTTGCGGTTCTAAAAACGTGCGCTTACATAATCTGATGGACAGCAATTCGGCGGCAAATGACCTTCCTCTCGCTCTCTCGTCGCATTTATGCCGTCTACCCATCCGGAACTCATGTATTCTATAACCAATACATCCTATGATCTTCCATACCACTCCTCCTCACTATCATAAGTATCCTCGTCAACATCCACTTGGGCTTTAGGCCATTGCTGCGCATGGCAGAACGAGTCTGTTTATTTTTTAATTATTCATGTGCCCGAAGTCGATCGAGTCAAAAGACAGGGCCTTCACCGCCACATCCCTCCACGGACCACGGACCGCCCCGGATCACGCTTAATGATAATGGGACCGTGCTATCCAGACTCCACGTGTCCTTATCCCTGGCACTCACTCTCTTGCGTAGATCACAGCGGCGGCAGTTTTGGTTCCACACTTCTGGAGAGTAAGCAAATCATTTACAAGCCTGATATTTCCTTCAAACCTACAAGACGAACCTGTAGTTATCCCGTCGTGAAACCACATATGCCCATTTGACTGAATCAATCTAGATGTAAAATGGTTTTGTCCGCCGTATATTATTCCCCTCAACTTCATTTTCACCAGAACATTGTTTACATCAAAATGAAGCTCTGGACTGAACACTAGTTTGCTGTGGAGGATGTCAAAAAGAATTACAGGTGGAACTTCGGTCAAGCGTGTTAGCATAACTAACTTTGTCCGGACCCCGTTCGCCCGGCATGCAGGGCAATGTTCCCGTCCTGTACGAAGGAAGTCGGTCAACCAGTCTTGGATTGATACTCCCGTGGGATATTCTCTTCGCGAACTCAACCCGGCCGAAATTTTAGGTTCCAGCATACCGTACGAACGAAGGTCCCTATATCCGCAGATAGGACAATACTGATTACCTATTGCATGGTGCTTCTCAGGTAAAATAACGGCCGCGATTTTATCTATAGAGGTTACGCGGGGACCATATGGAAAATCATCCGGCTTAACCCCATGCATTTCTTGGCGGATGATATCCCTAGCATGTTCGAACGAGAGTCTTCCATCCAAGACTGCAACCATCAGCATAGAGAAACGAGTAAGTGTACGACTGATTCCTGAAAATTGAGGGCCCCACACCGACGGATTTTCCGTCAAAATACTACCGAGAATAGTGTAAGTCGCGTCATAGGCGCAGCTCCAATTTGTGTTGTCCCATCTAAGGCCTCGAGGTGAGTGAGAAACACTGGCAAGCGGGTTTTCTGACCGAACATGGAGAAGGGCCGGAGCTGTGACAGCCGAACTGGCATTTGGTTTGAGACGCTTAGCCGATCTAGACTCTGCGTCGCCACGTCCGTTATCTTTATCAACTACAGCATTCTTCCTCTTACTCCCTTTCGGCATACTGGGACGCCATTCACTATATACTATTGCCTCAGGTATGCGGGGTCCGTACTCTGCCTTCCATCTTAGCTCAGGGTGGAAATGTGTGGGATCGCGATGATTAGACTTCCATGCGTAGAAGGACCTAATGAGTCTGCGCCTATAAAGGCCGGTAACAGACCTGGGTAAAGTACCGTCGTATCTCATGCGCGTAATCTCATCTAATATTTCCAATTCTCTCAGTTCTTGTCTCAGATATCCAGACATGCCCGAAGTGATTTTCTTCTCATTGAAATCTTGGACAATAATAGTGCCACTGGCACTCGTACCTCGAGACAAAGCAACGTAGTAAGCTCTATGATCCTTACAGTTTGAAAGCTCAACGGGATTCTTAGGTCTCGATTTGCCCTGTGAAGTGTAATCTGTCATGCCGAAATTTAACAAGGCAACGACTTGCTCTCTCAAGACAGACAAGAGAGTATCATCGGGCAGCAGCACAGTGATATGGGTCACAGTTCTTACCAAAGGTACAACGTTCAATGGCAGGCCATTAATTTGGATATCCCGAGGCGGCCTGACCAACCTTACAAACAGTGTGTCCAGAACACGTTGACCATGCGGCCCTACGCTGTCGTCCCATCCGCAAACTACCGCCTCTTGGCCCTTCGTGATGCACAATTCCGTGGCCTCGTTTGCCCTCAACATTACTGGCATTCCCATGCACAATGATAGTTTACCCGGTATGAATTCGTTCGTGGTGGATGGAGCTGCATCCCATAATTTTTTCTGCAGGCTCAAGGACATCTTTTTAACGTCTGATTGAACGCAGCCTTTCCATTTCGACTTGTCCACCGCTCTCGCGCTGATTCTGTCAATAGAACAGAAATCCACAAGAGTTTGATTAGTATCTCGTGCGAACCGTTCCGCTCCAAGTCGATTCAATGCGTCCTTTTGGCTATTCCTCGCGGTAATAATCGATACATTCCTGATATCGGCGTCCCCAAGCTTAGGGTTCTCAGGACGGAAGCCAGCAATCCGTGAACGTAAGAAATCGACGTCTTTCGAGGTGCACGCACCGTAACGCATATTTTCTAATGCCAGTCGCAGTTTGTCGTCATCTTCCGTTTGCTCTTGCTGTCTCATATTCTGCCTCAGAATGACCACTGTGTTGAACTGATGCCACAAGATTTTACCCAGTACCGCATTTTGGTTCCTCTGGTCAACTGCATCAGACACATTCAGAGTAACTTTACCACTGTACAGAGAAGGGCCCGTCATCGGCGGCAGCTGTGCGAAATCACCTGCGACCACCATACTCAATGCTCCAAAAGCATCATCGTGTATGTTCCTTGCCTTTGCCGCTTGTGTGGCCAGTGACTGAAAATCATTGCAAGAGACCATGGATATTTCGTCGAGGAATACATAATCGACACCTTGCAGCCTTTCATTTACGGCGGCCAAAGCGGAGGCCTCGTTTCTGATGCCTTCAATATCGTCGTGATTTTTACTCTTTGATTCTCTCGGTATTTTGAAAACAGAATGGTAGGTAGAGCCATTCAACAATGCCGCAGTAGAACCGGTTGGACCAAGTACAAGGTAACGGTAATCCTCATTTCTGTCCTTGAAAAACCTAATAATTGCTTTCAGAACCTGCGACTTTCCCGTACCACCCATCCCTCCCATATACATCCGAAGTGGCGTAGTTTGCGGACCGGATGCATGATCGGTCACAATACGGAATGCGCGGGTTTGCTCCTCGTTGAGTTTAAACTCCATTATGATATTTGAAATTATATCTGCATTCACCCCGGGGTCCACATCCGTCCGATGGTTGAAATAATCAAATGGAAGAATACTGGTATTGTTTTGCACCTTTTCCTTCTTTTCATTCTCAGACGAAGGCGGCATATTAGACAATTTGTTAGCAGTGAGCTCCATCCTCTGGTGCTTACAGCCGTTTGCAGAACTTAGGGCGCGGCCGTTTTTTTTTTCCTTTTTGGTAAGTTTTTGATCGTCGCCGCCAGAACAGCCATTACGGGCTCAATTCTTGTTCATTTGCCTCGGGAGTAGGCCCAATCGAATCGCAATAAGCGTCCGGAGGGCTCAGGATATATAGAATTTTTTATTTAGCCTTGATCTGTAATTTTCGCCATATATATCTAGTATTGGCTGTATTCCAGCGCAGAACACGGATTTCAATAGGACCTGATGGCAGAATCGCGTAGATTTTTGATATGTTACTCCTTGATATGATACGGAGGGCTCCATAAGCTCAGATAGGACAAATACATCCTGTTTCATTTACAGCGTAGGGTACAGGCCAAGCACTGTTTTAATTTTGAAGGTTGATTATATTGGCCTGCTCTGTGCAACCCTGGCTCTATCACGCAGCCAGAGCCTACCCTAGCATCTACAGAAGGTACTCCGAGATCCAGACAACCCATATATTACCTCCGGCGCGCTGCGCGACCCGAAAGTATCAGTCACACTCACGTGCTGTGATCAAGTAACCCTCGCTTTTTTCTCATCTTGCGCCACTCCGCAGGATATGGCCAATACAAGAAATCGCCGAAGGTCTACGCGCCTAGCAGTTCCAACAGATACACCCCAAGAGCCTGCCAGTCCAGAAACTCAGCCAACAGGATCCAGTGATCTCCCAGACCCTTCTACTTGTGCTGATTTCTCCGCTGTTTCCGATGGCGCATTTCTACCGGATGAGGATACCTCGGATGTAGCTGACAGTGACGATCTTACGCCTCCGCCAGAGGTGACAATTGTCCGGATTGAGAAAAGGGGAAAGAAGCGGCCCGCGTCCGAAGAGCTGATTAGTTTGAGTGGTTCCGACTCAGATGCTTCGTCGCAGACCAGGAAGCCGCAGGCCAAGAAGGCACGTCAGAAGGGGAAAGAGAAAGAGAAAGTGGCAGTTGCGGTGGAACTGGATGAACGCAGTGCGTATAAATTTGATTGTGATTTTTCCGCGTTGACCCTTTTCCGTTCCTTCAAGAGCTCGTACTTCATATCCCTAGAGCTTCTCAACTAGGCGACCAACGTGTTGAATTTACTCATGCGACGCGGTTCTCCGAGGCCCTGAACGTAATTCACGAGACTGTCGGATGTGTAGATGTGGCACGGAAGCCTTCCCTTACATATAAACTGTCCAACGCGCCTCAGAAGTCCCATCCGATGTCTCTTACCTCACAGACCGACTGGGACGGGTGCCTTTCTGATGTCCGTCAAGCAGAGTTGAAAGTCAAGAAGGGCGCTTTGGTCCCGGTTCTCATTCTAGTCACCGAACAGGTCCGTATTCGGCCCAGTTTGCATATTCCACATCATTTGACCTCACCTAGTACCTCCTTTCACTGAATGCGAAGCACGGCAAGAACAAGACAGCAGCAGGAGGTTCCAAGAAGAGCAGGAAACCTGTGATCCTCGACTTAGATCACGCCCAGTCGGGGGACGATGATTTTGACGAAGGTTTGGGGGACATGGAAAAGGAAAGTAAATTTCTGCAACAGCTTCAAAATCAATATGGACATTGCCAGCTGTGCGGGCCAACAAAGTCATGCAAAATTGCTGTTGATGGCACCCACCATCCCATGTCGAACAATCAGCTGCGTGCCTGGTCGACATCTCTAGTAGGCGATCCCTTTTTGAACACCGGCATCATTCTAACATGATTCTCAGGCCCTCGGAGCGCATGGTGTCACACTTAAGACTCCGCCTCGCGACGTCGGCGGTCAGAACTTATTTAGCATGTTTTTCAAGAATAATGCTGCGACTACTGGCACTCAAATGGTGCCGCCGACCCCGGCCCCCATGTCGATGCACCCGCAGTTCGGTGCCATGAACCCGTATACGATGCCACCGTATGGGTATATGCCCCCATGGATGATGCCTGGCGCAACGGGGCATCCCAACATGTCTGCAGTGCCGCCATCTCCTGCCCCGAATCCCCTTGCTAACACCCGAGATGGCGGTGCTGCCAGTACTTCAACGTCTACTCATCATGATATTCTATCGAGCGATCCTCCGGAGATGGGCGAGATCAATCACTATCCGCGGATCCCGGATTTTCTTCGTGAACTCGACGCATTCGAGTCAGAGCGAAATCTTCTCCGCTACATCTCGACCTTTGAAGACCTGGATTTCTACTATATTGACGAGATCAAGGAGCTTGGAACACCGGAAGAGCTGGTCAAGGTTAGCGGCACGACAGGGAACAATGTTACGCTAGGAAATGCGAAGTATATCATGAAGCAGGTGAAGGGGGAGATGAAGCGGGTTGATCGTGGGAGGCGATCTTCGGCTTGAGAGGCAAGTAGGCTGCTGTGGTTCCTGAATCTCTTTCTTGGTACTTTTCTTGGTTGAAATGTGGACTCTGATCACACGATGCTTCGTTCTCAATGACATACCCATTCATCGCATTACTCCTTTATGTTTGTCTAGTAGCCCGAGTGACAGAACCATCCGCGCGCGGCCTCTGCTGTTACTGTCTCTAAGGCACTATATAGGAATAAGAAGGGGTCCGCTGCATCTCCAACCTCAACGATGTTCCGGAAAGTATCGCCGTGACGAGCAATATAAGACTTGATGTATGAAAAGCACTCCTCAATGGGGTTGAGATCCGGGGAGTACGGCGGAAGGAAGACGAGCTTGACGCCGCTGTCAAGGACAATTAGTGATGGCCACGGAATGGAAAGAAAGCCGTACGCTGCTGCACACATCTCTTCCACACCCTCGACGTGGTGGATACGACAATTGTCGAGTACAAGTATGCTATGTTTAGCCGGATACGGGTTCATTACCTGAAGAAGGCCCTCGAGCCACAACAAGAATTGATCACCATTATACCCGCCAGATTTGACATGGCTGTAGATGATACCGTCTGTGGTAATTGCAGGGAGAAGGGAGTAGCTGCAAATATACTCAGAATACAATAGCAATAATGATACATTACGCACCGCGTACCACACACAAAACAGCAGCGCTTGCAGGCTCGTAAATTCTTGGTAGACCAGCCATTACGACGATAGGAGGTAAGAATATTGACAGCGGATTCATCTGCGCAAACGATGCGATCTGCGGGCTCGTCACCTATTTCGAGCAAGAAGTCGCGGCGTGCTTGTTCGCAGCGTTCCGCTGCTTGGCGAGACAGCTGGCAGGACATGATCATTATCATCTGACTCACACGAGCACCGCGGCGCACCTTCTTAGACGAGATTCCTAGTCGATGGAGTGTACGGAATATCGTGGACAGAGATACATCAATGTTGTGTTGAGTGAAGAGCTGTTCTTGGATTTCGTCGAGAAAAATGTCCGGGGTGTGGGTGATCAGCGCGAGCATGAACTGTGCAGTATGGGTAGATGCTCGAAGGAAGACTGGTCAATTTCGCACCTTGGAGTTACTCGGTGACATGAGGGGGGCACGACCAACATGGCGACGGTCGCGACAAACTTCGCCAATTTCACGCCACGTTTGCTTGACGCGCTGCACGACGCGTACCGGCATATCTAGGTCTATGGCTATTTCTGTTGAGCTCTTCTCCAGTGTAAATGCCTGATAGATGACACGCTTCTTCAGGTCGGGTGAGTAGTGGTTGCGAACAGGGTTGGAAGGGGCCTTTCGTGGCATGGTGGTCAAAAGCGAGGGTTACTTGATCACAGCACGTGAGTGTGACTGATACTTTCGGGACGCGTCGCGCAGCGCGCCGGAGGTAATATATGGGTTGTCTGGATCTCGGAGTACCTTCTGTAGATGCTAGGGTAGGCTCTGGCTGCGTGATAGAGCCAGGGTTGCACAGAGCAGGCCAATATAATCAACCTTCAAAATTAAAACAGTGCTTGGCCTGTACCCTACGCTGTAAATGAAACAGGATGTATTTGTCCTATCTGAGCTTATGGAGCCCTCCGTATCATATCAAGGAGTAACATATCAAAAATCTACGCGATTCTGCCATCAGGTCCTATTGAAATCCGTGTTCTGCGCTGGAATACAGCCAATACTAGATATATATGGCGAAAATTACAGATCAAGGCTAAATAAAAAATTCTATATATCCTGAGCCCTCCGGACGCTTATTGCGATTCGATTGGGCCTACTCCCGAGGCAAATGAACAAGAATTGAGCCCGTAATGGCTGTTCTGGCGGCGACGATCAAAAACTTACCAAAAAGGAAAAAAAAACGGCCGCGCCCTAAGTTCTGCAAACGGCTGTAACTATGGTTGTCCACTCGGTCCGCAATTTGTAGGGAGCCATCACTCTATCAATATCTACAGCAACACCAGCATCGGAAATTGTGTCCAACCATCCACAGGTCTGCATTATATTCTTCATCTCCTTGGCTTCGGCCAACATTTTCAATGTACGAGGTCCTCTCTGATCGTCTTCGTCTTCATCCTGGTCCATATTTTCATCATCTGAACCATAGTCGAAGTCATTTAAATCGTCTGCAAACTTGTCCTTATCTGACATGAAACCTACCGGAAACAAAGTTCTGCCTGACGCGTGGGCGGCAGCCATTTTCTTTTTCATTTGCGCGAAGTGGTCGTCCCGTGCATCGTTACACTCATATCTAACATTGAAGTTCCGCATTAGCTGCAACTGGCGGTCGTTGAAGTTAAAGGCCTTGAAGGCTTGGTCCCACGTCGAGACAGAGTCCTTCAGGTCAGCCGGGGACCTCCATGGTTTAAACAAAGTCAACATTGTCATACAGTATGCCGCCCGGTCCCCTTTATCAGACCGTGGCATTGACCCACCAATGAAATTAGGAATTACTTCATTTAATTTTTTGAAGTCGCATGTAACAGAATGTGAAATAAACAACGGGTGTTCGGTCGTGAACGCATGTCTGATGGGCCTGCGAGTTTTTTCGATCCGAGCCTGTTTCTCGAGTATAATATCATCCTCATCGTCAGTTTCCCAATCAGAGACATCGTCTTTTTGACCTGGCTGGGACTCCGCCACTGATACTTTCTCGGAGGCAGGGAAATCGATATCTTCAAAGTCCATGTCATCCTCAAGAACATATAAGTCGATTGTGTCCTGCTCTTCATCTTCTCGCAGCCTCTTCATGGCTGCACGGTGATAATCAGCCCGGAGATACTTGGACAAATTCAATTCTTCCTCGAATGCGGCTCTCTCCGACATACTGCGCTTCTTTTTCTCAGCACACTGGATCCACTCGTACAAGGTAACATTGTTATATACCACAGGCCTGTACCTATAATCGTCCACAGAGGAGGTAGCCACAAATTTACCATCTTGTCTTCCGATGGGAACCCGTTCTTCATCGTCACGTCTCTCCTCGGCCTCTTCCTCGAAGATGTCGCCAACCCAGAAGGCTCGTACAAACTGAACATACTGTCTCCAGGCGAAATTGGCGTACTTGTGGCTCGCATAATGATCCGGATTACCCAGGAGATACATGGATGCCATAGGGCTACCTATCTCCATTTTTGCGCTCATAGAATTAACCATTTTACGCATCATATGTCGTGCAGTGTCTTTGTCCTTCTCTGATCCTCGGAGCATTTCCGAGTTTTTTTCAAAGACGTCGTAGACCGACGCAAACATCTGGAATGATTTTAAGCTGAGTTTGGAAACGTAGTCGGATACATACGACACCACGGCCTTGACTGCCGTCCCCGAAAGCAAACTTGTAACATCGGTGTTACATCTATTCAGGTAAGTCAGTATAGGATTAACAGTGTTCATCATGGGCTCTATGTGACGCACGTCTACGTGACCATCTGCCGAAATATGCGAGGATTCAACCACATCCCGCGGAAATCGGGCACGACAAACCCCAGTCTTAGTGAGACATCCTTTGCGTTCACGCCTTATCTTGTATTCGGGCTCCTTCTTCGACTTCTTGTTTTTCCTCCATTTAGACTTTGCATCTTCAGCTCTTTGGTGCTCAATAGACAAAAAATGTGTATGAACGTTCGAACGAACCAACAGATCATCTACCTCGAGTTCATAGCTTTCCCACCAGGCGGCATCTTTCTTGCATTTCAAGCAGCCATCTTCACAAGAACCAGAAGGACAAGGAACTGGCGGCCTTTTCGGAAAGGTCTGGGTTGGAGGTTTGTAGTCTCCAGGCAAATTGAGTTCGTCATCACTGTCAGCATCAGGAGGCAAAGGTTCGACCTTCCGCCTAGCTATCACGGCGTCTCTGGACCCGCTGAAAAATTCGGCTCTGTGAGTATCCTCCAGATACCTTATCAGCCGTTTATGAAATTTCGACCTAGGACTCATTATCCGGTCCCTAATTTCCTGAGGAGAAAGCGCGTTAACAACCCAAATCAGGCAGTGAAGATGTAGTGTCAGCCTGCCCTGTTGCTCGACCGTGCCGTAGTACGCGTTGGTATGTCCAAACAATCCACGATCGTGGCTCTCCCACCCCAATACATCTGTGAGAAAAGCTTGCACCATGTAGTGAAAGAAACGTGCGGCGGAGACCGGATTCCTTGACATAAGCCTGTTCCTCTCGCTCGAAGTTCTCAGCTCAGGCCGATATACAGTGTCTTCTTGAGCATAGTAGAGAGCCAGAGGATGATGCACGTCAGACCAAGACAGGGTAGCAAACCAGGAAGGCGCGTTGAAGAAGGAAACAGAAGACCAGATTTCGTTTCTCATATATTTTTTCGACGTCACCGATCCCATCACGTTACCTGCAACGCCATCTAGATCTTTGATTAGATCAAAACATAGCTGTTCCGCTTCATTACTGGGTTTGACGTGATCACCCGCCGCCATACGATCTGCGATACTACCAGCAACGAGAGGGTTTACGCTTGACAATCTTCTAGCTATACCTGCGAACTTTGCTCGCTTGGCCAGCAATATACTTCCGGTGGACGCAGATTTCAGCTGCTCATGATTGAAAGCAATCATCGGGAAGTAAGTGTCCAGCTGAAACCGCTTGTCATGGTATAGGAGAAGACTCTTTTTTCTCGTGAGATCGCCCTGCTTGTTTGAATGACTTGGATGTCCAATGCCACCTTTCCCGTAAGGGAACAACCATGGAAACATCCCTGGATATGCTGCGACGTTGTCATACATACTGAGCGGCAACTCGGATCGTCCAATGCCCATCATACTACCTTTGTGAGTCAGATGTTGCAGAGCGACAGCTTTGATAGTTTTCATGGTAGCAGTGGCATATTCGGTGCCCGTCAAGCCATGTACCGCAAACGAGCACCGACCGGACTTCGTTCCGTGTTCCTGAGCTACCTCGAAGACGGCGGTCGTACCAGCTGGTACGGCATCCTGCACCTCCTGGTTTGTTCTTCTGTAATCTACGACCACGGGTATGTCTTTTTCTGCATAGGAGTCTAAATTCTCCTGAGATATCAACAAATCAGTGTAACCCTCATGATTGAGCTTCAACCACTCAAGAGCAGCGACCACTTTACTTTTTCTGACCAACATAGGAGTCCGCTCAAAATCTTCTTGTGTAGGAGCTGCGGATCCCATGAACACAAAAGCCAGTATTTCGTTCATTTCGCCGCGACTGGGAGGCAACTTATTAAAAACAGACAATACAGGCTGGGAAAACATTATAGCGTTTGCACTCATTCTGACACGACCTGAATTTACCCGGACAACACACCTGTTATGTCTCACTCTTGCAATCATTATTCCCTCAGCGTAAGTCAAGTCTCTGAGCTGGTCAGGAACCGGACCCACCCAGTTATGACGAACTAGCGCAGTGCGAGGTATTACACCACTGTCTAAACAACTCTCACAATCCACGCATACATCCTCGCATCCCTCCGCTAAAACGGGACCCTCCAAGTCTTGGATGGGATCATGAAGCGAAAATCTTTCCTTTCTAGTAACCCCAGGGCGAATCAGCAAGGACAGATTACCCTCGAACTTTGACAATGGTGTTAACTGTTTTCTAGGTACCAGACAACCGCACACGGCACATCCTGCTTCTACGAAAGCAGACGGTTGCATTTTGCGACAGTGGTTGATTATGATACGACGCGCATGCTTACGAGACAAAGGTTTTGGTGGAAATGCCACATCTTTCCTTCGGCCGGTAATTTTCTCCCTCAGCATGCGCAGTCTGTAAACTGTAGATTTTCTTAGCCTAGCGTCATAGGCCTTCCTCGCTGGCGTGTGCGGGACTTTAGCACGTCTAGCATATCGCCTAGTCTCTCCTGAAGTCCCGCTCGGCATTGACGCTGTTTTTGCCTCACTCCTGTCAACGACGGCAAACACCGACACGACCTCTTGGCACGCAGAGCAAGAGTGTTCCAAGAACAACCGCATGCATTCCTCAGCATTGAGCCTGGATGGAATCCAAATATCATGAAGTTTAGAGGCGGCGAGTACTTCAGATCTCGTTAGAACATCCTTAATAACATTCACAGGTACGTCGAAGGTAAGACACCGTTTGTGACGTTCAAGAGTCGTCGCGGCTTCAATTTTCTTGCACTGAAACTGAAAGGTATACTCGAAATGAATCCACGAAGGGATGGTGTTGTCGTTCACAAGATACGGAGCCAAGATTCGGCCATTTATAGTTCGTCTTGCACCTCCGCCAAGCATCTGCGATCCCATAGCAAGGTGGTCAGAAGAACCATCAGGATCAGTATGCGTGAGGCCGGGAGCATGCACATTTGTATTTGGGTTGAACATAGCCCAGCAGATGCGAAGGATATACACCAAGCGACATCGCCAAAGGCCAGAACATAGTATTTTTATGTAGGTCCGTAGACCCGTAGCATGAACGCCACTGGTATGCCTGCAATAGGCGGCCGCTGACAAGAGCGGCCATATGTGAACGACATCTGGATCGTACACAGTGTATCGGGTCACTTTCAAAGGAAGTATCAGTCACGGTAACGCGGCCAGCGACTGAGTATGGGAGACTCACGGAATCCAAGCCAGAACACAAAGAGCGCCCAGAAATATATCCACATCAGCAGGCAAGTCAGGTAACAGAGGGCGAGTGCATAGGGGCGGGTTTCAACAGAGGACGAGTGCATAATTTTGCCGAAGTGCATTTAGGGAGCGCGGAAGACGTGAGAGGGCAATTTTTTGACGAGGCTGGAGAGGGCGTTGTCTGAAGGCGAATGGGAGCTCGGGTCAGAAGTTAAGGCGGAAATAGAGAACAATGGCAAGGCGAAGAACAATGGAGACCATCCACGCGTCCATAATGATGCGATCAAGACAGGCCGATCGGCGATCAAGAGTAGCAGAAAATACAAGGGAAAAAATCCAAACCAGCCAAAGGCAGGTTGAACGGATACAACACGCGAAGAGAATTCAAGAAGGAGAGGTGGGGGTGATGATTGCCCGACGGTAAGTACTCAACAAAATACCGAAAAGCTGAATTCGAGAACACAAAAGGAGAATTTGAAGCTCGCCCCTCTGTGGGCACCGTATCCTCCAAAACACTGTGTTCAGATGGCTCGGCGGCACAGGTAAGAGGGCCCTGCCGAGCTAAGTCGTTATACCACAGAGCTGTGCCGAGTATGACGGTAGACTGTGCCGAGACCCCTCGGCACACCTCCGTCGTATGGCAGCTCCGACAGGGTCTGCTGTAGGGCCACCTGAACGCAATGAACCCCAGCCCACCCGCAGAGCCAGAAAGAAAATAAATCAAGTAGAACATTGAATGCTCTTTCGCTCGTTCGGCGCTTCAGCGCCGAACTCACTCAATCGCTGCTTCACAATAAAACTAGCTGAACATTCAGGCTCGTTCGGTGCAAGAACTTCCTCACAGCTTGCTCCAAGGCTTGCTCACAGCTTCAAATCGGACAGGACACAAAGGAGAATATAACATAAAAGTAATGACAAGATACAATGAGAATTGCTATGTAGGGAACACAGAACCCACGATAATTCCTATAAAGGGTAACGTTTCCAACACGAATCAACTACGTCACTGTTCGATTCCAGTTTCACTTGGCTGTAAAATGGCTATAAAGTCGAGTCTAAAATTGAAATTTTAGGACTCGTAATTGAGCTCGACATTGCCTGCTCGGGTGGGACTGCATCTGCTTGGGACTCCTTGGCCTGGAGTTCCTTGGCAGCACTACTAGGGCCCACAGGGGCACTCTGGAGGCTCTCTGAACGCTTATAAATCGCATCCTTGAGGTAAGGTAGGCGCAGTCCGCATCCATCGAGTCACGTGATGTAGCAGCGTGACACCGACTCCCGCCCTTACTAGTCGGTAGCGTCGGAGTTCGGACATAAAGTAGAACCATAAGTAGAAAGGTGTATTTTGAGTGTAGGAACAATCCTATGGTGCCAGAATTTTGATATCTGCCCTCAGAAAAATGTTTATGGCATTTTTTTTTGAAAGTGTCTCAAATGACTTATCCGACACCATGCCGCAGTTTTAGAAATCGGAGCTCGAAAATTCGCGCTTCCCAAAAAGGAAATATTACAGTCACGTGATATAACGTCATGCCTCGCGGAGTGCGCGTTGTGGCCACCACACTTGCTTTCTACCCCCACCAGCCTCCATTCTCAAGCAGCAAAACCAATGCCCAAGCGAAAAGGACAGTCTAGGACCAAAAATCTTGGTCATTATGCCCTCAAGGTTCATTCCAGCCCCTATTTTTGCACTTGGCTCACTCATTTATGTTTTGGACAGCGGAAACAGACAAGTAGTGGCGATGAGCAACCTACCAAGCGATCTCGAAGTGCTGCAAATACAGATTCAGGCTCTGACTCAGGCCGGAGTGAGATAGACTCAGGGGAACCTCCTGTTTACAGTGACTCAGACTTGGACTGGGACCAGGAAGAGGAACCTGAACTGGAAATTCTTGAGGAGGATGATATCCCCCATCCAAAGAATCAAGCAGACTTGCTTAACTGGCTCAAAATTAGTGATGAACACTTGGATTCTCTTGTAACAAGTGCTGCTCCAACCTATCGAGGCAGCTATCACACTCGAAAAATTGGACAGGAAATCGCAGTTCGAAGGGCTCAAGAACTTCGAAAACGTGAAAACGAGAGGAAAGGGAGAGAGGATCAGGAGAATGCAAAGAGCAGGTTGAAACCAACCCAAATTGATCATTTCTTTCACCATGCTCAATCAGCACATTCTTCTTCTCCTGAGCCAGAGATCGAGATATCGGAACCCTCGTCTCCTGAGCCAGAGATGCAGATAGAGATTGATGTCTCTGACAAGGAACACTCAGATCTTGCCACAGACTTTGACTTCCAACCTGAATCTTCTGATGACGAGCCTGGTCTAGAGGATGAACCATTTACAATTGGTCTTGAATCTCAGGATATTCCCTTCACAGCTCCTGCAGTGCAGTCTTCCAGCCGTGCTTCTGGTTCACAAGTGTCAATTGAGGATGTTGAAGATGAGGAATACATTGATGTGGAACCGTATCAGCTTTCTGCTGAAGCACGGGCGGAGGAAGGTCTTGATGATTTGCCTTGGGATCCATCTGTTTCACCTTGTCCTCCTTCTCCAGAATTAACTGATTCTCCACCAGCTGTACAGCAACAGCCTACTCTTGAGCCTGGATCTGCTACATATTTTCATCATGATCGAGGGTTTATAATGCCCAATCGACCACGGGCCTGGAAGGTTCCCAGTCAAGTGCCAGAAAATGCAGCTGTTGATTTGGCAATTAAAAACCTTCAAAATCTCCTCCATCCTCAGCGAGCAGTTGGGCGCGGCCATGACAAATCAAGTCTTGATCTGGTGACTACTGCTCGTTTGGAATGTGTAGTCCGCTTTCTTCGCCTTTACAAGGCATCAGGCTACTCAGGGTGGACATTACACTCAGAGATGGTTGCAACAGCTGGTGGGAAACCAGGCTCAAAGACCTGGCTTGCCAGAAAAATTCGTGAATGGGCAATCAACTTCTGTAAAGACAAGAAGAACATACCTAGCCATATGTATGGACACTTCAATTCCTCGGTTATTGCAGATGAGGATATAGCAGGTGATATCCACCTTCATTTACAATCTCTTGGCAAGTTTGTATCTGCCAAGGCAATTGTTCGCTATGTGGCCACACCTGAATTCCAAGCTCGGCTGAGAGTCAAGCGAAAGATCAGTATTCGGACTGCACAGAGCTGGATGAAAAAAATGGGTTACCGCTGGAAAAAGGAGCCAAGAGGAATGTATTCAGATGGACATGAAAGGGAAGATGTTGTGTATCATCGTCAGAATGTGTTTCTCCCCCGGTGGCGAGCCTTACAAGCCAGAGCCCGACATTACAACAGCTATCACACTGAACTTGAGATAGAAATTGATGCAGGAATGCGGGCATGGATGTCCTCTGACAAAAGGATTGTGGTAATCTGGGTGCATGACGAGTCAACATTCTATGCCAATGACCGCAGAGATTTACGTTGGGTTCATGAATCTGAAAAGGCTTCAATTAAACCAAAAGGTGAAGGTGCCAGCCAAATGGTTGGTGACTTCGTCTCAGATACATATGGATGGATGAAATCTAAGAAACCAAATGCAGATGTTCATCATAACAGCTTATAATTAAAACATACCTTAGTGTATATAAACGTGCCCGCAAATTATTGAAGGCAGGCAAGACACGTGAAGGTTACCAGACAACAGAAACTATTATTGAACAGGCCACTGAAGCAATGGACATCCTTGATGAGGATTATTCCAATGAAAAGCATAGTCTAGCTTATGACAATGCAACAATTCACACTGCTCGTGCTCCTGATGCTCTCAGTGCAGTAAGCATAACATTGAAACCATCAGTAAACTTCAATAAGGTCAAGGGACCTGGTGAAATTACACAATGTGTTCGTATGCGAGATGGCACTTTCCGTGATGGAACACCACAGTGCCTTTACTATCCAGATGGGACTTTCAAGGGAATGAAGGTTCTTATTGCTGAGCGGCGCGAAAAAGGACATAACCTCCCTGATCCTGATGCTCCTGCACCTGGCTCTGGTTCAACGCGAAAGATCAAGGCTCAATGTGGCACCAGTTTCAAGTGCCGCCACACAACTTCTACTGAGTGTTGTCTCAAAAAGATCCTTTATATGGAACCAGATTTCCTGGCACAAAAATCAATGCTGGAGGAGCATTGTGAGAAGCGTGGATACGAGGTTATTTTCTTTCCAAAATACCACCCAGAGCTCAATTTTATCGAGCAATGCTGGGGTTATGCTAAGAGGATTTATTGCATGTTCCCAGCATCTTCAAAGGAGGAAGACTTGGAGAATAAATTGCTTGCAGCACTGGATTCAGTCCCCTTAGCATCTATGTGTCGCTTCTCTGTCCGCTCATCAAGGTTTGCTGATGCATAGTTCCATGGTCTGGATGGAGCTGATGCAGCATGGGCAAATAAGACATATCGAGGCCACAGAACCCTTCCCCCCCAGTATCGTGATGATCTTAGGGAGTACAAGCAGCGCAAAAATATTTATTAGATAGGATAAGTAGTTTACTATATAGCCAGCATAAAATTGTATTTTTGTTTGACTTCACTGAGCAGGAAGGTGTTGTTTCAACCTTTAGGCCACAAAAATCAGTCCCCCACTCCAATTACAATGAGAGTAGCACTCAGAAAAGTCTTTTCAGATTGTTTTTTTTTTCCTGGCTGTCTGGAACACGGAAAACAGACTTTTTTTTTTTTTTCAAAATCGAAATTTCGCGCCTTCCCACGCTACTGTCACCCATCAGTCACGTGCACGTGACTCGATGGATGCGGACTGCGCCTACCTTATGTGTACCGGGTTTCTCGAGTGCCGCGCCCCTTTGCACCCGACTTTGCTTTGGGAATTGATGCGGCAGAGTTCTGGACAGGATTGGCTAGATGCCAGTCGAGTTGGAGATCCAGCGCTGCAACACCGAGGTAGCCCTCGGCTCCACGAGGGATTCCGAACGCCGCATCGAGCGCTTCGACCGAATCGATAGCCGTGGTTTTGGCAATGGCGTCTTGGGCCTTCGTGACGCGATCTTTGCGTATAGTATCCCGCGCTGTGTTCTTGTCGACAACCTGCTTCATGTGTACTATCTGTCAAGGGGGTCCGAAGATAAGAGATTACCATATGGGGTAGGGGGGAGGGTGTCTGGCCGACCGCGAAAAAAAAAAATTGTATGTAAAATTTTTTCTGTCCAGATATCAGCCCGTGTATGTCCTGGTCCTCTGGGACTTATCTGGGATACCTCCCAGGACGTACCAGAGCAGTTGTCCAGCAAAATACGAGTGACCACTGGATATGTTGTGTGTTCTCGCCAGCCGCCAGCATATGGTCATCATTATTATGACATATTTAGCAGTTGCCCCGCTCGGCCGATTGGATGCCGAAACGGCCCTTGAGCCTCTGCCGTTAAATTGCTGGCTCCGAACGGCGGCGAAGAGTGCCAATCTATGAGTATCAATAATTCTACAGTACCTCGAATGATTTTAAGTTGCTTGCCGCCCTATCAACTCATATTCTAAAACCATCCTTTGGAACATGCTGTACCAATGTCCACAAATTCAGACAGTTTTATTCCTGCATGCATTTCTGGCCCACCCCTAATGAAATTTCCAATGGCATTTAGTTAAAAAGTTTGGTTGGATTGTTAGTTATGTATTAGTACTTACTACGGCTTCAACTTAGTCTAAGTCAAAAATGTTTAGAACATGTTCCTTCGCATATGATATGATGAGCCAGCTGTTTATTAGACTCTGTAAATATCCTTGTGATTAATCACTCTACCACTCTCATGTAGCACTTCCCGGCGCGGAAATGCGCAGCGGCGCTGTTTCCCGAAAAGGGAATTTGATGGCATCAAGTGGCTGTGAGGGGGGGGGAGGGTGTCGCCGACCCTCTCAAAAAAAAAATTTGTAGGTGATATCAATTTTTCTTATCTTTGGACCCCCTTGCTATCTGTGCGTGTTTATTCTTCCTATTGGCACCCGATGCGTCGGTCTTTCGAACTTGAGCTCGAATTGATTGTCTGTCCGGGGCTGTTAACGTCTTCATGAAGTCGGAGGTGTTGTTCGCCTTGTACATCCGGAGAGCACTGTGATATGGGAGGGAAATGTTGGGT
Source organism: Mycena galericulata (assembly GCA_029289565.1). Classification (NCBI taxonomy): domain Eukaryota; kingdom Fungi; phylum Basidiomycota; class Agaricomycetes; order Agaricales; family Mycenaceae; genus Mycena; species Mycena galericulata. The sequence continues at coordinate 820,106 of JARKIA010000039.1, read as the reverse complement.
GCCGACCTTGCTGACTGTCGCAAAATACCCAGCTCGCTCTCGTTTCCGTCGTTGGTGACTTCGAGCCATGCCCGTTCGATATTCTCGGGTGTGAGCTTCGATATTGGCCTTCCTCACTCCACTCTGTGTCGAAGCGAGCCCAGGTCTCGAGTGCACCCTTGCAATATGCAACAATGAGCTCGTCAACATAGGTGAGCTTCCACTCCGAGATCCTAGCCAGTGCCGCGTACACGACCTCTGGTTTCTCCCATGGCCGGCCATCAAGTGTTGCTGTCGAGAACGACGCATCGGCAGCCGAAACGAGCTTCGGGTCATCGATGATTTTCTGCAAGTGAACCTTCACCTTCTTGTGGAGGTCACCAAGCTTCAAGAGGTTGTCCTGCTTGCGCAACGGTCCGCGGACTTCAAGCATGTACTTGACGTCGACATTTTGATGGAGGAGCGCAATAACGACAAACTCGTGCCGAGTGTACCAGCAGAGGAGCCCACGCTCAACGTTCAACTCCATGTGGTTCAATGTGCGGTTGGCTTTGTTCTCCCGCACGTAAACCAGGAACTGGAGGATCAGTTCCATGTAGACAACAATAATCTCGCAAGCGCCGGCATGAGACTGGAAGCGAGTGTTGCTGGTATCCGGGAAACAAATGTTAAACCCAGTTTCATGATCCCAGAAGTACCGGAGCGTGTCCTGCTGGCCACGCTTTCGATCTTTGTGGCGAAAAATTGCACCTGCAAGACTTGACACTTTGATGGCACCCCCAAGGGTACGATCCTCGGCGCGTGCCGCTGCACCTGTTCCCTCCCCCAGCGAAACTGCGGCGGCATTGTCTCTGTTGTACATCTTGAGAGGCCCGGGAAGGTTGTTGTCGCCCCACCACTTCTGCATCGCAAAAACAGAACCCTTGAAGACGTTCAAGTGCTTATGCATGCAGCAGCCACCCCAGATGAAGAGATCGACATTCTCCTTCTCCTCTAGCGTCAACTTCTCGAACTCGGCTTCTCCAATAGCGCGTACAAACGCAGTGAACGCCTCATCATGACGGGAAAGACGTTCGTCATCCTCGAGCTTTTCCCATGCCGCGATTCCCCCTGCTGCTGTCACCGTGTCGTGTGAAATTTTGAAGAGAACCTCGGCCCACTGCTCGGGAGCCATCTGCGCAATTGTGCGTTCCCCTCGGTGCTCGCGTTCCAACCGAAGCTTCATTGCACGCGCGAGACGGAAGAGCTTCTTTTGGTCCTCGGCATGGTCCGAATGCCATCCTGTCACTTTCAGCCAAAAATCCCGGGCATCGTCAGCGGTTTCGCAGCGGGACGACGTCTTGTATATTTGGTACAGATCCTCGATGAGTTCCTCCCAGCCTTCGAGCTGTTTTTCACTGGTGTGATTGATCGCCATCCCAATCCCAAGAAAGAAGGTCTGTTTCTGATTATTTTGGTCGATGACTGTAGCTCGGCGCGACTCGAGATTGACATTCTTGTGAGTCGTCCCATCGCTACTGAGTGTAACACCTACCGAAGAATTGATAGACTCAAATTCGGCACACGGTAATCACAATGATTACAACAACGCACCTTTTGACGTTCCGACAGCTTCAATAAATTGCATCCCTGATGCGACACCACCCTCCTTCACGATGCGTCGAACACTGCGATCCGACGCGTCCCCAGTGACCCCGATACCCAACTTCCCAGCAATCCGCTTCAATACCCCGATAACTTTATTCGGGCGGACACCATCAAGAGTAACAAGATCGTTGATCATGTCTCTTGTCGAGTCCGGTATGACACCATTCTCCTTCAGGTTGAAAGAGAACAGGTTAGAAAGCTCCTCCTGTGCTTTAGCTGTAGCTTTGCTAACAGCTGTATTGACACGGGAGGGGAAGCGTCGAATTCTTTCCGCCTGTGCATGGAATTTCTTGCTGGCCTGGCTCCGAGCGGATTTTTGGGACTGGACTTCGGCGCGAAGTGTCGACGACTCGGCCTGTAGATCCGCGACCCTCGGATGTCAACTGTGTAACCTCGGCGCGAAGCTGTCCGTTTTCCAGCCGAGTTTCCGCTAAGACCGCTGCCTGATCCGCATTGGCTTTGTGAGACCTTTTCAGCCTCTTTAGACCGTTGTAGAGCTTCTTCTGATAGCCATCTCCGCGTTCTTTAGCTATTTTGAGGGCATCGTGGTCAACCTGCGCGTTCTCTTTGCCGGCATCCGAGGCTTCCGAAGGCATGGGAAGGGAAGACTGGGAAGTGCGAGCGGCAAGAAGCTGGTCCCTCTGGCCCTTCGAGCGCTTTCGTTTCACCCCATAGAACCAAATGGATCCATCTTCGCCTACCATGGCCGTTCCAGGCCGGTGGCGTGTGGAGTCGAGCAGAAGAGGCGAAAAGGTAAGCGCGACGCGTTTGTTTGCCCGTGTTTGCAGAGCCTTCATCACGGTGATCCAGATGTACCTAGCCCACGCTTGCACGCACCCGATTTCGGTCCGGAATCGGGCCAAAACCCTGTTTTTAATGATTTTGTATGTAATGTCCAGAACAGATTGTGAATTTTCGTGGAAATAACAAGTCATTTAAATCACAGTTTGCTCTACATGGTGATCATTAAAAATCTGTTCTGGAGATTACATGTAGAATGAATTTTAGCTATTTTACAAGCAAAGAACTATGCCACAGGGTGCCTGGTTGATTTTATACCAGGTACATCCGTGGGGACTGACGATTTGGCAGGGATTCCGAATTGGGACATGCACGGTGATGCGATCAAATTCCCGTGGAAACGCCGGGGGCCAATACTTTCTGGTTCAAGAAATTACCAAAAATGCTGAAAGTGTTTGAACTGCATAGACCTTTGCTTTTCAAGTGTTCTGGGACCCATAGAAGGTCTTAATGTTCCCCAAAGGCCCTGAGTTTTTGCACGTGCCTTGAGGCAGGTATTCCCAATGAGGCAACTCCTTCCTGATTCGGCCTCCGAGGTGCCCGAAAGTCGACCTACGGTATTTTGTGTGCGAGTACAATCAGACCATAAATAAGTTTTTTTTTCCATTCCGCCCAAAAAAAAAAAAAACTCTAATTTATGGTCTGACTACGGGAGACTACTTACTCCGTTAAATTTACGCTTGGCGTCACCCGACGTCGCTGGGGCCGAGATGCCGATTGTCCCGTGATCCGATCGATGATCGGGCCATATCCGGTAACCGGTTCGCGAGCGGCTCGCGCGCGGTGCGATCACGTGCACGACGCGTCGCGCTCTCCAAAGGCGGGTTTCTGGGTGGAAATGGGGACTCCGGTCCGTCCTTTCAGTAGAATATCTTTCTAAACATTTATGTATTGCCTCTACAGGTGTTGAATATATGAAGATTGCCATCATTTACGAGATCTTGGTGTATTATCGGCATGAAAAAGGTACGGCTGATCACTATAAAGTCATGGGTACATAAGGAATAGTTTACTGAAACGTATTATCATCGTTTGCGACGTATTCTGTCACCTCTAGCCTCCCGAGCTCTGTTTACTGCCCTAAGAAGTGCCGACACCCCTTCTTGTGCTTCTGGATAGGCTGCGAGAAAGCTTGCCTCGTCAGATTTGTATCTGATTTGAATGAACGAAATCAGAATCCCCATCGACTCACACAGTAAATTAAACATACTGGGATAAAAATTCAGTTGCAATCACCATGCGATCGTGATGCTTCATCGCGAATCGTTTATTCATACCGGTTAACCACACCTTCGGCCAGTCCTTCAGTGGGGTATGGAGTCCATGATTTGAATCGCCATCTGTCCAATGCTGAATAATAATTCTCCAAGATTCGTGTCTCGGGGAGCGGGTGCCATCGGCAAGTGTGACAGGTATATCAGGGATAACAAGATGAGGTGTCGGCGGCGAATTTCCCTGTTCAACGGGAATTGCTGGAGCAGATGAGTTTGGGACATAATATGTGGATGGAGTGTTGAGAAGCGGCGGTACTGCAATGGGGATTATTGCACGAGTAGAGGAAGTAACAGAAAGCGAGGAATTCTGGTGTTGATGTAGTATCTGATGGTTGAGCGACATACTGTGAGAGTGGTCAACCCTCGGGTAACTCGAAGAACCCGAACTGGAGGCGAAATATGGCCCTGGTGAGTTTGTTAGCACAGTTTAACGCAAGATAATAATTTATTGTTACCCATTTTGGCAAAAGTTTCAACCAAAGTACCGAGAGTATTAGATACGGCACGCATATCGGTTGAAAGAGATTGGTGCAGGAGATTCAATTGTCCGGTGGTCGCCGCAGCAAGCAAGGAGCCCTCCCCGAGAAATGTCCGATCCATATCAGGTTGATTCGGGAGAAGCAAGCCGCTGTAGTCGTCTTCGTATGTTCCCAATTCATCAAGCAAATACTTGATGAGCGTGTCGCGCTAATAAATCATTAACTAACGAGCTTGCAAGTTAAATTAAGACACTTACATGCTCGCCTTCTGCCCAGCCACCCCACCATCTAACTTGTCGAAGCGTCCATCGCCTTCCAACTGGAGCAAACATGAACCTATACTGAGCACCACCATGACGGAAACAATGAGTGGAAAATGTTCCATTTGCCTGCAGCAATTGGGCCCCAGCTGTAAACTCTTTGATCCACTTCTGAACGTCGTCGTGGGAGACATGTTCCCCGACTTGAACTACCCCATTCGCGCCGATAGCCGGGAAAATGTAATCATCGGGCTGAAGCGGCCGGCGGTAGATGATTTCTTGAAGGTATTTTCGCCATAGAGGGAGCCAGTAATATGGATCGCATGCGGGTAGGTCGGGTTGTGAGCAGATCTTATATTTACCGCCTTGATTGAAGCAGATTAGATGAGCCTCAAAATAATTATTTAAGGAAAGGACGTACTGCGAAGATCTGCTTCTTTCTGTGCTTTATTAATTTTCCGCTGCCATCCCTTGCGGTTATTCAATCGAAGCTCGATATAAGGTGTATTGAAAGCCTGGGGATCCTCCAAATCGAAGGACAAGTCTTTCTCCTTCAGTTTTATCAACTCGAAGTTCCTACGATGTCGAAACACGATCAGATGATATCAAACTTCGCCAATTACCACATACCGCGTCCAAATTGTCCATCCCGTCGACGAGAAGGCCTTGAACATAAGGTGCTTCGTTGCCAAAGTAAGTTCTTCCCTTGTTTTTGTTGTATTGAAATAGGTAGATGGGGGGCAGACTTCATCCGACCATGTGAACAGCTTCGCCATGAATTCTTTTGTCATGGCCAGTGAGTGCGTGCGGTCACCGCCATCCTGGCCACATTTATTTTTTATGGCCTTCATCGTGTCTTCCACCTCGGCAGACTCCGTTGGATTGCCTTCCCAGCGTTCCGAGGTCTTGCTAAAGTGCCACCTTCCGCGGTAAGTATCACCATCCCTTGAATAGCCTCAGTATATATTTTACGCTCGAAGAAGGGACTCACGCCATCTTCCACAGCTCCTTGAAGGCTGCTCGAGCTGTATCTGCTGTCCCAATCTTCAGTCCTTGGTGGAATATCTTGTATGTGAGGTAAAGCGAGAGCACTTTCGGCGAGTGCTCATTGGGAATGTCGTCGAGTGCCATTTTATATTCTGGCGCACCAAATTTGAAGGACTCCGCCGGATCCTCCTCCTCCTCATCCCCAACATCTGGTGCAATGGGATCTGGACCTTCTACGGGCTCATCCTCCTCTTCCTCATCGTCAGAATTCAGATCTTCCCCTCTCTGCTTCACCTTTGATTTCCCTTTCTTCTTGTCCGTGACGTCCCCAGTTGATACCCCGAGCCATTTGCGCGCATTTCGTACTGATTCACCATACTTCTTCGTCGTGTTTGCTGCTTTACTGTGCTTGGTGAGTCCAGTCTTCTGCAGCACCTGAATATTTTCCAGGGTCGCGGCACCCGACTGTGCAAGCAAACTGCGCTTTTTGCTCTTCATAATATTATAGGGGGTAGCAGCAGCCTTCTCGGTAGATGTATTAGAGGCCCTCGGCATAGTCCAGGTGCAGTTTGAGTCAATATCGACGCGACGAAAATTTTAGGAGACTTTGTAATCTTGTTTACACTTACTATTTATTGAGGTCTACTCGCTTGCTGAGTTGGTCAGTTTCACAGTAAACATGGAGGTGCAGTAACAATTAAGCAGGTTATGGAATTTAGAAGTTACCTAGATACATTGGAAGAAGTCTGGATAATAAATGCAAGTCAAAATGATGTTCAGTGCCAAGCCTGAGAGAACACTGGACCGGCAACGCACGCACGCATACTGACGGAGCGCATAGGGCCCGGGTGCATCGTGTACGAGCAGCGCTGCGCAAAGTCGTGCGTGCGTGCTATCGCTGTGTCCGGTGCACACCACGCTGAGTCGCGCGAACACGTACGATGTCAGCGTTAGCTGCAGCTGCAGTGGTGCTGCGTACGTGTTTGTCTGTGGACAGACAGTAAGTGAGAGCTAGTGGGCGGTCTGCGCCGTTCACGGAGCGGCACGGATACAGCGCCACGTATGCGGTCTGCACCGGTGCGCAGCATTGAGTCGCGCATTTAGCGCAGCGCACACACATCCGCACATATCGCAGGTGTGGGCCCGCCCGGACACAGTGCGGTCAGCAGGTGTGCAAGTGGGTGCGGCATTGACCCAGCCGCGCATGTAGCACGCTTCGCGAAGTCGCATCTCGCGGTACATGCGCAGCGTGTGTCCGACCCCGGTGTGACAGCCCCAGCGCGGGAAGCGCGCTCTGCTCGCTCGCGACTGCGCGAGACATGCACCGCGCATGTTGCCGTGAGGCCGCATCTCGCGGGACATGCCCGGTGTGTCCGACCCCAGTGTGACAGCCCCAGCACGGGAAGCGCGCTCTGCTCGCTCGCGACTGCGCGAGACATGCACCGTGCATGTTGCCGTGAAGCCGCATCTCGCGGTACATACGCGGCAGGTGTCCGACCCCGGTGTGACAGCCCCAGCGCGAGAAGCGCGCTCTGCTCGCTCGCGACTGCGCGAGACATGCACCGTGCATGTTGCCGTGAAGCCGCATCTCGCGGTACATACGCGGCAGGTGTCCGACCCAGGTGTGACAGCCCCAGCGCGAGAAGCGCGCTCTGCTCGCTCGCGACCAGGCGAGACATGCACCGCGCACGTTGCCGCCTCACGTCGCATGACCCGCACGTCCCCGCGAGACGAGGGTGAGGAGAGGTCTGTGCTTGGTGTATGGTCCGTACCCGCCGCACAGCGAATGAGTAGCTGCCGCCATTGGCAGTCTACATTCAGACACGCCGTGGGGTGTGCTCTGAAAAAAAATACTCAGTATGCTACACAATAGAGGCCACCAATACCAGAGTCCAGTATGCAACAGTGCCGGATTCGTGCCCCGATGTTGAAACGACTCAAAAGAGCGCGCAAGTAGTCGCCGGGTAAAGATACCTGTAAAAAATGAATTAAGATAAAATTAGTATACGGAGATTAGCAAAGTAGAGAACAACGCACCTGCTGTCTTCAGCTACACACGGTCTCCAACCCATCCCATCGTCGCCGTTGATGCACCAAAACAGCGCAGAGCAAATATTGTGCCCTGGTACTGGTTGTCTGACAAAGGAGCCCAAAAGAGCGAGGCGGGCGAGCTTTAGGATCGGTAAGTTGCTCCCTTGAGTCGGCCGTAGTCTGTTGCGCGGTAGGTAGCAAAGCGCGTTGGCGTCGTGGATGTTGATGAGAAGGAGAGTAATTGTTTGGCTGTGCTTGGCTAGTCCTCCCACCTTTCTCGCGGCTGTTCTCGTCGTTCACCCCTTTCTCTCGGGATTGCACCCACATTTGAGCGCGTCATTCTATGTGAATGACTCAGTAGATGTGCTGTAATTTTTTCTGGAGGCAAACGGCGCGAGGGACGCATCAAATGAATATATTTGGTGCAGTAAGTGGATTTGCCGCGCGTAAGTCGCGTAAGTACTTACGCTGGGGAAATTTACGGTAAAGATCGTAAATATCGTAAATCGGCACCACGTGCGGCGGTCTAGGGCTCGCCATACGCAGTAAATCCGTCGGCTAATCGTACGCGGCTGATGGTGATTTACCGCCGGACTTACCGCAACTTACCGCGTCGTTCTCCCTCCCTGGGAGCGGCGGACGTGCTCTGAAAGCAGGCATGGATAGATAACGCATAGCCTGTAGTTCACGCACCGAAAATCGCGTCGAGACATTGGGATTTGGGTTAAATAGGTATAAGTTTCGTTATTGATGGATTCTGCGAATCAATGCTATTGTATCTTCTCTAGAGCGCTCAGCGACGCATTTTTTGACCACAAGAAAGTCATAAAATGAAACCAAAGATCCATCAAGTTCTTTGAACACTTCACAGGTATTTTCATGGCACGGATCAGTGCCCGGAAAGTCTTTCATCGTGGTTGAACTAACTGTACGAATAACTTGAATAGTGACAATGTGGTGGCCTGTAAATATAGAAAGAACACTTAGAGGGACTGTAAGATAATCCTGAATGACTTTTAGTTTTCAAGTGCTATGATTGATATGGTGCAGCAATAATTTCTTTGAAGTACCATAGCCACAGTACATGCATCAGCCCAACTCGCTGCTCTAACATGAGGGCCCTTGCAAATTCTTCAAAAATGTTCATGCGGCTTCAGGGCTATCATCTCAATACAAAACCTGGGCTCCATGCAATGGGGTGTCCGTGTAATCGTTACAGAACAAATAGAGTCTTCTTCCAAATACGTACCAAATTTATCAGAGTGAACCACCGCAGAGCACAGGAGGCCCCCCAAAAAATCCAAGACCTTGAAATGAGCCAGATGGACCAGTTGAATCTATTTTTTTACAAGCATATGAGGGCCTTGTAGGCCGGTGAATCAATGTTATGAACAGTATCATCCCACGGTTCTATGTTCCTCGCAGGTCATCTCTTTCAATGGTGGTATTACTTCACTGTTGCTTCTAGAGTGAGATAAAAGTAAACAACTTGTTTTTCGACCACAGAAACATCTTTGCAGAGGATACCGCAGCAGCCGACGTGTCAAACCGGTCGCAGACGCACACTTAGAGGCGTAAAATACGGATTTCAAGCTCAGAAATTAAACGACATGTATGCAGTACATTCAATTGTCGAGTATTATTTGTGGTAAAGTTTGCGGGGTGTAGCACCGAGGGGCAGCGAAATTTGCGGCCGCCGACGCGAGCCGACGCGAGGGCGGGAGCGGGCTTCCTAAACGGGAAGTGAGCTGATTGATGAGTCGACTCGCCTCACCGCCACGATTTACCGTGATGTGACCATCAATTTACTCATAACCGTAAATATAAATTTATAAAGAGACTTATCCGACACCATGCCGCAGTTTCGTGCTTCCCAAAAAGGAAATATTACAGTCACGTGATATAGTGTCATGCCTCGCGTAGTGCGCGTTGTGGCTACCACACTTGCTTTCTACCACGAATTTGGCTTCTGTTTCGCTAAATCTGTCTCATTTGGCCAGCCGTTCAAGGACCTAATTAAACTCACCCATGCCCTTATGAGCCAGAGTCAGTGCAAAATATTTGTTTGTTTTTATTTAATTTCCTGTACTTCTGGGGGCTATTTTGGCCATTTTTGGGGGCCTGCGGCACAATGGTTCAGATATAATCTCAAGTTGGACTACACAAAGTCTCCCGGTGTGGCAGACCAGTGCAAAACTTGAGAAACAAGGCAGAATAGGGGCCTGGGAATGAGCCAGGCCTAATTCGGCCTGGATCAGTTCCATATATGACACCAGAGCCTCAATTCTCAAGATAGGGAGTACAAGCAGCGCAAAAATATTTATTAGATAGGATAAGTAGTGTACTATATAGCAAGCATAAAATTGTATTTTTGTTTGACTTCACTGTGCAGGATGGTGTTGTTTCAACCTTTAGGCCTCAACCCCCCCCCCACTCCAATTACAGTGAGAGTAGCACTTAGAAAAGTCTTTTCAGATTGAGATTTTTTTTTCTGGCTGTCCAGAACTCGGAAAACAGATCCCCCCCCCCCCCCCCCCCCCCCCCCCCTCCCCCCAAAAAAAAAAAATCGAGATTTCGCGCTTTCCCAAGCTACTGTCACCCATCGGTCACGTGCACGTGACTCGATGGATGCGGACTGCGCCTACCTTACTGGAATATTTGCGCCTACAAGCCCGCGTGGATAACACCACTCGAGTCAGTCCCGTGCAAGGGGGGCACAAGCAGGGAGAGGGAGGTTCGAGTCCTCCTGCAGGCGTAACAAGATACGGTCATTCTTTTGGATGTAGTGATGTGCTGGCTTGGCTTGGCCCGGAAACCATGGCTCTGGCCTGGCTTCATCTGGCTTTGGCTTGAGGAATCCCAAGCCAGGGCCAGGGATCCTGGCTTGGCTTGGCCTGGCCCTGGCTTGAGCCATGGCTTGAACCACAAATTTTGAAACCAACCATGGCTCGTCTCGGACACTTTTAATTGACTATGGGTGGTTCTTTATGATAAGACAGTACACGATACCTTCTTAAACACAGATATTGAACACAATCTTAGCATTTGAACTTGTTCATCCGAAACGGGTTGTCCCAATTTGGGCAGACTCAGTCGACATTGTTGTTGAGTGGGTGAGTTATTAATTTGATGTAATTAATGGGATACTAGAGGGATATCCAGACATCAAAATCGTTGTCTGGGGGTGATTTACCGGCACAAATTGCAACCCTGGCTTCATGGCCTGGCTTGGCTTGGCAAATCTGAAGCCAGAAGCCAGAGCCAGCTCAAGCCAGCTGTCTGGCCTGGCCTGGCTTCGTGAAACCATGGCTTGGCTGGCTTGGCTTCTGGCTTCAAGCCAAAGCCAGCACATCACTATTTGGATGGCGCCGGTTCCATTTTTACACGTACAGTATATGAAATATGAGATACGGCGTTGAATTCGCTTTACAAAAAAGAGAGAGAGGGAAAAGGAAAGAGAAAGAGAAAGAGAACCCGCCGTTGAAATTCTCTAAGATGTTTCGTCGAGCGTCGAAAGGTTCTTGCGCCCAGCCTCCCGGAGTGAATGGGCGGGTCAGTACGAAAGCATATCACAAGCAGCGGAGAAAATGCTCGACGGAGAACGCGGCAAACCGAGTCAACCCAAAGAATCAACGATGCAGATGCATTCAGCAATCAAACCCGAAAGAAATCGAACGAATTGGTGAGTTAATACATGGACAATCCACCGTCCCCACAGCACCCTACATCGCGTAGCTTAACGTCACCTCCACCGCCTCCGCACCGCCCTCGCCGCTGCCGTCGTTAGCTCCGCGTCAAGCGACTCGCCCGTCCGTAACGTCTGCCTCTCCGTCTCGACCCCATCCTCCTCACCTACACCTACAACCCGCACCCGCCCCACCCTTGCAGGCTGCACCGGGTCCGTGTCTCTGTCCGTAACCCTTCCGTAGAGGACCCCGCGCCCCGTGTACGGTGGCCTCGGGAGCGGCATGCGCGCGCGCGCCGCCTGCTGGTCTCGCACCGTGCGCTCCGCCTCCATGACCTCGCTCATGAAGACCGCATCCAGCTCCGCTTCGTAGGTAGGGGGCACGAGTGTGCGCAGCTCCTGCTGCACCTGTTGGTGCTGCGGGCGGCGCTCGACGTGATATCGACTCCCCGGTGAAGGCGCCGTCTGCGCGGCGCTGCGGAAGGAGACATCGTCCGCGTCCGCGTTGTACGTAGGGGGCGCGAGTGCGCGCAGCTCCTGTTGCTGCAGCTGCCGCTGGGGGCGGCGTTCGACATGGTAACGACTCCCCGGCCGGTAGTATTCGGCGTCGGGAGCGGGGGCGGGGTCGGGGGCGGAGACGTACACGTATCCGGACGCCAGTCGTTCCCGCTCCCGTTCCAGCTCTGGGTCGCGCGCCGTACCAGACCGAACGTCGCGCGCGTGCGTTTCCACGAGGTGTGTTTCACCCCCACGCTCATGCTCCGGCACCGGCGGGGTGGGCGCCAGAAAAAGGGGGTCCGGGGAAGGGAAGCTGCTGGCGTCGAGGATGTCGAGGAGGCGCCGCTCCTCGTGATCGATGAAGCTCCGGGGGCGCGTGGTCCCAGTGGCGCCGGGGGGCAGGGGCGGTGACACGTTGCCGGGCAGGAAGCTGTATCGGTATACAGCGTTCCCGTGCGCCACACAAGGAGAGAGGCGCGCGCCGAGGGCGTTACCACTGCACCAATAATTCATCGAATATTCAATTAGATATTATTCTCCCATGGAAGATGAAGGAAATAAAGACATGCACTTACCACACTCGACACCCGACACCCTGCATAACACACCCACACCCGCCGAGCGCGCCAAGCCCGAGTGCCCGCGCTGCCCCGGGATTGAAGTATTTTTCTTCCAGCGGGATGACGTCCGGGCTCGTGCCGGCGGCTGGGGCGCGCCACGCTTCGGGCTGGGGCGTGTGCGGCTTCCAGTGCATTGTCGCACCCGAGTGCACCGCCGTTCCGCATCCGGTTGACTTGCGCGTCGTGGGCGGGGTCAGTAATGGCAACAGCGGCGGGGGGCACGGGAGGAACTGTGGCGTGACGCGCGCACCCTCAGGCTGGTCCCACGTGTCTTTGTCGTCGTCGTACTCGTGCCCGCACGTGAGCGCTACCGTAGGGTATACACGGCCGTTCGGGAATGGGAGGTGGTGGGATGGGCGGAGGGGGTCGAAAGGCGTTGAGGAGGACATGATCGTACGAGCGTAAGTTATTTATCTGAGACATCGCGGGTGCAATATGGACCGGGGGGCCCGAAATCACGCGACGCGCTGAGTCATGTTCGATTTTGAACCAGATTTTATCTGTACCTACCGCAGTCTACCTATTGCTGTACAAACCCCCGTAGAGAAAAAGCGTGCCGCTCAGCGCAGGCCATAATAGTCAAGCGTACATGAGCACATTGGAGGTTCGAGTCCCCCGCGGGTATGGAAGTGTGTACCTAATATTTTTTATAATTTTTTTTTCGGGGGAGAGGTACACATAGAAATCCCGAGTTGCTTGAGATTCATCCCCGCGGGGCCTGATTGAAAAGGTTTACAGCTGATCTCGAAATTACAGCCCTTTGCGGAACATAGGGCGCGGCCGTTTTTTTTTTTCCATTTTGGGACATTTTTTATCTTTTGGACCATTTCCCTCGCTGCGGGCTCAATTATGTATGTATCACTTTATAAACTATATAGTCGGAACCACACGGAAATTCCGCATTTCTTCTTGTGCTCCATTCATTTTTATTCAACCTGTATAAAATGTGGTATAATATTATTACCTTTTCAAGCAGATCTCCTCCTACAAGGGGGGATGTGGATATAATGCTCCAGGCCTTTATTACAGAACACATAGGCATATTCCTGAGGTCGCCTCGTCGCCATATTTGTTTTGTTCACCCTGTGCTACGTGAACAATGCAGTTGAAAGTGAAAATATTAATGTCCACAGAAATCCGATATTTCTGGATGCTCTCTCTATCAGTGAGTCAGAGGTTCGTTTTGGGCCCACTCTGAGGTATATATAAGGGAACTTACGACTCAGATTCCCGTTTCATGTCCTCGCGCTAGTACGCGATGCACCTCAAGTTGCCATCGGTCACAGCCACGTGCAGTTATTTCTGTGACCGATGGTAAATCGAAGTGCATCGCGTACTAGCGCGAGGACATGAAACGGGAATCTGAGTCGTAAGTTCCCTTATATATACCTCAGAGTGGGCCCAAAACGAACCTCTGACTCACTGATAGAGAGAGCATCCAGAAATATCGGATTTCTGTGGACATTAATATTTTCACTTTCAACTGCATTGTTCACGTAGCACAGGGTGAACAAAACAAATATGGCGACGAGGCGACCTCAGGAATATGCCTATGTGTTCTGTAATAAAGGCCTGGAGCATTATATCCACATCCCCCCTTGTAGGAGGAGATCTGCTTGAAAAGGTAATAATATTATACCACATTTTATACAGGTTGAATAAAAATGAATGGAGCACAAGAAGAAATGCGGAATTTCCGTGTGGTTCCGACTATATAGTTTATAAAGTGATACATACATAATTGAGCCCGCAGCGAGGGAAATGGTCCAAAAGATAAAAAATGTCCCAAAATGGAAAAAAAAACGGCCGCGCCCTATGTTCCGCAAAGGGCTGTAATGAGAAGATCGAGATTTTTTTTCGCATTCCCAAAAAGGCAATTTTAGAAAGAAATCGTCGCGCAGGGCCGGGAATCGCATGAAAAGGAATGGCTTGAGTAAAAAAAATATTATACCTCCACTATCCCAGTGGTCAGGACTTTCAACAGGAGGTTTTATTTTTTCTCCAGTCAAATAGGCACTGACCAGTTTGAAGCTGCTACAAATTTTCCCATGGTGGATACGGTCCGGGATGTGACTGAAACTGCAGTGTTTCCATGTTCAAGCATCCACAAGCCTTATAATCCACCAAACGCGCCGAAGTTCACAGGTATCCCGGAAAACTTCCTTTTTGGGAACAGCCGAAAAAAAACCTGATCGTCTCATTAAATTCGAGATCAGCTGTAACTAAAGATCGCGTACACAATATAACATACACCAGGGTTCCTCAGCTTATCACCCAACCCGCGAATCTCAAGCTTATCCAGGTATTAATCTAATACCACCCCGCAAGCCCGTGTATATATACACGGTGGGTCGCCCTCCTATCATGGTAGAGCCACAATTAGCGAGAGGGAAGCGGAGGTTCAATTCCTCCCGCGGGTATTACGGGGAGAAATAAGTTGTTTTTTGGTTTTCTTTCTAGGGGTGGAAAGAGGATTTACTAATAAAGTAACCCTCAGTTACCTGAGATTTATTTATCTGCGAGGGGGCAGGAAAGTGAAATGGCCACCTACATAATGCAACAATAATCCATATCCCTCGAATGTCAGGCCTGATCCAATACAAGCAGAGTAGCACGAGCCCGTGTAGACGTGCGGTGTGTCGCCCTCCCATCATACAATTGCGTGATTGGGCCACAAGTAGCGAGAGGGAAGCGGAGGTTCGATTCCTCCCGCGGGTGTAGTCGTGAACGGTGAACATCGTCAGACTCATTTTTTCTACTCTTTGTCAGGGAGTAAAATTGAGACATTCGTGACGGCAGAGACTCGTTTTACCTCCACTGAAGCTGTACACTGATACGCGATGTCTTTCCACTCCAACGCAGGTAACCATTGACAGCCCATACAGACGACGGTGCGTCACCCTTATTCATTCAGAAAGTCACAGAACAGAGACTGGGGGTTCGAATCCGTGGGGTATGAGACGTTGAATCCGAGACTCTTTTTTTAGGCGTTGAAGGATGTTACTTCACCAGCCAGCCAGAAATCCGTGGAGAGGCGTTGGTGATGGTGTATTTTTGAAAAGGATTATCTAGCCCCATACATAAGCCATACCTAAGACGGGGTTTAGCGCCAACTTATCCCCCATCCCCCGAATCTCCGGCCTAAATAGGTATTAATCCAGTATCGCGAGCCCGTGTAGACGCACAGCGTCTCGCCCTCCCATCATTGTAGAGCCACAGTTAGCGAGAGGGAAGCGGAGGTTCGATTCCTCCCGCGGGCGTGTGTTGATTGCCGAATTATTTTTCCTGTTTGATATTTAAAGACGAAGCCAAAAAACGATGACCCAGGACAGCGATTCAGCGAGTCGGTACTTTCTCACCTCTCGCGTGATTACTGTACCTGGTTCTGCAAGGCGACTCTTGACTCTCGCGAGGTCCGGCTCTGGTGATCTCCTGGATCAAGTGCCAGGACCTCATAGCACGTTGATAGATCCTGATCTTTAGAACACGTATGCATGATTTACATTATACAGTACTCTAGGTGCCTCCGGTGATGGCAATGCGGAGTGCTTGATTTTTTGCGGAACAGGATACAGTAGAGGTAACATTCATCATGGCATGCACTCCAGGGAGCCCGTGTGGACGATGGCGTGTCACCCTGATTCATTTTCGTGGTCATAAAAGTATATCGGGGAAGTGGAGGTTCGACTCCTCCCTCGGGCCTGTTTATTACAAAGTTGTGTTTCCTTTTGGTATCTTATTTTACATCTGGCGGGAATGCCGCGAAACATTTGAATTTGTATGTCTTTTTGATTCGAAGACTCGGAGGGGAAAGACTTGTGCGCATATTCACACGCACGTTTAGTAGTACTTCGGGAGGCTGTTTGATTACTGCGAGTTGACGGGCCTTCAAGCCTGGCGTCACGAGTCAGTCCCGTTTCAGGGGACAGAGAAAGATGGAGGTTCGATCCTCCTGCGGGCGTGAGCAGGTGGCGAGTAGTTTTTTAATAGCGCTGGTTTCATTTTTACATGGATATGAGTGAGACACCGTCACGGCGTTGAAACCGCGTTTCAGAAAGCGAAAAAGTGCGTACCATTCAAGTTGGGAAGAAATCCGTAGTGATATCAGAGCGCAGTGGGGTATCACTGTTTATCATACCTCTTGAATTCGTGCGAAGACCGCGTGACGGGCAAATACGGACTAATTCTTCCCTTCGCTGCTCTCGAGTGTCGAGTTTCTTAGTTCGGACTCGGCATTCCATCGAACACTTGCATCGTGCATTGCGCCTTGCTTATTTTATGTGATGGCGTGCGAGGTGACTTCGAATGACTGGGCTGGACCACCATATCTCTCAACTTCGAGCCGCTGGCGGGGAGAGGCGAGACTGGGGAGGAGGAGGCTGCTCGAACTCGCACTCGAACCCACACCGGCACCCGGACCCCAGCCGAGCGTGGCGCAGGTCGGGAGCCGGGAGTCAGAACAAGGGAAGGGGAATTAGGACAAGAGAAGCGAGGGGAAGAGAGGATTACGGCGATGTCTCCGGAATTTGAGGAACGCAATCGTCGAGTGGATGCGTCCGACGGATGGATGGACAGATAGCAAGTGAAGCAAAGTAGTGCATCCGGGGCGATGCCAAACAAACTGCCTTCAGTCGATATCGATTGAACCCAATACTAGTGAACGCTGGAACGTCAAATAAGTAGCAAGACTATAGGGTCATGATGGTCATTGAGCGACCAACATCTAGCAAACCCAGAAATTCAAACTTCTACAGTGAGCGGGACCAGATATAAACCCTCAATAAACAGTTTCAAAGCAAGAAAGCTTGTGCACTGGCAAAGAGCAAGGCATCATTTTCTCGGGATGGAAGAACCGAGCTGAGATTAAAACGTACCAGGCCAGTCCGCCTTTTGATGCTCTGTGGCCCAAAAAAATGTCATCGACTCGGAAAGATGCAAGCACGACTTGGCATACCCTTGGAACAATACGTCTGCGTCTCGCATCGCGCACAACCCAGGCGTTTCTTCTGCTTCCCCTTCGTCCAGCAGCCCGTGTCGTATCCGCCACACGTCACCCACGGCATCATTTGCCCCACGGCGCCGAGCATTTTGTCGATAGTGAGTTGGTCCAGGAGGAATAGCTCAGCACTAGAACGGATAAAATTATTGTTGGGTACGGGGCTTGGGGAGGACAGTGGATTAGATGTACTCCCTGGCATTTCTCAATACAGACTGGAAGCAGTCAAATCAGAAAGAGGTGGAAGAAGAGCATCATGAGTGGAAAGACTTTTACCGTACCCGCATGTTGCGCACCGCAAAACTGGGAATCTCGCCTCGCGGGACACGAATTTTTTCCAGTTTGCTCGCGTAGATACCTTGCAGAGATCGGAGAACCGGAATTAGCTTGGTTTTCGTCCCGGAGGCCAGAGGCATGACGTTGCGATGGTAGTGTTTCGAATCTAAGAGGTTGTTTAGTTAGCCAGCATGTCAATGCGGAGAGCGAACGAAGATTTGAGGGAAAGTGACGCACAAACCATCAGGTATACCAAGATGACTATGGCATTCTCCATCCCATCCGCAACGTTCTCAGAAGTCAAGATCAGACAAACATTGGAGAACAGAATTGTGCGACGGGGACAGAAGATACTCACGACGATATCACTCCGGAGATCCAATTCAGCAAGACGCTCCGCGTGCAACCGGTAGAAGTTGCTCCCCCATGGACCGCGCATGAACTTGGCAAAATACCCAGAGTCGAGGAGCATCCGCATCATCGTAGCATACGGCGAAATGACGTGCGGAACAGAGTAATATCGCTCGACTAACATCGGAAGGAAGCGAGAGGAAAAGCTGGCCTGCGAGAACCGTTTTACTTAGAACTTGGACGGGATTAGAGTTCCAGTGAAGTCACGTACAATGATAATTTCCATCCCATGTTCATCTTCCGTCATGATTGTTTCATGAATTTTTATGATCTTCATTATGTTCAGTACGCGCTTCATCCCGACGAGCTGCACGCTACTGCTAGTAAGAATTTAGAAATACCTCTTGCGAAAAGGCAGCGGCATCTTCGGTGCCCAAGGGTGGATGATTCTCCTCCGTGAGGTATAGTCTTTGAGCCAGTTGCGTTGCCACTGGATGGTGCGTTGGTGGCATGGCGGTTGGGGATGAGGCAAGAAGGGACAAAGAAAAAACGCTTCGCGTAACACGTGACGAGGACACGTGCGGGACCAAACAATAGGACACAAATGAAGAATATCTGGTCCGATTTGCAAGTGCTCTGCGTCGGCGAGCTATTCACAATCGCAAAGCACAGAGAGATGGAAGGAAAAATCCCTTCAGAGCCACGGCCGTCTATGGTGCGGGTCACCTAGCTGCCGCTACCCCGTGCTTGAGATTTTCCGGGCCGAGTTGGGCACAAATTTCTTATCCCTCTTCCGAAAGTGTTTCTTTTGATGCTACAAGAAGATCTGTAAGACAGATTTCCATTTAATTCAAAACTGAGTGAGGTAAAAAATATATCGCTCCTCAAATTGGCCACTGGCGGGGGAAATAACAAAAAAAGTCGCTCATCGTGGCGGTGTACAGGCCAAAATTTTTCTCCGGCCAATTTGGCCACTAATTTCGGCTAGCAGTAGCTAGGTGACCCGCACCATAGTTGATGGCCGTCGAATACATATAATACAGTATCCCAACCTCGATTACTAGTAGGGACGAAAATAAGCAAACCATTCAGACTTCACCACGTTCAGTTCAGGTAGGCTTTTACAGCTGTTCCCGAAAATAATGAGACAAGCGATATACTTTTTCCGCGTTCCCAATTCGGAAGATCCATACCGGAGGAGGAGGAGGAGGATGTATTACCACGGTGGTCCCATTGAGGAACATACGGTTACCGTACCTACATACACAAAGCCTCTAAATGTATGCTACAGTCGTCTACCCCTTGAATCGGTTCGACAGATCTTCTCACGAAACTCGGTAGTAAACGGGGACAGTGTTCAGAGTCTGTGATCTGATGAGGTGGTATATAACGCGCGTAATGACCATCCTCTGAGGCTTTCTTCGAATAGTTCTTCAAAGTTATGGAGAGATGAGCAAATGCCCATAATTGGTGTGACCCAGGTCGACACGGAGAATGCCCAAGCATAGAACTAGGAGGATTCGCGGTTGCTCACATTGTTCTAGACCGGTGTTTTGCCCGTGTTGTATAAGAGAACCGTCATTGACATCAGTGGCAGTTCGGCCGCATGTCATGCTGTCTTGATCGTATTGCCCCTCTGAATCGCTGACCCCTAAAGTCTCAGGGTCCCGAGGGGTCTCTGAGACATCCCTGCTCGCTGTCCGATACAGCCCAAAAGTCATTTTCGACTCTCGGAACCTATATTCTGATACCGGACTAAGATGCGGATGGGCGAGCTAGGTGCGTGTTTGCAGTTTGGTGGTTCTCGGCGCACTGACTGACTCTGCCGAGGCGCTGGATCACGCAGAATTTCTGCAAGATGTTTTCCGTAGTTATTTAGCCTCTATGATGTCGAGCGCTAACTCTGCGCCGCATCGAGAGAACAAGAAGTAGTAACAACTAGAATCTGTTGCTGCTGTCTCCTGTTGGCGGGTGTATTCAAGTTCCCGCCGAGCGAGAAGAAGTCTATCTCGCGGGGGTGACATGACATGGTGGTGGGAGAAAGAGGGGGGGAACCGGGATGGCCGCTGGTTCGATCCCAGGCCCGAACACATTATTTTCCTCGGGTGTCAGTGCGAACACTAGGTACTCAAAATATGACAAATGCATAAAATCTCATCCGAGGTGGTTTATGTTGGTCGGATATTTTTCAAAAGATGAATTGCGAGGCCAATTTGACAAGATTCTTTTGTGTGAAAATTGAGCAAGGGCCGGGAATCGAGCCCGCGGCCATCCCGGTATGGATCTTCCGAATTGGGAATGCGGAAAAAGTATATCACTTGTCTCATTATTTTCGGGAACAGCTGTAAAATGTCCATTCAATCGCGCATCAAGCAACAATCTCAAGCAAGGAGTGAGGTAACAGCCACCAGATGACAAACAGCACCAACAACGCCCATCCTTGGCTCCATCGATGCCATCCTGGAGCTTTTGCCGTTCTCGGTAGGGGTATTGGTACGCCAGCGCCAGGAGACCCCAAACCACCGCCGCCCTTCACTCCCCGACGCCGATGCCGAGGTCGTGCGATCCGCCACAGGCACGGCTAGTAGCACTGTAAAATACCGCGATCAGATTGCCGGGGGTGAGCTCCGACGGCATGTTGGCCCCTGAGAGTCTTCGATGGGTCCGTTGATGGTTCTAGGTTGATCTTTAAACGACGTATGGAATACAATCTACTCTCAGTGACCTTCCAAGAACTTGGTCACACGGGTGTAGACTCCGGCCCGGGTACACTGCTTCCACATCGTGTTCGTTTTTCATGTTTATTTTGTGGGATCGGCGGGCTAGGGAAAGCCTAAAGGTAATCCCGATCAATACATGCCATGGAGCCCGTGTAGACGATGGTGTGTCACCCTGGTTCATTGTTTGAAATGGAAATAGCTGGAACCTCAGGTCACCCTGACATGGTGTGAACTTGGTGTGAACCTATGGTCGAAATGGTACAGTCGTATAACTGATGTAGCCCACTATGTGGCAGAGCCTGCTATGTAGTGCCATCATATGTGTGTACTAACATCGCCTACCTCATTTTGACCTTCTTGTTGAGACATAGACATCTAGGGATTTTCTGATGTCAGAGTACCAACAATAAACAGAGACTAATCCTGTCTATTTGCAATTTGAACAACCCAGGTAATTTCACAAGTCACACATATATAAGTTACTGCAAGAATCCCATTTACGGCATCCTTGTTGAGTTAAATTCTCAGCTGCCATACAACCTTGTGTCAATTTGACATGGGATTGAAATGCATGCTCATCCAGATTGCTCAAGAGCTTTGGACTGTGTGCCTGGCATCTAAAGAGAGGGAGCGGCATTTGGGCTTTCCCGAAAATCAAAGATGATTGTTTTAATCAAGTTGATCAGGATAACTTTGTGAGCCCACCAAGTGTAAAAAGCTTTGCTTGGAGACTGCAAAAAGATAATAATACGATGAGGATCGTCTGCCTGGGCCAAAAGAAAAATGCGAATTACAGCCAGAAAGACATCATCCATGTCCGGCATCATAGTAAGATCAGCGAGGAATAAGTTCCACATGATAGGTAGCGTGGGATATCTGGGTAGAAGCCCGATGTAAGCCTTAAACTCTTCGGATTGCATGTCTCCATGCTTTACATAGTACACCATTCACCAGTATAAGATGCAAAGCCTGTTAAAAAGTGCACCATCCATCCCAAGTCGGAATAATTTCAACCTTAGTGTTGGTTGATCCGTTGACAGGAAGGCATTTAACGTGTCAACCGCGGCCATGTACAAAGTATTTCCATTAGCCCTCGCCCATTCTTTGGGGTATTGAAGGATGAAAGGGTTCTTGTTTGTTGGACGACCCGGTCTGAATCTATTTTGTCAGCACGTCATTCTGGGCAACAAATGCATTGCACAGGTATGTAAGATCTTTGTCTAGGATTTCCAGGAGTTCCGCCACAGGATGTGTGATCTTCCCCAGCTGAATTGTCTAGTGAATGCTTGTACAGATGATCTCTGAGATGCCCCATATCCTCTTCAGACCATTTCTGGGAGACGAAACCCTCCCGCATTGAGTCTTCGGTCTTCTCGGGGATCAGGCCGGAAAGTTTGTTAATTCTGTGCTGGTCAGAGTCGAACTGCAGTGGGAGCACCTTTGATGGATTCAGTCTTTTTTTCAAAGACATCTTGGAAATCTGCCACAGTAACCGGAATTTAGGCCGGTTTGGGGTTTGGGATCAGCGACCCATCAAACAAGCTTTACCTGCTTCACGGCTCGAACCTCAAAAGGACAAGGTGCCAACTCAGATTACTTCCAAAATGTGGCATCACTTAACAATGGTGAAGACACAGACACATCACAAGGTACTAACCTCAATCTTGCTGTCGACTCACCAGTGTAATAGTGACACTTCCATAGGTGCTTCTCAAATTCTCCAGACCTTGAAAACCGCATTGCGGAACACTCCAATACAGAGTTCCTCAAGGCCATGATATACTCTCCCCTGAATATTGCTTTGGTTGCTAAATATGTGCACGAAGTCCTTGAATTGTTTTATGCTATGCCTATGTTTTGATTAAACACTTGACTAAGGTACTCATCTTCCATAGAACTTTACTTTTCACGTTCTTGTAGCTCTACTGCAGCGAGATGTCACGGGATGTGCACAAGATCTCCACATTTTTCCATGTTCAGAATGGCGTAGTTGGAGGTGGTGTCGGCAGCGATCTGTGGTACAGATGGTCCTTGGTTTGATTCAAGTAGGATGCATTTTTGGTGAATTTCAGTGGCAGTTCAAACACTGATTATTTCAACAGGGTTCCAGTTCAACGGCGTTCAAAGACCCCATGTTCGAAGGCAGTTGGCTCAACCTGTTCTTACAGCTTCTAGTGTTGGGCAGTCAGTCCTGTTGTTGATCAGAACAATACTTAAACACGGTTTCACGTTGAGACGCTCATTGTTTAAACAATTCTAATATGGTTACTGTCAGAGCAACCAAATATCAAACAAACATAATCTCGGGGACTCCCACTCTGGTACCCCGCGTTGAATCAACGTAGGAATATTCAGGGGAACTAATATGATTCTCATTAATGTCCAGAAATATCTTCCTTGTTTAGAAAAAAATACACAGCAGGATATATGTATCTTGTTGTGCCCCCTCAGACGAGGCTGAGTATTTATGATAATATCCCTGTCCACACCTACTACTGTCTTTGCTATGTTATGAGTGTTGGAGTATCAACCGAAACACCCAGGCACCGACAATCAACCACTCTTATCTCCGTGCCAGCATTCACCCAACTCATCCATCCCGCCCCCGACATTCTCCCCGCACCGACGTTTCCCCTGTACCGACGTTTGCCCTGCCGTTATTTCTCCATTCGTACTTATCTCCTTTTGTGTTAGCTACTCGTTTTTGTATAAGTATGACTATTATTTTATCGAGACCTCTGCGCGTTTGCAGAGGGTCACTGAGCTCCGCTATGTCCCTAGGCTCAAAATCCAACAATGAGCCCAAATATTTATCTTGTATCTTGTAGCAACACAGTATAGTAGCACATTATAAATCATGTTTCATCATCAGCAGCAAGAGGCAAGTGGCAGACAGTTCACTGGTGCATCCCCCTAAAGGTTCAGCACCCGCCTCGAAGAGGCCTAATCCCAGTCATCAGTGATTCAGATCCTGTGTGGATACCAGGTATGATATGACATAATACCTCCTCAGCATGCTGTGGTGTGCTTCTAATGGAAGTGTTTGCTCTTTCTTGGAACTGAGTAAGTGCTACCAAATACTGTACAGGCATGTATGTAGGCAACGTAATGCATAACGCTACACCCAAAACCATTGCTTAAAATGCAAGAGTATCACTCAAAATTGGCCTTTGAAAGCCTATTTTGGCAATTTTCCGGCCCTCCGGGGCGTGGAAGCCATATTTGGTAATTGTTCACCCAATTTAGGTAAACGGTTGCTAACTCTGGACATGTGGCTGTGCGTAATGCTCCTCTGGAGGTTGCCTACATACTGTAACACCTGTACAGTAGAGACACTAGCAGGTGATATATTGAATGCTACAAAAATAGGAGTCACCACATGACAGACTACTAGTATACTACTGGCCAATGTAACACTTCTTCCAGTCAGGACCATGTACAGAATTTTCGAAAGAAATCACAGTCTGTGTTCTACCAATGACAAGTTTGGTGTGCCATGTCCACAACCCTTGTCTATTTGTGGTTGGAAGCCACAAAAGCAGTTCTTGAGAAGAGGAGGAGGCCCACCTGCCATCAAAGAACCATTGTGGGGCAGTAGATTGTGACTAGAAAATGATGTTGTTCAAAACCATTTACCAGGTGCCAATAAATGAAAACTTACATGTGAGAAAATAGAACCAGAGGCTGAAAAATGGGGATGAGTGCGACCTTCAACTGGTTTTCCAAGTGCCTCCCCTGTGCTTGCATTCCAGAGCCGCACAGTTTGGTCATAGGAGCCAGAGACAATTTTATTACCATCAGGCAAGAATGCAACAGACAGGACTGCACTGGTGTGACCTTCAAGCAGGTAGCTGAGTGCCTCCCTATTGTCTGCATCCCATACCCGCACAGTGTTGTCACTGGAGCCAGACACAATTTTTCTGCCATCAGGTGAGAATGCAACAGACAGGACCCCACCGCTGTGACCTTCAAGTGGGCCACCAAGCTCTGCCTTGGTGTCTACATCCCAGACCCGCACAGTGGTGTCACTGGAGCCAGACACAATTTTCTTGCCATCAGGGGAGAATGCAACAGACAGGACCCAGTCAGTGTGACCTTCAAGTGGGGTGGTGAGCACCTCACCAGTGTCCATTTCCCAAAGCCGGACAGTTTTGTCATAGGAGCCAGACACAATTTTCTTGCTATCAGGGGAGAATGCAACTGCCCGGACCCCATGGGTGTGACCTTCAAGCAGTTCACCAAGGTGCTCCCCAGTGTCTGCATCCCAAACCCACAGTGTGGTGTCACTGGAGCCAGACACAATTTTCCTGCCATCAGGTGAGAATGCAACAGACCGGACCCCATTGGTATGACCTAGCAATGGTTTACCATGCACCTCCCCAGTGTCTGTGTCCCAGACCCACACAGTTTTGTCATAGGAACCAGAAACAATTTTCTTGCCATCAGGGGAGAATGCAACAGACAGGATAGCACTAGTGTGACCTTCAAGTGGATTGGTGAGTGCCTTCCCAGTGTCTGTATCCCAGACCCGCACAGCTTTATCACTAGAGCCAGATACAATCTTCTTTCCATCAATTGAGAATGCTACAGACCGAACAAAGTTGGTGTGCTCTTCAATTAGGTTCCCAGTATCTATGTCCCAGAGCCGGACAGTTTTGTCATAGGAGCCAGACACAATTTTCTTGTTGTCAGGGGAGAATGCAATAGCCAGGACCCCACTGGTGTGCCCTTCAATCAGGGTGCTGAGTGTCTCCCTATTGTCTATGTCCCATACCCGCACAGTGTTGTCACTGGAGCCAGACACAATTTTCCTGCCATCAGGTGAGAATGCAACAGACCGGACCCCATCAGTGTGACCTAGCAGTGGGTCCCCAAGTGCCTCCCCAGTGTCTGCATGCCAGAGTCGCACAGTGTTGTCATTGGAGCCAGACACAATTGTCTTGCCATCAGGTGAAAATGCAACAGACATGACCCTACCAGTGTGACCTTTAAGTGGGTTACTGAGCACCTCCCCTGTGTCAATGTCCCAGAACCGTACAGTTGTGTCATAGGAGCCAGACACAATTTTCTTGTTATTAGGGGAGAATGTAACAGCTAGAACTCCACTGGTGTGACCTTCAAGCGGTTCACCAAGGTGCTCCCCAGTGTCTGCATTCCAGACCCGCACAGTGTTGTCACTGGATCCAGACACAATTTTCCTGCCATCTGATGAGAATGCAACAGACTGGACTCCACTGGTGTGACCTAGAAGTGGCTCACCGCACACCTCCCCAGTATCTGTGTCCCAGACCCGCACAGTCTTGTCATCTGAACCAGACACAACTCTTTTGCCATCAGGTGAGAATGCAACAGACTGAACCCAGCTGGTATGACCTTTAAGTTGGTCACCAAGTGCCACTCCAGTGTCTGCATCCCAGATCCGCACAGTTCCATCATGGGAGCCAGACACAATTTTCCTGCCATCAGGCGAGAACCTTACAGAATTCACTGTGTAGCCATGGTCCAAAACTTGTACTATTGTTGGCCATCTTGTCATTTCCCCATGTGTGATGGAGACCAAAAATTTAAACTGAGGTCGAAATCTTTTGGTAATCTCTGACATTGTAGGAGCTAGGGCCAATGCTGACAGGTAGATGTGAGGAGCACTTTGAATGATTGGCTCTGCAAAGAAGGTGATAAATCTTTTTGCATCTATAGCAAATTGAACAGCTGGTGAGTCCTGAAATATTTCTTCAATTCACTTCACACCATAAATCAGATAGTAGATTTGCATACCTCCTTGGCCCATAAAATGAACTTGGAAAGTTCACGCTGAGCATCCCCAACCAGACCCAGCAAGCTCATGATCTCTAGCCAAAAAAGGAACTGGTTCAGAAGGAATGTATCTGCATCCTCAGCACTCCTGGGCTTGTAGTTGACCGAATCCAGATGATCAGCCCAAAAGCAGCATGCATACTGCAAGTGCCTAGGAATGCAAGTCTGTATACGCTTGTCTATATCATATATTTCAACATTCCGTTGATATGAAGTTGGCAAGTCACAAATGTTGAATTTGAGCTCTCTGTGTAGCACTTGGAAAATGTCTGAAACAATTTCATATCGTTGAGCTTCTGTTCCACAGAGAAGGTCAGGGCGGCTTTCCCGGATGTTGGATGTCATAAATTCCCGGAAGGAAAGATGTATGATTCGGATTTGGCCAGTCTCATTGGTGTTGGGAAGCTGGATTACTGCACTCAGTGGGAGAATTGTCCTCCTGAGGTCTTCCACACCCATGTTTAGCAGTGAAGCAAGAGAAATCAGTGACATAGGTTCCTGAAGTTGAATGATTGTACCAAGAATCCTGGTGGCCCGATCCCGGTAATCTTGAGCACGATGGTCTCCTGGAGGTGGTGCCATGATAGCTTCACTGACAACCCGAGCATAGAGATCATGAAGGTGGGTGAGAGAGGCACCCCTCATCAGGTAGTCAAGGGACCTCTGCGGATCTTCCTTAGGAAATGCTGAAACAACATAGCGAACAGCAGTGGCAGCAAAGATAAAGAGGCCACTGGCACGTTTGGTTATCTCATCCACATCCTGAGGACAAGCCTTCCATAAATCTTTTGTGGTCCAGGTCCTCCCATCCAGCGAGTTTTCAACATAGATATGGATGTCATGATTGACCTGGCTGGCATCAACCTTGTCAAGAATTATTTCATGAGCCAGAGAGTGCAAGGAATCAAACTTGAGGTACTGTGGAATATCTGGACGGCCAGTGAGAAAGAATCGGATATGCACTGGGATTTGATTGATGCTATCTGAAAGCCAACGAAGGCACTGCTGTCCCCTGTCTGTTCCACACTCATCCAGTGCATCTAGACAGATAATCCACGGTGTTTGGACAGATGGTATCTTTGCAAGAAGTTCAACAACCAATGTTTTGAACTGCAACTGAGGATCTGCACAGAGTATCTCTGTGCGATCTTCATCTAAGAATCTCACCAGAAGTTTGCGGTAAGGATCACTGAAATCTGCCAGCTGTCGGGCAAGAGTACCCGGGAGGACTTTCATATTGTTGCGCTCTGCAATGTCCCGGGAGAAGAAAAATGAAGCAGCCAGACTGTGCTGGTCCTCTGCCAGGATGGATGCAATGCTTTTTGCTATGGTTGACTTCCCAGATCCTGCAGATCCACTGAGGATGACCAGGCGCTGGCCTACACCAGGAGATGCAGTCAGCTTCCCAAGAATTTCCTTGATGATATCAATCCGTGTGCCATCCATGCACTTCCTCGGTGTATTGTCTGCATTATAGCGTGCTGCACTATATTTGAGTCTTCCCAGGATGTTGTCGGCAAGGACTTGGTCAACTGTGCGCTTGGCAAGGATGTTTGTGGTAAGCACTTGGTCAACTGGTTATATATGTGAATGACTACTCCATTTTATAAGGACAGTAGACTTAAATACCTTTCTGTGCCATGTCTTTCACCAGCATCTCAATAGAAATGTTGCCATGGAGCTGAGGGAAAATCAGTATGAGGACAAAACAATGAGAGTAGGATAGTAGAACCCACAGTGAACTCGCGGATATCATCAGCTACTCCATTCCGGATAGCCATAATTTTTCTTGAGTATTCGTCGCTTCTCAAGAAGCGATCCATGGGTGATTTCCCACCATGTGCTATGCACTCATCTGACCTTACGGTCATTTTCCTGGGTGCTCTACAGTGAGTTTGGAGATAACAGATTCCTGGAATTGTAACGCACAATGACAGCTCAGTTAACCGCTCTTGCAAATCTCCTGTGGCACCTGGGACCTTCAGAACAGCCAATGCATCAACTGACTTTTTGAGTGCTGCAAGGTCTTTTTTGTTGCCCTTCATTGTCTGCATGGCAGATGTTACACCAAGTTCTGTTAAATAAAACCAGTAGGCTCACCGATACCATCTTTGCCAGCTCGAAAATAGCATTTACTGCCCCCTCGATGCCAGGAACACCTATCCCCGTGACTCCGGCTCTTGCGAGATTGAGGGCTGGAATCACACTACCCTGAAAGGTCTGGATGTTCTCTGCAGTTGCTGAACATGAAGGTGAGGTCATTGGTGGTTCAGGGGACAAGTGGGTGGATGTTAGAAGAAGCGAGGGACAGCAACGGCCCTGTGCTGTGTCTGTCAAGATTTGACAGCGTGGAAAGACCGGGAAGGCCGGGTCTGATCGAAAGCCGGAAAGCATCCGATCACCCGCTGGTTTCAAGAACTAGAGGAGGCATTTTCGTGCAAGACAGGTTCGATTGCGCAGGCATGGCTATTGTGCAAACCTTGCACGAACACCATCATTATAAATTTATACGGGATGATGTATGTACCCAAGTAATTTAGTGCGATTCAACTCCACAATGGACCGGGGTATATTTGTAGTTCCAGGTGCTGAAGATCAAGATGAATGGAATCTGTTCGCTGCGTGCACCCGTGGCACGAGACTGCGCCCAGTAAGTACATCTCGTTCAATTTCCTTTGTTTCATTTCCACAGAATCCGAAATGAACGCGTGAATCTAAATCACACCACAAGCCCGTGCAGATGAATGAAGTGTTACGGTCCGATCCTAGAAATTTATAAGAAGCTCCCTAGAAAGAGGGAGGAGGGGGTCTGATTCCTACCGCGAGCATGCATTTGTCGCAGATCTCACACTTTTTACTTGAACACGATCATTACAAATATGTCGGGATGATGATGTGTGTACCTCTGGACACTGCGATTAAGTCATTTAGTGTGATTCAATGAGCTCGATTTTCGTTGAGTTGCAGTCGGAGAAGCTGTGGATCCGTTCGTGTGGGCACGCGCACGTGATGCACACAGCCCGTTTCGGAGTTCTACTTACTTTTAAGGGAAATGGTGAGAGTGTGCTATGGCCGATCTCGTGAAAACCCCAAATTTTGAAAGAAATCGGGCCGCACCCTGTTTCCGCAAGAAGCTGTAAATTCAAATCAAATATTTACAGGTTGATACCATTAGGGGCGCTCAATTCTTAGTTCAGTTCGTCCGTTCGTCGTTTTTATTCACAATAAATACAAGTGCAAACTGATTGACGTGAATTTTCGCTGAAGATCGACTTGTGATGCAGCCTACCATCAATGCAACCCACCCATCAAATACAGGTGGATGCCATGTAGATAACTGAAGGGCTTTACCCTGCATAAATTCCTAGTGAAATGAGGGAGAACTGGGGCAGTTCGTAGAGGATCATGCGTTGCTATGGGTCGGCTAATTCACGTCAATCAGTTTGCACTTGTATTTATCGTGAATAAAAACGACGAACGGACGAACTGAACTAAGAATTGAGCGCCCCTATTGGTAGGCGTGTCCAACGGTCGTTGAAAACTGGATATCGGAGGAGTTTATTTTACATGACCGCTGTCAATCATTTGGGATTTTATTCGTTCAGTGTCCTTCGCGCTTCCCGCTTGTCGGTCCTCCTTGCTTTTCCTACCTCGGTCCCATACATGTACAGAATTCAGCGTGCTCCCAGCGTTCTTCACCTCCGACAACTCCGACCAGTTCGAATCGAACTCGGAATCTCACACGGCTCTCACCTTCCTCTTAATAAAATAAAAGAAGCTCGGAAATCACAGAATGCCCGCCGAGGAATCGAACCCCCTCTTCCCTCTTTCAAGGTTGCATCTCAGAATGTCCATAGGATCGGAGGGTGACGCGCCACCCGTCTACACGGGCTTGTGGTATGCTTTGTACTCACACGGGGGATAGAAGGTTCGTTCCGCTTGGGGAATTCTGCAACGCCGGTGTCATGTCTATACAGTTGTACGTGTAAAAATGAGTGTATGTCCCCTGAAATGGGACTGACTAGGGATGGCATTCGTCCACGCGGGCTTGTAGGCCCGTAAACTCGACCGGGAATATTTCAGCCTCGCGAAATACCAGCCTCGCGAAATACTACTACATATCTATGTCATCGTCAGCTCGCATGCGCATAAGTCGTTCTCCTTTGAGTCTTCGAAGCAGAGATCTTAGGTATATATAAGTTTGAATGCTTCGTGGCATTCCGGCCAGATGTAAAATAAAATACCAAAAGGATACACAGATATAAATCCAGGCTCGAGGGAGGAGTCGAACCTCCACTTCCCTGATCTACTATCATAATGAATCAGGATGACGCGCCATCGTCCACACGGGCTCCCTTGAATGCATGCCGTGATGAATATTACCAGACTCTACTGTATCCCACAAAAAAAAAACAAGCGGCCGTCACCAGAGGCACCTACAGTACTGTATAATGAAATAAATGCATACGTGGTATAAAGATCGCCATGAGGTCCGGAACTTAATTCAGGAGATTACGAGAGCCGGACGCGCAAGAGTCGAGAGTCGTCTTGAAGAAGCCAGGTACAGTAATCACGCGAGAGGCGAGAAAGTACCCTAGAGGGGAGAAAGTACCGACCCACTGAATGTGACGCCTGACATATGATCATTATTTTTTAGATTCCGTCTTCAAGCATCAAGCAGGAAAAATGATTCGGTAACCACCTCACGGCGCCCGCGGGAGGAATAGAACCTCCGCTTCCCTCTCGCTATTTGAAACCAAAGGCAGATTTATGAATGGAGGGAGACACACCGTGCGTCTACACGTGCTCGTGGTAGTGGATCAACACCCAGATTCGAGGGATGGATGATAAGCGCTGGCACTAAGCCTGAGTATCAGGCCGTGTTATACTGTATTGTTTTAAATGCAGCCTTTTCAATTTTGAGGCCGTGCACGGAGGAATCTCTAGCAACTCAGGATTAATATAGTGCTAGTATATGTACTGTACCATTTCGACCGTAGGTTCACGGTATGTCACCCGTCACCGCACATGTTCATTTTATAACATGTTCAATCCTCGGCAATCACGGTAAAATTCCTATTTATGGTAATCCGGCAACTGCTGGAGGAGAAATTTTCACATTTCTTGGCCTATTTGGGCCACAAAAACTCGCTGTCACCGTCACCTGTCCCAAATAGGTTCAGTTCATGACCCTCCGTCACCGTCACCTGAACCTACGGTCTAAATGGTACAGTATATGAACGTATCCTTCTCCTCCCCAAAGGAAAACGACAAAAATGCATCAGGAAAATTTCTAGTGTCGACAGATGACAATATAGTCGAAGTAGCTTGCATAGTGCTGTCGTTAACCCCCCGTTATATAGCCAGCTGTAGCTGCCCGCCAAGAATCTGTAGCGCTATATTCTGTGACGTAGCTTGATGCCAAGCCTACTTCGCCTCGTATCATCGTAGACATGTAGCCTACATATGGCCTTATAGTACGACAGGCACCCGTTGTCCGCAATACCCAAATGACCAGAAAAAAGAATAAAAAGAATAATATTTGCATAATTTGTGATATCTATTCAGAACCTATTGCTCATCGGCGTTGTAGTACTCCCCGTTCTCGCCGTCGCTTTCAGTCTCGTCGTCCTCCTCGTACTCCTTAAGAGCGGCGTCGAGAACCTCCTTGCTGAGAGCAGAGGTGGTAACGGCCGCGATGGGTTGTGCACCAGAGTGGAAGCTACCGGAACAGGTCAGATTGAGAACGATCAATGGGTATCACACATACCGTCCAATATTGTGCATGCGAACCAGGATCTTGTCGAGCAGAGCGTACTTGCTGGTATGTTCGCGGAACTCTTCCAGCGACTTGAGATGAGTTTCGTAAACGCTTCGGTAATCGTTTGCCGTAAAGGGGACATCGGTTCGGATGCCAGTCAGATACTCGTCGATTGTGTTCTCGACCTGGAATGAATGAGCAGAAAATTGAAACGAGTGGCAAAAACGCACCACAGTGAGGATGAGGGCAAGTGCCGTCACGGGAAATGGACTGAAGAACTCGGGATGAACCGCGCCTTCATCGCGACGGTTGGCAAACCACATGACGTTGGCCGTCTTCTGGAGGATAGGGTGCTTGTACAAACCCTTCTTCTCTTTGATGTTCTACAAAGGGTAAGCCTCACGTACAGATCAGAGTGCCAGCATACCTTGAAAGCGAAGGTAGACCCCTCCTTGAGGTCTTCAGCGCGCTTCCGGTTGAACGCGATGGTCTTCTTGTTGTTGCCGGTCTTGAACCCATACATGACCTCGGCAAAAGCCTTGACCTTGGTCTTGAGTTCGCCGCGCATGTGCGGCCCACGGTTGGAGATCTGGATATAGTCAAGACATAGATTCTCAAAAAAAAATGGAAAACCCGTACCAATTTGGACACGGTTGGTGTCAGAGTAAGCCTTTCCCCCATCGCTGCGCACGAGGCATCCCATGCACGTCGGACAAGCTGCCCTTCGTCCAAGTGCTCGGGGAATGGAAGCTGCGCACTGAGGTAGCAGCGATAAAGGTCGATCGCAAAACTGATGTACTCCTTGGTGCGATCATCGAAATCCCTGGCCCGGGGACGGCGACCCGAGGTGCTGGTGCGGGGCGATTGGGTGGATCGTAGATCCTCCGATTCATCCGAAGGGGAGCGAGGTCGCTTCTCCCCGACATCGGGCGATGGTGGGCGGGGGGACGAGCGCGGGTGGTGGGGGGGAGTATCTTGTACAAGATGGAGGGTCACCCGCTCGGGGACAATCCCTCCATTGATGTTACGAAGCTGTCCAAAGTAAGTGTGCAATCTAATGACATCAAAGACCAAGAACGTACCGGAGCCCGCGCAGGACCGCGTTCCGGCGAAGGACTGCGACCACGGAAGGTGTGCCTGGCCCGCACGGGGCTCTCAAGACGGTGGTCCTGGGTGTTGTCGTCGAAGTTTCCGACTCGGGAGTTGTGACCGTGACCGTGACCCCGAGCACTGGCAGCGTCGTTGGTCGCGCGCCAGTCAGTGCTCGGAAACTTGGGAGGTTTC
The DNA here is from genome assembly GCA_029289565.1 of Mycena galericulata. Taxonomy (NCBI): domain Eukaryota; kingdom Fungi; phylum Basidiomycota; class Agaricomycetes; order Agaricales; family Mycenaceae; genus Mycena; species Mycena galericulata. The sequence continues at coordinate 786,643 of JARKIA010000039.1, read as the reverse complement.
GGGACCCTGCTATTGCGCTGCGCAAGGTTCTTGGTGGTTTTGGGACGCGATTCGACTGTGCGCGAAGTAAACTAGAAGTAGTCAGCGGCAGTCTGGTATAAGGATTGAGACGGTTGCCAAGTCGAAATCACGCACATGTTCATCGTTAATCGGCCCACGGGTGTCTTCCTCAACCTCGCCAGCTTTCTTCTTTGCGGCCTTGATAGCTTTGGCTGCCTTCGCACGCTTGCGCTCCAACGCATCCTGCTCTTCTTGGACTAGATTGAGTCAGTGCTAATGAAGGGCACCAAGTATAGAGCACATACGGCGCTGCGCCTGTTTCTCGCTGACACGGCGAGTGCGACCACGGACAGGGCTCTCATCGTCATCCTCGTCGTCCTCGGGGTCCTCGTCGTCGTCCTCTTCAGGGTTCGCACCGATGGTACGAGGTGGGGTGTAGTTATTGTCGGCATCTACTTTAGTGATTCAGTGAATAGCAACGAACAAGATGAAGGCTGATCACCGTTGTCGTTGTCGCTGTCCTCGAAAGTCTCCTGACCTTTCGCTTTCTTAGGGGCAGTAGCTAAATGAACTGAGTCAGTGGGTAGGTCTATGCGCAGTAATGGAAGCACGAACTGGCCGCAGCCTGGCGAAGGGACCCTGGGATAGATAGTCAGATGGCGTGGAAGGGGAGCACAGTGAGTGTCTACATACCTTGATTCTTCAAGTTCTCCTTGTTGGTGGTATCCTGGCGCGTCGAAGAGCGGCCGCGGGTGGTAGGGCGCATAGTAGATTGGACGGAAGGCATTGTTATAAGCGTTAGGAGATAAAAGACTCGGGGGGCTTCACTGAGGTGAGTGAGGTGGGGGGTGAGGGACGTAGAGGGATGTCGCTCATCTTATATACGGCGTCCTTTTATACTTGCAGCGCGTCTGTGTGGTCATGTAGTGGTGGTGGTTGAAGACCAAGAGAGGACGCGTTGTTGATCAACAAACGCAGGAGTCACAAGAGCGGGCGCATCAACAATGGCGCAAACTGGGCACGTGTAATATTTGGGGGTCAAATGCGCAAAAGAAATCACGCACCAAAAATTCCCCGCCCGCACGCACCACAATTAAAATGTCCTTCCGCTGCCCATATTGCTCGCGCTCCGTTTCTACCAACGGCGGAGTTAGCCACCACATCTCCAAGACACCCGCTTGCCATAAGAAGTGGGAGGAAAGCCTCAATGGCGACAGCTCCTTCACCGTCTTGCATGAGGAAGCCGACCAGCCAGAACCCGAACCTCCCCGCACACCATCCCCGGTGCCATCCAACGAGGACGACGATGATCCTATGGGGGCTGCCGATGATTTTGTGCCACATATACGGCAAGACTCACCCCCACCGCCAGAGCCAGTCCGGCAGTCGCGACGAGCTACCGTCGAGGAGGTGCTTGACCAGGATGATCCACAAAACTTCCAACGCTTCGTAGAACCATTCGAGAACAAAGCTGCTGGAAGAAAGCCCGCCGGAATACCGCTCCAGGCTGGTGAGACCCTGTTCGAGCGTATGCGTGCACGCCAGAAAGCAGAGAGCAACACCGAGTTCTGGCCATTCCAGGATGGGGAGGAGTGGGATCTGGCAAAGTGGCTGTCACGAAATGTCAGCCAGACGGCCACAGACGAGTATCTCGCGCTGCCCATTGTGAGTCAAAGCGGTTTTCACGATCAGGACTTTACTGACCTTCACGGTAGACTCAAAAGTCGAATCTTTCCTTCCACAACAACCGAGCGTTCCTCAAGAAGGTTGACCAGCTTCCCACGGGGCCGGATTGGACGTGCAAAATTGTTACGGCGGCTGGAAATCGTGTGGACGAGAACGATGAACTAATGTCCGAGGAGTTAGAGTTGTGGATGCGGGATCCTGTCGAGTGTATAAAAGAGCTAATGAGTAACCCTGCCTTCCGCGAGCACATGGCGTACGCACCAGAACGGGTTTATGGAACCAAAGAGGGACACGAAAATAGCCGAATTCTCGATGAGATGTGGACAGCCGACTGGTGGTGGAAAATCCAGGTATAAAGTTTGCTGTCTCATGATCAATGGTCAGCGAGCTAACAAATATCTGAGCAGGAACTCCTGCCAGCGGGCGCATGTGTTAGCGGAATTATTATTTCATCGGACAAGACACAGCTTTCGCAGTTCTCAGGCGATAAAACTGCATGGCCTGTATATCTCACCATCGGGAATATCTCTAAAGAGATTCGCCGTCAGCCGTCAGCTCATGCGACGGTGTTGATTGGTTATTTACCGGTGTCGAAACTCACCTGCTTCACCGACGACACACGATCCCTCGCCGGGTATCGGCTCTTCCATCATTGCATGTCCCTCCTCCTCAAGCCGCTTGTCGCCGCAGGAAAGCGGGGTGTCGATATGGTTTGCTCCGATGGTTTCATCCGCCGCGTCTTCCCCATCTTGGCCGCATATGTTGCCGATTTCCCGGAGCAATGCCTGGTTGCGTGCTGTAAAGAGAACCGGTGTCCTAGATGTCTCGTTGAGCGTAATGAACGCGGAAAAAATCTGGTCAACACTCTGTGGCGTGACGAGACGCGCACTTTGGCCGCTCTCAAGGATCACAAGAATCGGAAAAACACCCCTACCTTCGAGGCCGATGGCCTCCGCGCCGTATACAAGCCCTTCTGGGCGGACCTCCCCCACACCAACATCTTCGGTTGCTTTACACCCGACCTTCTTCACCAATTGCACAAAGGCGTCTTCAAAGATCACTTGGTGGCTTGGTGTATCGAGATTATTGGGAAGGACGAACTTGATGCGCGGTTCAAGGCCATGAATGCCTTCGCAGGCCTGCGTCATTTCAAGAAAGGCATCTCGTCGATTTCACAGTGGACTGGAGCGGAGCATAAAGAGATGCAACGCGTGTTTGTTGGCGTGCTGGCGGGTGCCGTCAGCGCCAAAGTTCTCACAGTCGTGCGATCCTTGATCGACTTCATCTACTATGCCCAGCTTCAGTCGCACACCACGCGAACCCTTGCCGCCCTACAATCCGCACTCAATACTTTCCACGCCAACAAGCAGGTTTTTGTCGACCTCAAAATCCGCGAGCACTTCAATATTCCGAAATTCCACGCACTGCAGCATTACGTTGACGCGATACGCCGTCTGGGCAGTGCTGACGGCTACAACTCCGAGTCACCGGAGCGACTGCATATCGACTTCGCCAAGAAGGGTTACCGGGCCAGTAACCGACGCGACTACACCGAACAGATGACTCTCTGGCTTCAGCGCCAAGAGGCTATTGCACTTCGCTCATCGTACATCCAGTGGCTTGCCGTGAAACGATTACCCGCATCTGATGATTCTGAGTCCGAGGACGAGGAAGACTCACGGCCTGCTGCACCTGAGGTTGTTGTCCGTCTGCCACCCACCCAGCTTCCAACCACACCCGCATATTCCATCGCGAAGTTTCCTGCTGTTCAAAATGTAACCGTCGGCTATTTGCAGACTGCCCACGGCGCTGACGACATCGTACCTGCACTCACTAATTTTCTCAAAGTCTACTTCAAAACTTCGCCTATCAAGCCAAGCTCCTACGACCGCTTCGACATTTTTAATCAAATTTCTCTCCACCTTCCCCGAAATCGCTATCTGAGTGATCAGACCCGCTCGACACGTGTCCGAGCAGTCCCTGCTGTTCCTCCGAAAGGTCGCTTTGCCGGATCACCCGCAGTGTTTGACACTGCGTTGGTAATCGAAGACCCGACCCAGTATGTTCCGTCATCTGGGTTCGCAGGTACGGTTTTTCTTTCATTTGTGGCTTGATTTAACCCAGAAAAATAGGCCTCCGACCGGCCCAAATTCGGGTAATCTTCAAACTTCCCCCTCAATTCGGCACCTATCCTCATCCTCTCGCATACATCGAATGGTTCACACCCCTCAACAACCCTGAACCAATTTCTGGCATGTTCACTACTCACCGTTCAACACGCCAACAGCGTCGTAATGCTGCGGTCATTTCCGTAGAGCATATTGTTCGCGCGTGTCATTTAATGGCAAAGTGCGGTACTAAGATTGACCGGAAATGGACCTCATTCAATGTTCTAGACACAGCACCTATGTTCTTTGTAAATCCGTATGTACTTGTAGATACCTTCACGCGACAGAAAATGTAATCGGCTTTTGTGTGCGCTCTTTCAAGATCATGTGACCGACCGAGGACGTTAAGGACTCTGTAGCAAAGCTTAGTCATGTTACGGAGTCTTCAACGTCCTCCTTCTAAAAATAGTATAAGATTTGCTTGAGCCAAAAAAAAAAAAAACAGTCAGGTAGGCTACCTGTCTACGCACCTATGATGCTACGGTGCCATGTAGCACAACATTATCTTGGCGCAGAACAACATTGCCCGACATAGTCCTTGCAGGCAACTATATTGACTATGAAAGCTATAATCTCTGGCAGGGATGCTACTAGAGCAACAGTGACCAATTTCGACAATATAACTAACCGGGCAACTACTGTCAAAAAGTTTTTTCCTGATGTGGCTTCGAAGTTCTCCGGGCCCTCCCTGCATACCCGCTGGAGGTCTCGATCCTCCGACGTGCTTACGCTTGAGCTCGACAATTATAGCCTGCGCAGAGCGCCATGCATTTTCTCTACGCGGGGTCGTACAGCAATAGTTAGACTGCGGTAGGTTGAACCAGATTGCGCTACAATCGAACATGACTCAGCGCGTCGCGTGATTCGGGCCACCGGCCCATATTGCACCCGCTATGTCTCAGAAAAATAACTCGTACGACCATGGCTTCGTCAACGCCCTTCGACCCTCTCCGCCCGTCCCACCACCTCCCATTCCCAAACGGCCGTGTCTACCCCACGGTTGCGCTCACGTGCGGGCACGAGTACGACGCCAACGACGACACGTGGGACCGCCATACGCGTGTCACGCCGCAATTCCTCCCCTCCCCGCCGCCAGTCGCATTACCACCCCCGACGCAAACGCGCAAGTCAACTGGGTGCAGGGAAGCGGTGCACTCCGGCGCGACAATGCACTGGAGGCCGCACACGCCGCAGCCCGAAGCGTGGCGCGCCCCAGCCACCGGTACGAGCTCGAACGTCATCCCGCTCGAAGAAAAATACTTCGATCCCGGGGTAGCGCGCGCGCTGGGTCTCGGTGCGCTCGGCGCGTGTGGGTGCGTCTTGGAGGGGGTTGGGTGTCGGGTGTGGTAAGTGCATTTCTTTATCCCCTTCATCTTCCATGGACGAATAAATAAATTGGATGAATCATTGATGCAGCGGGAACGCCCTCGGCGTGCGGCTCACGCCATGTACGGTACACGGGAACGCTGTATACCGATACAGCTTCCTGCCCGGCAATGTGTCACCGCCCCTGCCCCTCGACGCTGGCGGCGCACACCGAACAACCTTCATCGAGCACGAGCAGCGTCTCTTCGACATCTCCGACGCCGACAGCTTCCCCACCCCTACCGCGATTTTTACGCCCCCACCCCCGGCGCCGGAGCGTGAGCGTGGGGGTGAAACGCACCTCCTCGTGGGAAGGCACGCGCGCGACGTCCTGCACGCGTACGCATCTGCAACGGCACGCGATCCAGAGCGGTCGCCGGAGCGGCTTGCGGGTGGGTATGTGTACGTCGCCGCCCCCGCTCCCGACGATGAATACGACCGGCCGGGGAGTCAATATCATGTCGAGCGCCGCCCACAGCAGCAACAGCAGCGGCAGGAGCTGCGCGCACTCGCGCCCCCTACCTACGAAGCGGAGCAGGAGCAAGAGGAGGTCTTCATGCGCGAGATCATGGAGGCGGAGTCACGGGTGGGGGCAGCGTCGCACGGACACGGACATGCGCGCATGCCGCTCCCGAGGGCGTCGTACACGGGGCGCGGGGTCCTCTACGGAGGGGTTCCGGATACCGACACAGGGACGGCCTATACGCATGCGTATGGGGAGCCCGCAAGGGTGGTGCGCGTTCCCGTGCGTGTTGTTCGAGAGGGGGAGGGGATGGAGACGACGCAGGCGGGTGAGTTGCTTGACTCGGAGTTGGCTACAGCAGCGGGGAGGGCGGTGAGGAGGCGGTGGCGGTGAGGTTAAGTTACGCGATTTAAAATTGGTGTGGGTCGCTCGTGAGGATGGTGACTGATTCGTTCACTGTGTATGTGTTTTTTCGAGTGCGTTACTTACTTATGTATCTGTCAGTGTGTTCACTGGCCATGGGTTCGATCGATACTGAATGAAGGCCGTTTGTTTGGGATCCCATCGCAAGCGCGCAATAAAATTATAAAATAAATAAGGAAGGAAGGTGCAATGCAATTCGATGCGACGATGTGGCGTCCGGAAACTCGACACTCAAGGTACGAGACTCTACCCCACATTATGTGTTCTGATACTATGTACAGATGCTAACTAGTATAAATCCCCAGGAGCTTCGATTGATCAGCCCCCCCAGACCAGAATCATGGATTCAATTGGTTAGATGTGAGCTCTTGGAGTACGTGCTTAGTCTGGCGCCAGGTTTTTTAACGAAACATCACAGAAACTCCCAACGGCAGGTTATCTCCTCTTTCTGTTCTCGTTCTGTGTTCATTCGAAAATCAAAGACCCTATGCCAGTGTACATCGGAACGACTGACTCATATAAATGTACGTGTAAAAATGGAGCCAGCGCCATTCAAAACATCATGAACTCGACCTCACGCCCGCAAGGATTCGAACCTCCTTCTCTGTGTCTCCACAAATTAGACTGACTCCAGTGGTGTTGTCCACGCGGGCTTGTAGACCCGTAAGCGCGACCGGGGATATTCCAGCCTCCTCAATGCAGCCTGCCTGATTGATCCTCAACTCATTCCCACCTGTACCGCCCTCACAATCACCAATATCTCGCCTCGCCTTCAACGAAGAAATACGAATGAATCTCTACTTCCGTGCATCCTCTGATAGGGTAACAAAATTGACCCACTCGGGGCAGGCCAGCGGCGATTGGAGGTTCTCTTTCTCTTTCTCTCTCTCGTTCTGCTCTCATTCGAAATTCAACGCTGGATCCGAGTCCCCGACCTATATTCCATGTCTCATATACTGTATGTACGTATAAAAATGGAACAACTGTCCGCGTCATTTAAAAAAACTAATCCTAATTCAGCATGCATCTACGCCCGCAGGAGGAGTCGAACCCCCCTCTCTCTGTCCCCTGAAACGGGACTGACTCGGGACACCATACGTCCACGCGGGCTTGTAAGAGCGACCGGGAATATTCCAGTAATCAAACAGGCTCTCGAAGTACTAGGAAGCGCATGCAATATGTATGTCAAAGTCACCTCGCCATATGCGCACAGGTCTTTTGAACTCTTTTTCGAGTCTTCGAAGCAGAGGCCCGGGTATGGATTTAAATCTTTCGTGGCATTCTCACCAGATCTAGGATTGGGCAGATCACTAAAAAGGGCATAATAATTATATCCAGGCCAGAGGAGGATTCGAACCTCACGCTAGACTTGTGCGTGTGGCTAATTGTCCACGAAGATTTTGGCTGCTCATTGTACTAAGTGTCCCTCCTAGGCTCGGCGCTTACATCCTCAACTTCTGGTGTGCGGTTCTCGTAAACGCTGCTTGTTCATCCGCATCCTCGCCGCAAGGAAGACAGATAAATAATGCATCTCCCAACCGGTAACAAGTACCTCTCCCTGCTATACTTCGGAAACTTCTCCCAATGCCATTGGAACATGACGAAAATGAAGTTCCTTGTTAGGTTGAATCGTACTAAATTAACCAGAGGTGCCTCGCGAACGGGCATATGATTTCCAATGAGCTAACCATGATGATTCTGCTACTAGTGACCAAGTAAAAAGTGCGAGATTGTGCAAAGACGTATATGCCCATGGGAGGAATCGAACCCCCTCCTCCCTCTTGCAAGCTTGCAGTCAACGATTTCTTAGGATCGGAGGGTGACGCGCCATCCCTCTACACGGGCTGGTGGTGTGCTTTGCATTCATACGGAAGATACGTTCGTCTCTCTCCTTCTGTGGAACTGGAACAAGGAAATTAAACGAGATGCAGCGGGTACGGCGCACAAAAAAAAATCAATCTATCTTGCTTCCTATTACCACCGAAATGTCCCCTGGGGTCACAGGATCGCTATTGTGCGGTATGGTTATAAGTTAAAGGCGCTGCTTTAAATTCGGCACGACTCATAGAGTTCATCCATCAGAAAGATCTCGGCACGGCATCTATGTAATGTTCCATCAGACTTTCTGTTGGGGTTATACCTCGATCTCCTTACGGATTTCCCCGCAATGCTGTTGCATTGCCACGAACAGCTGATTCTTATCAGCGGGACGGGGGTACCTAACCTCTCTCCTCTTTCCCCCACTCATGGATAGCAACTTTTATTCGAATACTGAATTCAGCTCCCCGATGTTTATAAATGACCCACTGGCAGGATGTTCGCCGTACGTCCTCGCCATCTTTCCCGTCCTTATAGCAGCCCACCTAACGGCGCTCAACCCAGATATGCCGGCGCGAATCCGGGGCAGCTCGTCATTGCAGGCGGCGCGTTCACGAGCAATGTGGAAATGCAACATAATGCAATATCCATAAGCGACCCAACACCCTCGTATGTCCTTTTCTTCGTTCTCGGCGTCCTCGAAGCTATGTAACGGCGTTCAAACTAGATACGCGGGCGCCTTTTTCCCGAGGTCGAGACACCTCGTCGTCAACGGCGGCACCTTCACGAGCAATGTCGCCAATCATACCCATCATGCCGCCCCCACTGCTCCGGGCGGTGAGTTCTTTATCATATTCTTAACAGTTCGCCTGAAACTAAGACCAACAAGACTTTCGGAGGATTCCATGGGGAGACATCGACTTGATAAGAGAAATACGGTTTAACAGTGAATCAAAAGTTGCCACCCGCCAATCTCAGGGACCCTCTGTACGACGGATGTACTCGGCCAAGATAGAAGGTAGGGAGGCGGGTATGACGGTCGCTGTTTATGAAGGAGAGACTGCAGAAGAGCAGTGGCAGCGGGATATTTCAAAACATTCACGTCTCCGGTGAGTCCCGCAAAACCCTGCGCAGTGGAATTGCTATACTGTTGGACGTCAGGCACCCGAATATTCTGCAGATCTTTGCGGCAGCAAGCTCAACCGGTATTCATGCTATTGTAGCCCATGGAGGTTGGTCTTAACGCCCGCTTCTTACCCTGTCTGGAAATCATTCTCAGATCTTATGCATTTCCAAGACTACATCAACTGCCATCGCCATTTACCTATCTCTTCGGCCTACATTCATGGCCGCGCAGTACGTACAATCATCATTCTCTCTTTTTCCCACATACTGAATTCCCTGGAGGATGCAGAGTACTACGTGGGCAGCATAAACCGTACAGATTTGCCCTGACTCTTACTCTTTCGTAGGATACAAGGATATATTTGGAACGTTTATTTCAGAGGGCTGTGAGTCCGCTTCATGAATCACCACGCGTCCGGGTCGTAATACACGGTTCTAGCCTTCAAATGCTGATATCACATTCTGGATACGTCGCTCCACGGGTCGGCTTTGTATCGAACTTGCGCGCCGGGCTGGCGATCCCTTTACCTCTTTCATCGGCGGGTTCCAATCAACACTCGAAAACGCAGGCTCTCTGAATGATGTCACCAATGAAGCCAATGTCATCGCATCTTGGAAATTATCTCAATACCATAAATCCTGCTACTTATATCAAAGCGAAGACCAAACTTGGACAATCATTTCGGAGCAGGAGGTAAAACTGGGGGCAGTAATATATCTTGAGAGCCACGAGGTTGAGATTGCATCGTTGACTTATCTAGGCTGGTACTCCCATGGCTGGGGAGACGGGTGGAGCTTCGGAAATGTCACGGAGAGTGGCTGGGCCCGGTATCTCGTCTTTCCTTGTATGAGGAGTTTTGGCTGATCTTCGAAGATATGAGGCATCCAATGCATTCGATAATTCTATCTTTTGTTCAGTGAGCCTAGACCCCCGAGAGTCCTGGATCTCGCAAGCAAACCACATTTTCGCTCGGCTGCAAATCACATCCAATTACGAAAACTACGGTGCGTCTCAGAATCACTGTCCCAATATAATTCAGGCGACCAGGGCAACAGGTGTTGTCAACTACATTTCCTTTCAACTCGAGATTCGAGCACCAACGCAGAACCCTCCCACCGGCTACTTATTTCTCTGTCCAAAAGAACAATTTCGGACCAGACCAACCTCATTCCGATGGCCCGACTGTCCAGCGTATTGGTCCCTTGATCCATCCGGTGTGCAACGCCTGAGCACGGAACAAGCGACACATCTAGGATTCCCTCCGGTACAATTGATAACCAAAGTCTCTCCAAGCTCCTGGGACGCCAGTACCTACGCCGGACTGCGAAAATTTCACAAGGGCAAGGGGTTCGATCCGGAGAGCCAGGACGTTGCCCGGCATTGTGGGCACCCACTATATCAAATTTCTAACCAGAAAGACATGCCATTCGCACACGGTGAGGAACAACAACTTGCCAATTCGATCCGCACTGATGTTGAAAAGTAACCGAGGATTTTTCTGATGAAGAAGAAAGCGATTATTCAGATAACGCCCACGTCGCTTCCTCGGAAGAGCTTCACGGATCTACGAGTCACCGGGACGGATATGGTGCGTTCGTATTTCTCGATGGATTGTGATGTGAACTTAACGATGCCAAAGAAGTTGAACCAGGCAACCAGGTCCAAGCGGAGCGTCCAAGCGACGGTGTCTGGTCCATTCAGAACAATCCGAACTTTGGGTCCCCCGGCTTGGTGGGACCATTAGCTTCGGCCAGCATGCAGGGCCCATACAGTTCGGACCGCTCCTTCGATCTGCCTCGACCTGCTTTCCCTCAACACATTTCCCTCCCAAATTATGATGGCAACAAGTTTTGGGTTCCTGGCTCGAACTTCGACGCTTCTGCTACGCACGTTGACTACTTTCCTTTGCCAACGAATTCGGACGCGTCCTTTGATTTTGGAGGAAATTCTTCCCAGCAGCTATCCACCTTTTTCCTTCCGAATAGCTCGAGACCAGATACGACACATGTCGACTTCTTTCCTTCGCAAGCCTTCGATATATTTTCACCAATGGACCCTTCCTCGAAATCTAATTTTTCTGTCCATCCTCGTTCAGAAGTCACATCGCCGTTCTCATCGGCTCCTGCAACCTCATACACCTGGCCTCAACTACTTCCATCCCAGCCAGATGCGGCTTCAGAACAGCAGATGACTCCAGCCATTCAAACTGTACCTCGTTTGGACCATAAAGAAAGTCCTACGTCTCAGAAGAGGCCTGCGGAGGAGCTGGATTCGGAGCGCCCATCCAAAAGAGCGAGAGGCTGAGAGGTATTTGCCGTAATTGCATTACATCTAAGCTTACTTCATTGCAGCGATTTTCGTCGGAACCTCGTCAGAACAATTGGAGTAGTTGACGCTTAAAGCCCTTTATACACATACATCTCAATATGTACCAGACCCTCGGCATACATTTACCTCCTTACTACCCAACGTCTTGTTCCCCGAACCTAGTCAGACTTGTGGGGACGTATACGCCGCCGCGGGTGGACGAGGCGACGTGGGACACCTGTATATAATAATACGGCGCGTCCACCGTTGAGGAGGCGCCCGCCCATGCGCCGCGGGTACTGGACGGGAACGGCAGTTGGAATGCACAGACACCTTATTTCGGAGGCCGTCGACGGCCTCGATAGAGTGATGTACACATAAACCGCTGCCATTTGATTCTACTGCTCCAACTGGCTTCGAGTGCGTCGTTCATTCGCGTATCTAACCGAAAATTTTTTCAGGGCTTCGGATTGGGACATGTATCTCGGCAATATTAGCGATATTACGAGAACTTATGTAATAAGTGATCGTTCTTTTAGGAAACGCATGGGTACGATTTCGCGGGTGCGTACAATTTGGTCACATCAAGATGAAGTTATTGAAAATAGTGGCTGTGCATTAAAAACACTACTTTGCTTCGCCACATCCGTTAGATATAATGTGATATTTTTAAAAGTTTCTAATGCCTATAGTGGCTGTGTTTTCTTATGTAAATCTTTTTCCTGCTGGCAAAGGTTCGAACCCCGGAGTAAACAACCTTTTTATCTTCACCGCAAGGCTGACGATTTTTGCAAGCCAGCACTCTTCATTAGGGCATCAAGCCGTCCCGTAATTTTACGGGATTACGTGGCGTAAATACGGTTACGCCTGCGTCCCGTCAGCGACCTTGGTGGGTTCCTGGACGGCACGGGAACGGTACGGCTCGACCTGTATACGTGGGGCCGTAACCGTCCGTTTACGCGTAAATTACGGCTACCTAAAACAGATATCTCTGGAGATGCCGAATCGTTGCCATCACTTCATGTGCGCCTCGCCAAAGTTTGCCGAACGGCCAATGGGCAGCGCCGCCTCGGCCGATATCGGTTATCAGTGATCTAACATCGCCGACTGACGGGCCGAGGCCTCCGGCTCAAGCTATGCAAACGATTCGGGTTAATGTGAGACCGTTGAATCGACCTTCAGAACCCTAAGACCTTCGTAGGACTACTGTGGCTCAGACATAAAGTGAAATACCTAAAAGATACCTTCAAACTATCAAGCTTGGCTCCATAACGTGTGAAACCCGTAAATACGGCGTAAACGTACGGTACGCACGGGACCCGTCCCGTCTGAGCTTTCTCCATGCGTCCTGACGTACGGATTTGGCCGTGGCGTAACGAAAATACAGCGTAAATGATACGCCCGTGGGCGTAGTACGCACGGTTTGATGCCCTACTCTTCATTTCACTTTAATGCATCGTCAATATTTTGACAGGTGTCTCTCGGTTTCGCATTGCATCACATGCTCCCATGCTCCGCTGTCCTGTAATATTAAAATTAAATATGGGTGGAGGAGGAGAGAATGGACCGAGGTAACCAAGAAATGATAAAAAAAAAAACTGTAAAGGACTGCAACAGAAAGCCCAGAAGATGCTCGGAGCCGAACTGGGCGAACAAGAGGTGGTGCAGAAAAAAGCGAGAGAGTAGAGCATTTGTGTTTGTAATCAACGCACTGACCACGCAATGATCGGGCCGTCGGTGTTTCGGACTCCCGTCTTTCTTCCGTCTCTCTCGCTCCGAGTCGCTCAGTCGCTCACCTCCGAGTCCGTCCACGCATTTCTCGAGAGTGCATAAAGATGTTTTAGAAACAAGACAATTTCGCCACCTAGCCTTGCCTCCCATCTCGACTCGCACGAAGCGCGACGACCAGTCTGACTGTCTGAGGCTCCGAGTCGGGGAGCAGAGACGATGTCACAAGTTTCATGACCCTTCTACAGCAGGTTTGTTCCGACCTCGGTCCGTTCCACGATGGCTGTGGGTGGCTGTTTTTCAGAGCAGACATCGCACTTCTTGTTGTCAGTTCATGGATTCAGTGATTCAATATTAAATTCAAAGCAGGCCCATGCTGTAGATCCCCCCACACAATTCAAAAACAAAGGTCAGTAGCACATGGCGCACATCTGCCTGCCGTGACAAGTCTGAAATATTGTCTGCGGAAACCCCTGTTTGACTCGGGGTTGGTCCATATCTTCAATTGTCAGTGTGTTAATTTTTCTTCAGTATCTTTATCAACCCACAGAGTGTTCCGGGACCATCCACTATGTACTGTGTATTTTATCCTAGGCACATCCCTGCCTCAATTTATCAACCAGAACACATGCAGACAATGTCGATTGACTCGGGTCTATGGCATATGCCCTCCTCCGATCTCCTCCTAACTTTTCACCTTGTCATGCTTTTGATTCCAGTCTGAGTGGGCCAAAGGTATCTCTCCGACGGCGGAATGTTTTCTCTCCCTCAATCTTCCCGTCAATCCTTCTGAGGATTCGCAAGATTAACCTGGGTTTACATAATTGTGTTCTTTGCTCGGTGCGGAACTCGGACAGTTGTTTCAATCCCGCCTCCACGTGAGTTTCGAGTTCGGGAATTTGATGGCGGGTTAGCGGCATCGGATCAACCCATCAAACCTGCCGCGCAAGTAAAAAAGTGCCCAGTCCAATGTGGGTGGCTTTCGGGCGGTCTTGTCTAACACAGGAGGGGTGTTTGAAATAAGAAACCCGATTTGGGAGCTCATATGGAAGCGAAAGATCAGAGCTCGGAATTAGTTCGGTCTCTCACAGACAACCGTAAGCCATTTCTTCTGACGCCTCCTCTCTTGCACACCTCGAAGCCAGGGTTTTTTATGCATGGGTTTGTTTTATTGTGGTGATAGCTGACAGACAACGAGACCAGTTGCCTTTAGAGGCTCGCTATCTCGGGCGAAATATTTTCCTACGGTTCATGTAGGTTTTATGAGGCACAAAGTACGGGCACCATCCACCACCCTTTCCAACTACTGCATATCCCACTCCCTTAAAGACTGTCCAGCGACTCGCGGCGCAGCTGTTCTCCGCTGGATTTTTTCCCAGAGCTACTTCTTCCGAGTCGATCTCGTGGTTCGACCGTCTGAGGCTGCCATCGAAGCCAGCACATATTTATTCGATCTTTCCGTCGTCCGTCCCACCATGCCGACTCGTTCGTAATCTAGAATTACAGGTTACGAGAATGGCTCGGTTGCGTGCAGTGCACATCTGCTTTCCATGGCGATGTATTTTTTTAGTTATCCCGTTTGACTCGGGTTGGGCCATATTTTAGACGAGTGTGTTAATTTTTATTCTTCTATGTTCCATTCATGACTCTACCGAAACCAGGTTAGGTACATGCAGAGAATATCCCGTGGATTCGGGGTTGAGTCGTAAGTAGTCCAAGAGACTGCATTTTTCTTTTGGGCGACTGCAGACTTAGGACGACGGTGCAGCCGCATTTTAATGTCTCTTAGATGTGGGATCTTCGTTGAGCCATCCTAGCACTTGTGAAGAACCATATGTGTCTAGTCCAACCCCTATTTAGGATTTCGGGCCATGATCCGAGTTCCGTGATGTCGGCTTTACGCCTCCTTGCAGTGTTGGCCGAGGTTGGGCCGAGGGGTTAAGGCCTTAAATCTCTTAGGAGGCTCCTTGTCAACAACGGTAACGCCAACGACGCCTACGCCCAACATTCTGAATATGTTTAACATCTATCCTTCATTAGAAAGGCTCATTCATGACTTCGACGCGCGCCTGACTGAAGCCACCACTCGAGTCTCGCGTGCGAGAGACTGGTCTTGAGACTGGTACATTCTGATCTCGAGTCGAAGTGTATACATATCTGCACGATAAGAGTTGATCGGTAGACTCAAGTCTCTTGCAGATATCCCCCGCTCTTCTCCCACTACAAACGAAAGACCCGGTATGCTTGACCCTGTACTAATCTCTGGGTACCAGTCACGCTGCGCCGGACCCCTTGCAGGCTGCGTCGCCTCCTCCAAACTCGAAGTATACTACTCCACGCTCGAATCCCGCTAACGTTGACGCCGTTGTAGATCCTCAGTGAGCCTCCTTTGCACCCCGCTTTCCCTCCGTTGTTATCGGCGGATCCGGAATATTCGCATGGCCACTTTCACATTGCGGTCTTGTTGATTCTCTGTCCAAGTTCTACTCAACCCTCTCTTAATTTTCTGCATAATTGTTCTCTCACCCTCTTCGCTCTCGTTCCCTCGCATCTTCCATCGACGTCCTCCCGCTGAATCTCACTCGGCCCCTCTTCCTAGCCTTTCTGTTTATTCCCCTCCTGTACCGGGATTCATCCACAAGTCTCATTCACTTCTGCAGATTGATTCCTTCGCAAACTCCTTTGGCCGAATTCAGTGCGTTATACCGACGCACCAACATTGGGTGCTGTGTTATGATGCCCAGCATCGTCTTCGCATATCCTATAGAACTCTGACTGAGTACAGGGCCGCTACTTGGTATGCTGCGTAAGTGTTGTTCAGGTCATCGGATCGTGTTTGAAAGCTCCGGCTTGGGTCGGGTGGGGCTGGGACTGGGTCGGGGAAAATCTCAGGCCCGGTCGGGTCGGGCTTGGGCTTGAGCCCGGGCTTGGTTGATTTTTTTCTCAGCTAATCTGAGTATCTGCATCAGTGTAAGTACTCTATTGGATTCGCCGTGTACTCCCAACGACTCGGGGTGCATTTTGAACCTTCAAAAATCGTTTTCAAACTTGTATATTCAGATTGGGCTTTTATCATCATCTTCTAACCTGTGTATCTGTGTCTACTAACTAACTAGCAGCTACCCGTGCTACGCTACGGTACTGAACAGCATCCATTACACAGTTTTCAATCAGAAAATAATGGACACTCAGCTTTCTTGTCAGAAGAGAAGACACCGCTCGTCGCCGACCTACGGTCGACTCCTCGCGGCCTCGTGAGAATGTGACGTTCAACATTTGTTTTCGGTCCATATAGAAACTTTTTAAAAAGAGCCTGTTTCCTAATAGGAGGAGGATGAACGGACTGGACACAACTTGAATTAAAAATCTGTTTACTCATGGCTGCACAGAGGACCTTCATCGAAGGCTTCCATTCTGATCCTTATGTTTGCTCTGCCTTCATTCCTTTTTGTACTCTTGGTTCTTTGATGTAGGAGGAGGCATTCGGAACCAATTCGGAACGCCAAATGATCATCTTGACAATTTCAAATAGGCAACCCGACAGTACGGTGGAAAAATTGAACATTTGGCGCTGAAGCAAACAACATTATGCGGAGCCTCAGAAACCAATATGGTTATCTCGAGACACAAACCATTTGTGTTTACTGGGGACATGCCATCCTCATTTCTTATGTAGATGTCAACCAAAATTTTACCCGCTACTAGCCCCCCGTTGCATCCCACGCAAAGGCTTGCCAACGCCAACATCTACTTATATCCAGCAGGGCGCACACGCTCGCACGCTTACTCAGCTTGCGATCTGACACCCCCCTCGACATTTATGTCTTGACAGTATGATTTTCATTCCACCGGTGGATCCGGAGGTTCTGCCCCGCACTCAGACTACATTGTCGTCCATATGATTCCCTGGTCTACTTTTCTCCAGCCCCACTACAACAATTTGCAGGATTAATACAGTCTATTACTGTAACACAATGCACAGAAGACGCTACATAGCGGGCCCTGCTTCGCAACGAGCTACATCAGTTATACTACATAAAATGTGTTGCATCCTGTCCTACTAAGTACATTGACTCCATCAATGCCGAGTTGATTCAATCCTCGCCGTTGCACCTACTCTGTGGCTCGACAGGGTGCTGTGGAGACAATGGAACAACCCTCCTATTGACTCACCATCGGGACTCGGGAGTGTCGCCCTGGAGTGCAGGACAGGAGTAATATACCCAGAACTGGAAAGTTCACTGGTGGCCACCGAGAAATTCAGATGAAGGTTGCGAATCGGCCTCCTCCTTTAATAATTCTGAATAGACATTTCAGGAAAGAATATAATTATAAGAAAATCCTCGTGACCAATTTTTTTTTGCTTTGCAGGACTGATTGCACGGTGACCGAGTCTTGTTTGGTACAAGATAGGGGTGTGTACACGTCCATTTGTAACGCTGTGCCCTCCAGCGAGCCAAGATTGTAGCGTGTGGCATCCGGAGATGTATTGGCTTCTTTCCTTCCATATGACCAGATCCACCAAAAAGTAAGCCCTCGGCAGGCCAGGGGCGCATCTTTCTGGGTCTCCCGCTGCCCATAGGATGTCAATTGCATTGCTATTCACCTCACAGACCATCCGACAACACTTAAAATTGAAGCATTCTTCTCAGGTACTCATCACGCTCTTGGCGGTATACGGCGTCGATTCCATACATACGGCAGTCCCGAAAAATAATATGGATCAATAACGGATCAAAATAATGACATGGCGTATCTTGCCGAACGCTTTCCGACCACCGTTGCCGCTCATCCGATCTCATCTTTCCTGCGTTGAGCTCTAGGAAGCCAGAGTGGTCACTGAACTCGCGTGGCCCAAATACCTCAGTTTACAGTGCAGTAGGGTAGTAAAGCTCTCGAAGTTTTTTTGTTTTCCTTCCGTCTTCCTGTAGATCATCGGCCGTTGTTAAGCCGTACCGTGCGAGTAACCGTTTGGATTTGAAATTATGGGACGGGATCAGCCGTAATTACGGATGATCAGCACCCCCAAGTGGTACGGAGGAATCCTTCAGGTCAACTTCTACCACAGAGAAGATCATTGATTTGCACCGGAAGTCATTTCCGATTCAAATAATTACTGAATACGTGTATACCACCAATGCAGCTTAGGAAAAATAAGGTATGTATTTCTGTCACTTGCTTTCCTGGTCCAAGGTCCTCAACGTCAAGGGAGAAAATCGGGCAGTAACACTTAAAACAGGTCCGACAGTTTATTTGTTTGGGAGCAGAATTTAGGTGAAGGAAAGCTCTAACTAGACTTGAGCCAGTCGTTATTTTCACTATTGATGACAGTCGATCAATGCACGTTCAAATAACGACTGGAGCCAAATCGCCGGTGACTCATAGACACGGGGTTTGCCAAGGATGATTATGTAAATGTCTTGGTGAAAATTTCGATAGCGTCCTGCAAAAGTATTTTGTATAAGAAATCTGAGTAAACAGTTTTGTAGCCCTTGAAATTCTAAGACTTCGGACGACTTCCGATTTTCAATGGTAAAAGATCTCACCTTTATATACACTGATCTTGTGTGCAAGTCAAAATAGGGGCTAAATCGCACTTCCCACTTATCGTGCGGCCATTACTCTCCAGACACATTTCAAAATCAATTCTTCATGTATTATATACATTGTTCAATGTAGCTATGTTTACAGGACGGCTTACTGGAATGCTTTGAAAGTGTACAAGAGTTGCTCCAAGCACACAGGACTATTCATAGTGAAACCACCACATACAACATTTATTTTAGCCACAACGCTCAGAGAGTACCAGTGCATACCTCTTGTATTTATTTATTTCTATCCAAAATCCCCCCCCCATTTGCGTTCATGAAGCCTTTCCAAATCGTCACGGCGCTCGCAAAGAAATTGCTGTAGTTACGTCAATCGTACAGTTTAAAAAAATCCGAGCGCATCGGAAGTCTTAGAATTTCAAGGAGTACAAAACTGTCTCTTCAGACTTTCGATAAAAAATACTTGTACATCGACGAAGCGGAAATTTTGGCTAAGACATTTAATCAGTCTCGGCAATCTCCGTGACTACAAGTCACCGGTGATTATATACCAGTCCCTCTGGTGCACTTGATCAAACGACTGTCTCGTGCCTCTGGGACTGGTTCGGGTCTAAGCTCTAACCAAGTCTGGCCACTGTTTTTGCCATCCTGCTTCTTACGGACTGTTGGAAGACTTGTTACATTACTATCTTATCTTATCTTATCAGGCACGCTGCCATCAGGTAAACACGAACAACGATCAAAGCGCGTGCACCATCTTGGGGCAACCAATTTTTTGGCACTTGAATTGCTTTTTCATAACATTGGCATTGAGAAGCAAATGGGCCAAAAGTGAGCAGTACAACATACGAGGTACGAGTAATCTTTGTTGTAGCGTCTGTTTATAAGAGACTAAATGGGCAGACACCCGAAGTATTTTTGACTTTTTTACATGACCCCAATTTTTCGCAAAACACCCGCATGAATGAAGAATGATGTTCACATAAGAAGGCAGTCCCATAGCCCCTGAGTCAAATTCACTAGCCCATCAGATTAGCATAGCCCTTGCACAAGGATGACACACTTTTCCAGAGTGGTAGACCTAAGGGTCTCAGTTGTTACTCCACCAACCCAGGAAGTTCAAACATGGAAACTATGGGTCCACTACGACGGCGAAGAACCATGAGCCATGATTCCAGTTTACCCCCTAAGATCTTGTGAAGGGGCCAGTGCTTGAATTTGCATGGTTCATGATAAGGTGCAGTGGGCTCATTGCCAGATCGTTTGTGTCGAACTTTTTTTTTTTTTTTTGAAAAAAAAAAAGGTAAATGTAAAATTTTGTATGAGACAAGTAGCAATTAGATTTACAAAGAAGTTCGAGTTTTTGCCGTGCGATGCAGCGGCCCTACACCCCAAGTGCTGTAATGGGAATATCCTCCAGCCTCGTGAATTTTTGACAAACGGTATATCATAAACTGGGAACTTCTTTCCCATCGAGTTTGTGTTCTCGCATTCATTATTCCTGAATATAAAATGCGATGTCCATTGTCGAGTATATGGAAGCCAGTCTGAGGAGAGAAGTACTTTCTTTGGCATGATCGGATTCGGGTCATGGATGTCTCGCACTTCGTCTCGAAAAAAAACAGCAGCGCACGTCCAGATCCGAGCGTGAATCAATGATCGTTCAAAGTTCATTTCATTTTATATCTCCCTCAATTGGTCTTGTACAGCGGTGGCTTGACGGTACGACGTTACAACTGTTGATCGCATCTCATCTACGCGGCCCTCAGCGCACCGCGCGGGAACCGGACCGCAAGTAGCACGGCCGCAGCGAGCAGCGCGACAGTGGCGTTGCAGAAGAACACAAGGTTCGGGTGCCCGATGTCCGACAGGAAGGCGAAGAGTGCGCCGAAGAGGGAGACGGTCGAGATGAGGGCGAGGGTCTGCGGCAGTGTAAATTCGTCAGCGTAAGTAGGATGAAATATTCGGAGGACTGGGAAGGAAAGAGAAAATATGCACTGTGGACACTTGACGCACCTCGATAAGGGAGATGGCTGCGAGTGCGTCTGCGCGCCGGGAGGGAGGGACCATGTCCATGAGCACGCCTTTGCACGCTGGTGCCGTGCCCGAGGCGAGCGGGAGGATTGCCGCCGCCGCCATCATGTGCCATGACCGCGAGCTGAACCCCACGAGCGCCGTGAGGAGCGCGTCCACGACCATCCTGTGGGGATATCAAAATCCGAATCCGAATTGAAGATCAATAACATAAACGAAACTCACGACCACCTTAAAAATGCCAAGTCGAATCCGCTGCCATGCGCAGTATCCGTTGCGGGCGGGAGCAGCGGGGGATCCTCCGTGGCGCCGTCCGCAGAGACGAGGGTCGTAGGTTCGAAGGCGCTCGCATCCGTGGGCAGGCTTGGGTCTTTCACGGGTACGGGTGGCGATGCCGGCGTGACGGAGCCGCTCCCGCTGGTACTGGCTGTCCCATCCTCACTCCCACTAGCGCCCCTAGCTGCCCGGCGACGACGCGTAAACCACACCCGGCCGGAGGAGATGATGCGAGGAAATGCGAATGTGAGGAAGATGGCGCGCGAGAGGGAGTTGGTGGACATCCTGGTGGAGGGTAAGAAGTTAGTTTGTGTTGTGGATGTGGGAGATGGGAGATTTGTTGAACGTTAATTGGATCGTGGTTGGGAAAAGGTGCGTGGAATATCCCAAGGGGTAGGATGGGTGCGCCGATGCATCCGGAAAGGATAGAGAGTAAAGGTAGTTCGAAGAAATGATACGAGAAAGAACGAGGGAAGAACGAAGAACGCACAGATACCCATTATCAGACGGCTTGTACCCATATTGGTTTGTCGCCGTAAGTTGAAGCATCAGGGGCTACCAAGGCAGATGCAAGAAATCAAGTCAGTATACACGGGTTTGGTTTGGGCGTCACATAAAAACGAGATGCAGTGGTTCGGAAGGGGGGATGCATGAGGATGAGACGCACGACATAAGCAGTAGCCAGTACGCCGCCAAACGCGCCTACGCCCAGAAGCGTTAAGCCCCAGAACGTCCCGCTCCGTCCCGCGTATTTGGCGGGCAGGAACACGCGCAGGCATGACAGGAAAGCGAACAGGGACTCCGGCGAGCCTCCCCCTGCTGATTTAACGGCGTCCTTCGAGGATGATGAAGCCGCGGGCGGGATGTAGGGCAGTAGAGATGCGGTGTACAGTGTACTGAGGACGAGGAGACAAAACGTGATTTCGAAGGGCGCGGAAATTCCGATGAGGTCGTTTGCGAGGCCGCCGGCAATATATCCTTGTTGGTAGGTATGAGTAAAGAATGGAATGGATGAGATCACGGAGGTAAAGCGGGATTCAGAGGATATAAAATTGCGTAGTGGCAGGTGGATGCACACGACAACGCGAATAAATCACTCACCGAAGGCTGAGCCAAGCATTGACATCCCCGCGAGGACGCCAAAGGCGCCAGTTCGCTCTTCGGCTGTGACAACCTCTGCTATGTACGAGTTCGCGGAGAGCATGTATCCCGCGCCGCCGCCAAGGATGGTGACCAGCTGCGTCGTTTGCATGATGGTGATTCCAAAACGGCCGCCGACGAATGCTGCATGTACAGACGAATGCGATCAGTCGGGGAATACATACTATCGGGCAGAACGGGAACGCACTGGCGTAAATTTGCGTTAGATTGCGGATCGCGGGCCAGAATGTCTGCTGCACAATCGCGGCGCGCAGACCCCAGTGCCGGATCTGCCATGTCGTTAAGAGTAGATTTGCTGTTCCACTGAACTAAGGTTATCAGTCAGCGCGATTCGTCCGATTCCCCCGAAACCAAAACTAGTGCGCACCGTGGAGAGGATAACCATCACGCTGATGTCCTTCGCAGTGGACGTCTCGACCGCGGTGAGAGCGCACGCGTCTCCCGTTCCCTCATAAGGCGCATGAGACGAATCTTCGTAGTACTCCTGACAGTTGAATATCCGGTACGCGTACATCAGTGGGGTCGCCGTCTGGAGACACGACTCGGGTGAGTGGATTGCGCGTAAAAAAGGGACATTGAAACTGTACTACGCACAAACCAGAAAGTGGTGGACAGGAGGAACGTCGCTAGGAGAACACGGCGATATGGATTGAAGCGCCCCTTGCGCTTCAGGTCAGAAACATCGACGTCGCGTGCGAGGAGGGGCGTCTCCTCCGTTGTCGATAGCGGGCTCATTGTAGTAGTAGATGAGTAAGCCCAGATTCCCGATGCTCGGCAATGTTGAGATTAGAAATCGTGACGCACCTTATCATTTATCGCCTTATTTCGCAATTCAAGCGGCGAATTGTCAATCCTCGATGTCCAGACTTCGGCCTTCAACCTCGAGCCAGTCTTTAAGCAGAGTATTAGTGCGATGCTGAGGATAATCCCAAAGGTTCAAGGAAAAGCTGCAGCTTAGCTTTTGATGCGGATCGGCTCACAGACTCAACTCCCACGGTTCATCCCATGGGAAATCCGAGTCCGGCGTCTCCGTCTCCCGGATTACATTCCGCCAGAGTGCGATATCGATAAGGGATGAGAAGACACGAAGGCTGCGGATTCCAACCGAGGACTCACCTCTAGCTCAAACCTCTTTGGCGTCCTGGCCAATAAATTGAGGTGTGCATTGTTAGAACCGGTGCAGTCCGTGCTCGGATGCATTATTTCCAAAGAATCTGGCGAAGTCAAGACAGGATGAGATTACATGTGTGGGTGTCGTCACCTAGCCTAAGTCTGCCTGAATAAGGCCAGATTTTGAGCGCCAAATTGGATAAGAAGAAGTTCACCTGTATGAAACTATTAAGTCTTCCGGGGCCGTGTATGCGCAGTTGAAAAGGAGTTCTGGATTCACGATTCACTTATCGAACCGAGTGAGCCAAACAGCCATTCACTCAATCGCGCGCTTTCGTTTGGGAGCCCAACACTTAGTGTGTGACAAAGACCTTTGACACAGTATCCTACGGAACAGAGTATTGCTACGCAACAGCGGTGCCGGCGGGGTGGTACACTGCGCCACCGATATCCATTATGTAGAACTTCACTGGCTACCGGCAGTGGTTGCTCACATTAGCCAGTGCCGAAGGATGCCGATCAGCCGAGTTCAGCTCTGCGTGTGTTATTGACCCAGTTAACCGTTGAACCCATCGTCCGATGCCGGCCACCGCGCGGCAGGCCCCTGCCGATGTTACGGATCCGTGCCGTAACTCTCTGTGAAGGGCCATCATAACGCGGCACAGCTCCGGGCTTTTGGCAGAGATGTTTCCGACGCCCCGACAAAGGATATCACATAACTCTTCTCTGGCCAATCAATGGGGGTCAAGTGTATATCGGTGGACGAATGGAATCTAAAATGATTGACGGCAGTTGTGAAAGATATCTGGCAGCAGCTCGGCAAATTTTCGGTTCGAATTCAAACTCACATACAGTATTTGAATGTAAACGCCCCGCGACCCAGAACACTCCATTGTCCTTCATCGAAGTTATGGGCCTGGAGCTATTGAGAACACCAGCTCGTGTCGATGAACGAATGGCGTCCTCAATAACTGGAGGCTGCTTCGTGCAAGACGGAGACGGAGGTTCGATCCCCCAAAGGGCGTGCAGGGGCAGAGAGGTTATATTTTACTCATTGGCGTCCGAGTTGCTGATACCATAATTACCTCCGTTGGACTTTTTCTTTGAATGTTGTTACTGTACGTTGTTAGAGGGCCGCCTCCTACCCAGGATGTCTTGTGGCCTTCTTGGGCTGTATGCTGTATGAGATCGGCGAGGTGAACTTAATTTAACCCTACAGCACACGGCCGGGTTCATTTCAGTGGTAATAGAAAACACGATGGATTGATTTTTTTTGCCGTGTGCACCCACGACCCTGTACATGTCATCGAATTTCTATGTTTCAGCTCTACAGAAGGAGAGACGAACCTATCTGAGCTTCAGTGTAATGCTACAAGCCTGTGTAGACGAATGGCGCGTCACCCTCCGATCCTAGCAAATCCAGACGATAGGCAACTTTGAAAGAGGGAGGGGGGGTTCGATTCCTCCCACTGGCACTGTAATGATGTTGTAGGTATCCCACTTTTTACTTGAACACCATCATTATACATGCGTCCGTCCAGAGGATGATGTATGGACCTCTGCACACCGCTAGGTAATTTAGTGCGATTTGACCAGCTTAATCTTCGTCAAAGGTGTGGTGTGGTCCTAATAAAAGAGCTCGCTCCCTCGTTGACCCAGTCTCTTTTGCGCTGCGGTGCAATGAAGAAATGTGTCTGTAATCATTTCTGAACAGTCAATTCTGAATTCTCCGTCGGCTTTTCTAGTCGTACGGTTTGCGAGCCACAGACATATGAAAGGTATTGTAAATATTTTTTCCATATTTTTTGAATGTCCTGGCATGGATTATATTGTTATCCTCCCTGTGTAGTGCAAGCCACACTTCAACTAGTGTTCGAACTTTCTGTGAATTGAAACAGCGGGATTTATGTGTTCCTTCATGGCAATCATTGGGTGGTTGTTGGCCGTTCCCCAGCCAAGGCATTTTGGGTGAGAAGATCACAGCTTACTCTAGAATGACCAAAATGTGATTTACTGCGAGTTTAGAAATAGTAGGGCGCCCTAAAACCCTTACCTAAACATAGCGGGAATCAGCGCCGAAGCTGCCGTGAAGTAATGCCATTGGGCGTCTAAGCCACCTTCTCATGTCTGCCAGCAAAACACCCAACGGAGGGATCTCCACCACACCTAGGACAACTGAGGCTCCATTGAAATCCCCAGACTGGGCTGGTATGTCTCTCCTGACTGCCAAGGCTATTACGACTGTAGCCGGGTTTACTCCGTTCCCCTTTATCGGGGGAATCCTTGGGACAGTTGTCTTTCTCTTTGAGACCGTTGAGGTATTGATTTGGATTTCCTCGCTCAAAGAATACGACTGATTTTGGCCCAAATAGACAGTGAAGAGTCCAGAGCATCTCAAGGAGCTATGTGTGAATACTGTGGCAATTATTGAGATTGTTCGAGGCCAAATTTCTGCACACGGGGATGGTACCGCTGCTGCGAATTTGAAGCGTCTCTGTGATGACCTTGAAAGGCATGTTCATGTTTTTATTTCTGAAAATTTCCTTCACGGTGTTAGACTAGATGCTTACAGGATATAATCGATGCTGTTGAGCCTCTGCAGAAGAAACCGATGGGATTTCATAGTCGTTTCAAAGAAGGAATGAAGTTGAGGATAGAAACCTTGCGCTCCAATCTGGTATGTTCATTTGGATTCCATAACCAGTTATGTCTTGAAACAAGCTATAGAGTGCAGCAATGGAGGATACCAATCGCCACGTTAACAAGCTGACTAAATGGGAATTCCCGTTGAAGTCAAAACTCTGACAACTTTCCGCGGACCTAGGAACCCGGGGCCATCCCGACATGCACTTATCGGTCATTCAATAAAGTCGTGTGCTAGTTGCTATCTATCGCTTGTATTTTCTTTCTTCGATATTTCACCGAGAATATTATAACTCCCTGATTCAGCAGTTAGCGGGCGTACTGATTCACCTGTCAGTCTTCAAGAATCCACCGATTCGTCGGTCTAAAGTGTATAATAAGCGATCAAGGTCTATTGTACTTCTTTCCCAGTTAGCTCCCTTGAATTTGGCTGACCCATCAGAGAAATATATATCCAGTCTAGAAGTCGGCGTGCATCAAGAGCTAAGCCCCGCGGTAATTCGATAGCATGGCGAGGGAACATGTTCGATGTTGTAGTACAGTCGCGCCGCGGGTGCACACGGCAAAAGAAATGCAATTCACCTTGTTTTCTATTGCGACTGAAAGACAGCCAGTCATGAAAATCGAACGAATCCAGATCCCAGTGGTGACTACGAGGACTCAAAGAAGCTGGATAGCACATCCTTTGAAGGCCACCAATATTTCGGGGTCTGGTAAAAATGACGCGGCTGCCGCGCATTGACGCGCACCGGCGCGGCGTTGACGCGGCACTGACGCGGCATTGACGCGGCAGTGACGCGCATTGGCGCGGCGGAACCACTCCCTGCACTTTAATTTGACTCTGAAAACCTTTTCTGAGCCTAAATACATGTTTCTGACCGAAAAAATCCAACCTCCACTTTTAACATCGGGTCAAACATATTGAACCAGTACTCCATAGTACATACTCCTGGTTGCACCTTACCGGCCTTACCTTCGGGGTGGCCTCACTGTATTGTTGCCCCCATTTCTAATTGGCCAATGTATTCTAACACAAATGCATTTTCAGTCTGAAAGTCCTACTACAAGTATGTAATCTTTTATGCACAGCGACTTGGACTGACCACAGACCTTACTCGATTTGTGTATCTCCACTATTTTTAAGGGATATTGGTTTGACATTACAGTAATTAACATCACAACTTCTGAGGCTCATGGAGGTCGCAAGCTCGAGTCAGGGGTGTGCATGGTTTAGTTCACATCGGCATGCTTACATAAGGGGTTAATTGACGCGGCAGCGGCGCGCCGCCCTATTCAGCTCACACAGCATTCTCTTAGCCACTTTACTCCTCCCGGCAAGTTTTTACACTATAAATACATCGTCTGGGACAAGGAAACCCATCCTTGATCTGCTACCTTCTGACCCAAATCCAACCAGATAATAGTGGGGGGTGAATTGACGCGGCAGTAGCACACTACCCTTTACAACTTTGTCTTGGCCCTTGAACTCATCTTGGAAAGTTTACTCCATCAATATATCGTCTTAGACAAGAAAAATTCCTAATCTGCAGCCTTCCAACTGGATATTAATGGGGGAGTGAATCAACAACACGCTGCCTTTCGCAGCTCACACAATGTTCTATTGGCTCTGAAACCCATCCTGGCTAGTTTTTAAATGCTCAATACATCGTTTGTGACATAGAAACACATCCTTGACTGCTACAGCCTTCGGACAGGTTAAAAGTGGGGGAAATCGATGTGGCAGCAGTGTGGTGCCCCTAGCTTTTCAGAGCATTCCGGTGACCCTGGTATCTATTTGCACATAATTCTATACCCAAATGCATTGTTTGTACCAGAGAAATCTGCCATTCTCATTTCGTAATTTTGGCGAGGGGTCGCTTGACTCCACTCAACCTAAGATCACTTCGCGGAAGGTTGAATAGTCCCATACATAGTTTAGCCACTCTGAAAATCTAGTTAGTCAAATCTGCCTAAGCTGAGCTTTTGATTCTGATTATGTTGGACTCCGCGATTTTTAGGTATGCACTGATGTTTCAAGCCGCAATAAGCCGAGGAGCCGGGCAAAGGAAGGTATATACTTCAGCATTATCCTAGTGTAAACTACCACAGCTTTGTAATATGAGAAACAGGCAAGACTTGTTGTGTCTACAGCAAGAGACCACCGTCATTCGAGCTCTAAGACTGTACAGGCCGTACTAACCATACCCGAGGTTCAATATGCCGATTGATGGACTTGTCTGTGGAATCTGAAGTTCTCTGCTCTGAGACACCAGTTGTAACTGGTCTATTCCAGCGAGGATGTTAACAGGGCAGTATTTCACACAGAGAATGCCTGTATGGCCTTTGTTTTTCAACTAGAGGGGAGCATAGATTATCTGACTGTAGCACAGATGACTTAATGGTCCATATGAAATCAGGTTCCAGGGAGTTTAAATATCTGGTTCAACACAGGCACTCCGTGGGTTGAATATGGCATAGGCTTCTCTGCCCCGTTGAATTTCATGATCAGTCCTTTGACTTTCAAATGATCATGCCATGGTCTACAATTCGTTCTCCGTGGGTAATTGGAATCCTACCACTATTAAAGCAGCTGAGCTTCAAAGATTGAAGTGTCACATAGATCCAGAAACTTAACTTGTGAAGGATGTCTCCCTAGACACCAAAAAGCAACAAAGGCCGCAGCATCTGGGCAACCTGCTATGAGATATAAGGCTGGATTTATTTTGAACAATGCATTTACCTGGTAATTCAGTATCTCGAAGTGCAATGCACTAATGGTTACTTTGCCATTCAAGCGTGATTTGAGTGGTCTCTCTCATTTTTTTTCTCGTTGCACTGAGGTGGATAGAACAGGGGATTAACGAGTTGAATCAATGAGGTTCTACTCAAACTGATACTGGCCCAAGATGCACAGGTGAGGATTATATGCTTGCCTGCTTGCTTGTTGGCAACCAACAACCGAGATTCCTGTCCTTGGCAATTCATCTCAGTGAAATAGAACTGAATCCTTGATTCAGGGACTTTGAGCAGTATGCAGTTGACATATAATGTCCTCAGACTAGATAGAATGCTGCACACCGGAGTTCAAGCTCAATTCTTTAATGCACCCATTGGCAACAATGTTTTTGAACTGTGGGAAGTTGACGTAGAGTCCGTGATTCTCTTATTCTGGCACTCTCTCTTGGTGAAGTGTCCTGACCATACCCATTGAATGTTGGATGTTGCCTCTCGGGATTTCACAACTTTCCAAGGACCTCTCGGAATGTTGAGGCTCACGCGGCTACCCCAAGGATATAATGTAATCAAGTGGTACCGTCCATGAATTGTTCAAGGGCTAGCACTTGACGACTTTCAGAGGGATGTGGCAGGATGAGTCTGAGCTGTAAATCAGTAGGCTATTGACAAGGATGGACAATGCTGTGTCCAGACAATACAGAACCATTTCCCTGAACTCTAATTTTAAATGTGGCCGAATGTCTGGGCAGCTGTAATTTAATTTTTCTATGAGCCACACTCTGTGACGAGTAACTGACCGTAGTTGCTTTTGAACGAATTCCCGTGGCAGATTCCCATTCTTATTGAAGCACAGAATCAAGCTTCCACCATTAATACTGTGTGGGCCGCATCTGGAGAACATTGTTTGGCTACTTGTAGCACGACCTGACTTGATCTACAACATACGACGTATGAGTAATTTTTGACGTAGCGTCTGTTTATAAGAGACTAGACCTGATCCGACTTGAGCTGATCCGGGACTGACTTGGGCTGTCGAACTTCTCTCGCGTGTGCCTTGAATTAGAGCCATCCTTTGTTACAAGTAAGTTGGGGAGAAAAAATATTGTGGCAGGTCCAGGACGCTCAATGTGTGCCAGGCCAATTTAATTTTAACTGAATTCTAGGCAGCACCGGTTAGCACCAACCACAACGAGGTTTCCTTTCCATTATTGACAGACAAGTTCTGATGAATGAGAGGAAGAGTAGTAAGGAGCTCTACTGGTGAAGGTTGGTTATTCACCTAGAACAGTTAAAATTTTGCATAGTAAGGTCCGCTTTTTTGTATATGGTATGATGCCTGGCCCTCCTTTAGAAGGCTGAATTGGGCTCAGTATGAAACATAGGTGACACAAGATTGCCGTGCATTAGCGAGGGGCAGCGCGCACTGCCGCGGGACTAGCGCGCACTGACGCGGCATTGACGCGCAGGGACGCGGCACTGACGCGCATTGACGCGGCATTGACGCGGCATTAACGCGAATTGACGCGGCATCGGCGCGCATTGCCGCGGCGTCTGACGCGGCGTCGGCGCGGCAACTCTATTGTTAAAATGTCATTCTTTGAGTCGTATAATGCATTTGAATGTCCCTTTACCCACCCCAAGTGTTTTGCTGGTTAATACGGAGCGAAAAGCAGTTTCAACAAGGTAAATAACTTGAGATTGATGCCTGGACAAGGGGCTAAAACATAGTTCAAGTATGTACATACACTACGATTACTGTTTTTAGTGTTCTGTAACCAATTCTATACCCTAAGAGCCTTGCCCAGATCTCCTAAACACGCCGCGTCAATCGCGCGTCACGCCGCGTCACTGCCGCGTCACTGGCGCGTCAATGCGCGTCAATGCGCGGCAGCCGCGTCAAAATCTCCAGTCCCAATATTTCGACGCAGCCTCACCCTTTGAATCCAGATTTCATTCACAGTGGTCTATGCAGCGCTGGTGGTGGCCTTGATAACGACGGGAAGAACACCTGACAAGTCCAAGCGCCGTCAATGAGCTCCCGATATCCCGCATTCCAAGACACCATACCTCCAGTCGGGAGAGGGTACCATTCGCGGCCGATAACACGCATGAAGCTTGAGATGATTCCTACATGAGCGGTGATTGATACAACTGATTCCAGGGAAAGTAAGTTCGATGCTAAGGAGCACATTTGCCGGCTCACAGGTAACATCCGTGTCCTCGACAAAGATCCTATCGAGAACCGTCTTTGCGCGCATGACGGCGTGCTCCTGCGTCTCGCGCGTTTCCGCCTCCCATAGTTCGTCCTCATCTGTGAAGCCGCTCTCTATGTCAAATTGGGGAAATGCTTCCTGTATGTAGGAGCGCGTCCTGCGCTTGTCGCAGGTTTGTGCACCGTACCATTCGCGGATACTCTTGTAAATTTGAATAAGATTTCAATGCATCCAAAAAAAACGTGAAAAATAACCACCTCCAGCACGACAGCGCGCTGTTCCGAGACACCTTCGAAAGTGATCTCGTTCGTCTGCATCGCACGCGTCATCGGGCTGCAATACATCCTTTCAGGGAGCATAATCGGAACGCCCATCGAGCGCTCCTCCTTCCATACCCTGTTCGCGTTGGTCGCCTCGCCTTTACCAGTCGCGGTGAGCTCGGCATCCGCTAGATCATAAATGAACCTCAAACGAAAGTACAAGCAATAGACACACGACCCACGGCCCCAAGCAATTTCTCCATCACCGTTGAGTTTCGACCAGTGGCTGCGGATCTGTGATTAACGGGTGCATGCATTGAACCAAATATCCGACGCACGCGAGCCAATCCGTATCACCGCAATTCGCCCTCCCCACATTGTCTGTGCCCGGTCATAATCAATGAAATATGTTCCGCGTTTCGTTTTGGGCTACGCACGGTACCCCTGGCCATGTCTCCCAAAGAAGAAGAGCTTGTAGGACAGGGCAGGATTCTGGGCGCTGAGTTCGCGTAGTTTGGCGCTGAGGTCAGCCCAGCGTGTGTCTGATGTGTCCAAGAGACCAAAACGAGGCGGGACCTGACTTGAATATTTGAATCTTGCAGTGACGGGGTGCATTTATATTTACAGGCCCGATGGCATCTGGGTCCCCAAGCGGGTCATCTTGTGCGAAGAACCCAGGGACAGCCTGGAAGCATGTGAGCATGGATATCAGGGATGTATCAAGACAGTCTGAAAGCGCACCGCGTACACGAACATGGCGGTTGGAGAGTGAGAGCACGGCGTGTCATAACCGCGTAAACCGGACCACTCGGCTTCCCAGTGGGGAAAGAAAGTGATGGATTGATCCGGCCGTTGGACCAACCAGTGCGGAGGGGATGGGTAGCAGGTGCATACCATACAATTTAACGCGAAGGCTTAATATCTTGATGGGGAGCAAGATGGGGAGGCACTTTCAGGAGCATCCGTGTTGGAAGTGAATTCCTCGTGAATGCCGGCCTGAAGCGGTTGTGAAATTGGAAGCATGCCGGTAATGCCGTCCCTTGCCGACTATGTCGGCGTCATCTGGCAGTAATACAGCCGCATGGCTCCGTACGGCGTCTCTTCCGCAGAGTCTGCCGCACAGCGGCCGGCAGGCACCCCGAAAAATGGGGTTCAAGGAAATTTCTTCCATATAATCGGTCAAAGAATTCAGTCACGCTGACTTTCGGTTTACATAAAAAGGTGCGGCTTCGCTTTAGCTTATGCCTGCAGGAGGAGTCGAACCTCTCTTTCCCGTTTCCTGCATTGTTCGGGACGCGAACTTCTGCGTGTACGGACCCATAACTTCGATGAAAGAAACGCTAAGCCGGCACATCAAGTCACCTTGGGGATCAACTTTCCCAGTATGTCCATATTCTGGCGGGATTTGCTTTAGTTTATTGTCCGCGGGCCGTGTCGAAGTAGCCATGGCTCATTGCAATATCTCCCAGATATCACCGGCATCAACCATAATAGAATAAAAGGAATACCTATCTTCTCGGGAGGATACTACCCGCTGAAGGTGCGGCCAACGCGCCGTTCATCCTCATAGTATCTCTCTACAGGTTTAGTTCTGGGTCTTTTTAGCGGGGTGAGGAGATAGAGTCTCACGTTCCCCGTACGGGAAAGTAAATTCGATTCTCGACTTACAATTCCCATGGTTAGTACATTTGTCTAGGAGCATCTCTTCTCCAATATTTCCTTGCGCTTGCCTTGATTTCGTCCGAACTAGCCGAACTGTGGGAACAGAAGTGTGTGTTACCATCCATTCTTTTGTGTATTTTCTGCCCGACTCTCGACTCGCGAACAGCATTTCGTACACACAACAAGTAGCTGCAATTCAAAAATGAACCGTGAACATGAAACTTGATATACTCTAGAGCGATTACGACCTCGATTTTCGACGACAGCCCCTTGCGATGGTGAGCTACTTCACTTCTACACGTCACCGATGCAGTCGTGCAAGGCATCATCCAGATCGAAACGTTCACCGCACGTCATGACGGGGAATGTCTCCTCGAGGAAATCATGAAAGTGGATGCTGGGGAGCTTTGCAAAACGGCGGAGGGTCCCTTCGGTCACTTTGGCTTTCCAGAAGGCGGCGGCCCACCCCTTGTCCATCGAGACACTGGATAGTATCATCATGACAAAGGGGTCCACGGCACTGGCGCGGGTGCTACGGCGCAGAAAGGGAGGCGACGGCGGAGAAGGCTCTCGCGCCCGCACCATAACCTATCAGTGACATCCCTGATCAGTTTTCCTTTCGAACGGAACAGTGAACACGCACCCGCTTGGAGCGCCGGGGAGCGATGACACGTTCTTCTTCGCTGACCTCCGAGGTTGTGTCATCCTGTTCGCGGACCTGGTGTTACAAGTGTTAACGAGGCAGAGCGTGGGTCAGAGGAGCTCTTACCTTACTCAAGATAGCGTCAAAATTGGTTCCAAAGTACTGAGCATCGTCGGCCTTCACGTCCTTCGTTACATAGCGATCTTTCTTTATGTTGTAGATGGTGGACATGGACCACCCGATCTTTTCGTGGATCAAGGTATGTGGGACGCCCTTGGCAATGAGGAAACGGCAGAGGGCCCGGTCGGCATGGGTGAGGCGTTTCCTGATGGGTCGTTAGATCGCATCGAAGCCCAAGTGAACCGCATTCGTACCAGGCGCGGTGCGAAGGCAGGTTGCGATTAGATGGGACAGAGGGCATGTTCACTGGGGTAGAAGAAAGTGAGCGGAGGGAAATGTTTGGCCCTAATACCTTATATTGGCAGCCAAGAGGCGAGCGATCTCTGGATCGGACACACAGATCAACACACGTGATCAACCCCCCCCTACCAAATTGGGAAGCACGCCCTCCGCGACTTGCCTCCCCAGTATCGGATACACAACACATAGTCTCATCCTATGGAGGTGCCCAGGGTCAGAAGCACTCTAAATGGCTTCAGAGAACTCTGAGTCTGCGCCGGGAGAAAGAAAACAAGAATCCAGCCACCGACAGCGAGCTAAATCAACACAACCTCATTCTTCTTCTTACCCGTTATGTTGTCACCTCAGATCCTTGTAATGAAGTTGATATTTTTTGATTACTTGTGTACACCATACTATACATGAACCAGCTAAACCCAATATGTTTCTGCGGCCATGATTTGGAGGGCAATAGGGGATGAATTCTGGGTAAAAAATGAAATGCTAACCCCAAGATGGAGCAGGTAAGAGTTTAGGCTGTCTGCAACATGAGACGACACGTTGTGTGTCCGATACTGGGGAGGCAAGTCGCGGAGGGCGTGCTTCCCAATTTGGTAGGGGGGGGGTTGATCACGTGTGTTGATCTGTGTGTCCGATCCAGAGATCGCTCGCCTCTTGTTGGCAGCCGTGTCGGGCTTTCAACCGTGGGCATGCGGACCTGCCTCGTGCCCTCAGTAAGAATGGAATCTTTGTCGTTGCCAGAGTCCAAGGAACCGAGGGGATCTTCGAAAGGTTCCATTCCTCCCCACGCCTTGATTGAACGGGAGATCTAAATGATTGAACCTTAAATCTAAACACGGCGGATGCTTCTCACTGCGGAGATTGAGCGTCTAGACTCTGGCCGCCTTTTGCAACAGACTTACCATATAGGACGGCGTCTACCACGCATTGTACCGGTGAATGACAGGGCGTAGTCCGTAGTTCCCACGTTTGTACGTGTAACGTTGTCAAAATAAGAATTTCCTCATACCTTTTCGTTCTCGAAACTAGAAGTTTCACGGCGATTTGATGGGTAGAAATAACGGTACGTGGCAGTGGTGGTTCGAACGGAGTACGGTACAGTTCAACACACCAGCAGTCTAATAATGGGGACCGGGTAACGTTGTCAAAATAAGAATTTCCTCATACCTTTTCGTTCTCGAAACTAGAAGTTTCACGGCGATTTGATGGGTAGAAATAACGGTACGTGGCAGTGGTGGTTCGAACGGAGTACGGTACAGTTCAACACACCAGCAGTCTAATAATGGGGACCGGGCTTCTTGTGTAATGGCTTGTCCTCGAAGGCCCTTATTACGACATGACCTCTGCCCGATCCAGTGCCCCAATTCTGAGCTCAGGGACGGGCCTCTGGGAACTCCGTTCATGATGGGGGACGAAGGCCACCGAACTTTGATGTGCAGGGCTGACCCTTTCAAAAATTTGCAACGACCCTTCCAATTCCAACGGTACCTCGCTTCCAGTGCCCTGGGACGCTCCCCGGCAAGATGTGATCCTTTAGTCTCATTCAATCATTTGAGCAGTATTGCTTCTTAAATGGCGGGCCCTAACATTAGGCCATCGCTCTCTCTGCTTGTCCCAAAATGATGCCAGTTCCCTCGAAATCTTATGCACAGTCTGTCCCCGAGACCGCAGACTCTGACAGTGAACCTGACCACCCGGCAGATGCCAAGTTCCCGCGGTGAGCTAAGGCTTAATGCGCCCAATCACTGACGCTAAAGCCACCCTATTCAGAAGAATGCTCAGTCGCGAGGACAGGGCCCTTTGCCGCCGCCTGGCACATAATAACATCCCAGCCATAATCGTAGCCCACCACTTCAAATGTTCCATTAAGACGATCCGCAAGATTGGGAAAAATGACTATTCGCCCAAGGACGACGTCAGCGAAGAATCAGCCAAGCTTCCCGGTGATTGGAAGGCGACGCTCGCTAAAGTGCGTAGTTATCGTCCTCGCCCTGGACAGCCGAGCGTCGACACGATTCCAATTTCCAGCTCACCAACGATCACGCCGCCGCGACAAAGCCGACACACCCGCCAAAGACAGAACCGAAGGTAAAGTATTCGATATTGTAAACGGACGCTGACGACTATTCCAGCGAGACGAACGCCCTCATCACAAGCCCGCTATCGATACCGAAGCTCATAGCAAGGATGCACCCGCTGCGTCCCGGGACGACGCCATCGATACGCGTCGCATCGTAGCCGCCCGTGGCGTCAAGCCCCACATGGCGCAGTCGTTCCTGGAGAAGTTCGTCCTGGGCATCCCGCTGGACCTTGCCTGGGCAGACATCCTCCGCAAGTCCGGCTTCACCGAAGAAAAACTGCGACGCATGGCGGCGGCGCCGCAGGCGAGAGTGATGCAGTTCATCCGCGAAAGTTTGCTCTTCAAGGACATGCTAGAAATCGATCAGTTCACGCTTGCGCTAGCGATTGGCAGGCTGGCGATTCCCGCATCGCCGTAAGTCGGAAGCTCATATAAATGTAGGACGGGGAGTAGTCTTGGTCTGGACGTACCATCGGATACAGTAACAGAATGCCGCTTTGTAGTACAGTTGAATATCTATGCCGATTTTTAACCGGCGTGAACTGGCGCAGCGCCGTCACAATGAGAATGGTACATCACCAGGGTACTCGACCCCTGGTAGTACTTTTTGGGTTTCGACTCCGTACTGTAAACGAGGGCCATGGGCTGGTTCAGAACGCATTCGATGATATCTTCCCAGTTCTGCTGCTTCCACGGAATGCAATTTGAAAGAACGAACGCAGGTCGTGCAAGCGTTGAAATGAACGGTTCTTCTGGACGGCCTCTGGTCACACGAGCTCCAGGTCGTTCCGGAGTTTGGGAGGCCTAATGAGACCATCGATAATTGAATGCGCGACGCCATTGCGTAGACCGGTGCAGTGTAGATTCCATCTAAATTTCCTGAATCAGGGGAAGGAATGGAATGATCTTCCTCGGGGATTTACTTCACGGACCGTAATTGAGAAGACAGTTGCAGAGCGGAGGCCGAGTGGGGGGTAACAGTCAGGGATAGCAAAAGCAACCGGACGGGCGCTACCTCATCTGCGAGATCTTGAACTCATTCGGGGGAGAGGTCAAGGAAGGACATGGTGTGGTAGGAGGCAGGCAACAGCTGACAGGATCCGTCGAGAGGTGTCGACTGATTCACGAATTTGACACCCCGGAGACGCCTTGTCGGGGATCTCGTGCCTGATGAAATCAGCGGCGGGAGAGGACAATGTACGTCGGCAGATGAGGTCAAGATACTCAGGCGAAATGAGAGATTCGACTCGCCAAATCATCAGATACTTGGAGACGGGTCGTGAAATCATCTGGTTGGATTGATAGTCATGGTACATGCATGCGAATTGTACCATCACTCCGTGCTAGTTCTTTCTGCAATGAGCAGGCCAAACACCACAGTGACTATCCCGGCTAACGCGAGTGCAATGAACCCAATGCGGAATCGGGTTGCAGGGAATAGTCCCTGCGTCAGGGCAGCCTGGATAGCAAAGTAACGCGAAACGCCTACTTGGATTCATCAGCCATGGGAATGAAGCATAACACACAGCAATTACTCGCCGACGACTAGAACATAAAATCCCAGAACAATTGAGGCAGCCGCGAGGGGGCGCGCATACATTTCGAAAGGTTTTATAGGAGCCAATATCTGGGTCTTGAGGCGGTCGGATATAGTAAGCAGCTGCGCGAGGGCTGCCCGTTCTTCAGTGGAATCACATATGAGCAAAAGTTTGAATACACACCAACACCGGCAGAGGCAATCGTCAGACTAGTGCGCACATATGCTAAAAATGTGCGTTCGGAGGCGAGGTGGTCGCGAGCGACGCTCCCCGCGTTCTCCAAAGTCAGCGATATGTTGAAGTTCCGCGAACAAATAGGGGCAGCTTCTATCCCGGGCGTTCCTGAGCGATACGACGTCCGTCCACAAGCTGAGCGCGCATCCCCGTCCGACGGTGTGTTCGTGTAGAATGCTGACGGGTCGTAGATGACGTCTGATGAGTTAAATAATAGCGGCGTGCTCGGGGTTGCCTCCGTTTCGCAATGCGTATGGGCGGGTGGTGGCGTGCTCGAGGGGGTGAATTGTGCCATCGCGCCTATCTATCAACTGGCGTGATTCAGGTTAAAACGTCGCAACGAGTTCCCACGACGAACGAGAGCCGAATTCTAGATTTTCAGTGGCATCGGGTAAGGTGAAATGATAGAAATTCCGAACCTTCTTGAGCGGCGGTTGGACGGCGGCCAGCATGGAAGGAGTCAGAGACTCGGATTGCGGTCCATAGAGATAAGTCGAAGAGATACGTCGGAACGCTTAGTCGCGTTGCAAGCACTTGGAGTCAGTACAAATCCGAAGCATTCCAGTCGGAGCGAAACCAGGTGGCCTCACCGGGAGCTTGCCGTGAGCATTGAAGGAGTCCGTGAGGGCTGAAGCTACAACGGGGCGCACGCAAGCTTTCTTCCAACTTTAATTTCCGGGATTCAGTTTGTACTGTGTGAATTTTCGATTTGGGCGTGTCCGTCTTCGGGGAAAAACGGGGCGCAGAAATCCGTCCCCAGCACCCAGTTACATCCGCCCAGAGAAGGCATCGCACAGCGTTCAACTTCAAAAGACTTCTGCCGTTTGAAAGGCCTGAGATGACTGGCATGAATGGAGCTCAGGATAACGGGGAACCTATAGTTTGGACAGGGAACATCGGCTGGCTTGAGTCTTCGTACCAGTTGATTGCATTCTTGGCACACAAAGGAAGGCGGATGTATTTGCGGGTTCGAAGTGATTTAGGGAAGAAAGGCAAGAGAACAGGCTCCCAGAAGGTCTGGAGGGGATTGACCTCCGTACTAATGATCATGAAGCTTGGCAGATGATTGACCCTGGGGCTCGACTATTCTGACGGACGACATGATGAAAAGACTTTATAGAGTGCGGCCAGAGACACAGAGCGGTGCGGAGCCAGCTACCCGGATGCTGGCGCGTAGAGCTCGAGCGTCCGAGGTGGGAGCGAGGCGCCGCCTATCACTCGATCAATTGGTCGCACCTCGACCGCGGACCGGCGCCTGACCGGAACTTCGGGCCTGACTTGTAGCGAACTTTTTGGACTTGTTCGTTCAACACTTCAATGACTTGGGATTGGGCCTCTTCGAGGCGGGTGCTGAACCTTTAGGTTCAACTTGTCAATTTTCAACAATTGGGTTGGATACGCATCAAAGTACTTCGATATGTAATCAAGCTGCTTCAGATTGTGATAAGTATGGAACTGCTATAGACCCTGATTGGTCTGTACTTCTTCTTTCTGTCTATCTTTTCTTTGAAAGCATCATGAGGGATTAAGTATTGGTTCATGCGACCGGGATCCATCCAAGTGAAAATTCAACAGAAAATTCTCATCCTGTCCCCACTGCTTGGTATATCTGCACAATTCAATAAGGATGAATTGGGGAGACTGTATCTTTCTCCATTTGAAATTTATCTAGGTACTAATCAGAGACGGTAGCTAGTGCAGCTCTGAAACTAGAAAGGAAATCACAACAAGACCTGAATCAGGGTTTTAGCTTATAGGAGTACAGGCACTTCAAAGAAATTAAACATTGGGAACCTGGTAGTGTTCGCGAGGCGGAATACTTCAAGTCCAAGTCAAATATATTGATGGAGATGCCCGAGGAATATTTTTACTGACCTTCTGTATTTTACTTGATTTTCAGGCTCTGCAACTGTTTTTCAACAAATATTGTGCACCAGGACATCAGACATTCAAAACAATATTTCTTGGTTGCATAACTTGATCCATCAAGCACAACCATTTGGGGGCGAACACAAAGCAAAAATCACAAAGCCGCAGAAAGCGGGCCATTTGGAAGCAGAAATGACTAATCGCAGAAATCGTAAGTTGGTCCAGAAATATTTGGATCTGGTGTACAGCACCAATTGGGGCAATGAAGATGTACACTTCAATAGGATAAAATATCTGAGAGGTGTAAATTTGAATATTTTGAACAGAATGCCTTTCACTCGATTTTTCTTTCCATTTTTGAGATCACCAATTTTGCATGACTAATTTTTGTTTGTACATGTAGCAAAATGGCCCGAAATCCAAGTTCCCCAGGGTAGCCAAACCTAAAGGTTCAGCAACCATCGTGAAAATGAGCATTCCCGTACGGCGTACTGCAAAATTGGGGTAAAACTTAGGCGTACCCCGGAGCGCCTCAATCACTTACAATTTTCACACAAGATTTAAGAAGTTCAACTTATTGCTCAACGCTCAAATATTCACCGCGGTTGGATCCCCCGATCACATGAAATATTACACAGCACATATTTCTACCATGATGAGCTTTTAGTATCACTGAACCACTTCGACCCACGGTTCATAAATTTTCGACCGAGAAGACCGAATAATTTTGTTTCAATTAGAAAATCTACTGTCACCTGTCCTCTGAACCTATGGTCGAAATGGATGGTACAGCACGGTATTAAGACAGGGTACGGTGTAGAATATCACGCCGCGCGGTAATACCGAGGATAATTGAAAGCAGGACTCGTCTCAAAGCCACACCCTTCCTTGATGCATATCATCCGAGAGACGCAGTGAAGAGGGAGATTCCGGTGTTGTGTTGCTCGAGAGACGACAACAGTGTCCGTTCCCCAGAACATCTCCACGAATCGGCCCCCACACCGGATCCCTCCAGTACCTGCCGCACTTGCGAGCGAATGAACCTATCTCATAATATGCAGTGCATTTCCTCTACTTCTTCCCCTCAAAAATTTAAAACATTAGCCCCACATAATTACTTAGCAAAACCACGAATACTACATCGCAGACTACATCGCAGAAGTACTCTCGCTTTAGCTGTTTGTAGCTAGGTACGATGACCTATGAGTCAAATCCAAATCAAATCAAATTAAATTAGTTGATCCATGCACTATTCCAATTCCTCGAACGGTGTCTGAGAGAATTGGTAGATTCCTTGTAACATATCTTCCGTCGTGACATTCAATCACCGAGGTGATCTCTACTTCTTTCAACACTGATATATCTGTGCGGCGAAGCCGGTTGCGGCCCAGATTCAATTGTGGCACAAGGTGCCTGAGGGTGGCAGATGGAAAACGTCTTCCGATAGTATATCCGCGCGCACACGACAGAGGATTTCCAGCCATGATGCGGGTAACCTCTACAGTGACCAGCGCCTTGGACATAGGATCGGGGCCATAAAACAGAGTCGACGGCCTGCCGGAGAGCATTTGGCCAGAAACAAGGGAAAGATTCTACGAGTTGTTGTCGTGCCTCGTCCAGAAGGGGAATGATTCGACAGGAAAGCTTATGATTTCGTCTCCCCTCGTCCAGATTTCGCACGTTCTTCGTGAAAGCGGAAGACCACAGCCAACGGCTCGCCGATACACATGTAAAATACATTGGGATAGGCTTGAGAAGGAACCAGCCCGGTGAAGCAACATCGCTCTTTTAAGACAGCAAGCCGGGTGTGCCGGGGTGAGTCGGCACCATCCACCAAGCCCAACTCACGGATTTCGGGCGGCGTGAGGGGGCGGGAGAAGTATCGATGGATGGCACACACAACATCCGCTGCGGAAATCGTAGAGTCGTCTACCGACCGAGGAGGAACTCTGATGCAGCCCCAGCTGGCCTCCCAGTCAGCGTATCCCTTGATGTGTGCTATGTGGACCGTGAGTTGAGGGCTGTCGGCATCGATGGGATGAGAGAATCGCGGCATGAACCAGAGGCCTCGTCCGTATGTACCGATGAATCTGGAAGGAGAGCAGGATATTGGCCAGCGGACATTGACGATACGTGCGGACGCCAGCTGGACGCCGATTGGAAGAAGTAGTGAGTTTTGCACTCGAAAGCAGTAAAGCGGCGGACTCGGTGAGAAGAGTCTAAACTGTATCTGTATTGAGTCGCCTTTGTACTCCGTCGCATAGTTACGATAGTGTGGCCATTTGGCGCTTGTGGGTCCACAAGAGAGGAGCCGAGCTATTCAAGCGCTCGGATGATGTCGCTTGATACTCTTTTTTCGAAAAATAAGAGGTAGGGAAGGCATGTATGTACCCTCAATTTGGATTCCTCAGAATTTAATTATACAGTCATGAAGAGGCATAAAGTTGTATTGAGTTTCATCGAGAAAATCGGGGATCGGACCGAGGAACGTCGGCAGGCTTCGGCACCACTAATTAAAATCAAACTCAGGCGCTCGATTAAGGTGGACCAGCCTACGGCATAGTGCCTAGAGGGAGGACTATTTACGCCGTTCCAATTCTTCTGAATGTTCGGTGGTTAAAATCAATCTCTGGCGAGTTTAAATACACGGTATACACCCAGTGGCAATTGCCGCATAAAAAATACGACTAGCTCCTATCAAACTGACGCTACATAACCCGAGCAACGCTACACAACCCAAGAAAAAGAGTCGCACATAGATAATGCCCAAGCACGTGGGAGGAATCAAACCTCCATCTCCCTGCCAATGTTCCATACGTCCCCCACAAAATCAGGGCGACGCGCCGTCGTCCACGCGGGCTTGTAGGCAAATATTGGGCCTTCCCTGGACCTGGATTCATTCAAGGAAGGAATTCGAGACGCTCGCCCGTAATTTATTCAAGGCAACAAATACAGTACATACAGCTGAGCTCACTACCTCGACGCGCTGCAACCCCGAGACATAGTAGAACAGAAAAGGCTCTGAGCCCTGTGCATGTAAGTAAGTAACTTTCGACAAAATCAGTAAGATAGCCGGGCGTCTTGACTCTTATTACAATTTCAGGAAGGGCAGTCATTGGCACGGACTCAAGTACCTACCCGCGCAGGCGATACCGACGTACAAGCCTGTGTCGACGCGTGGTACGTCGCCCTCGATCCATGTGTTTTCGAGGAACTTTGCATACGAGGGAGTCGGAGGTTCAAATCCTCCCGCGGGCATGGCGTTAGATTGATCAGAGAAATTTTTATACCTGCGGGGTTGGGATTCGGATTCGGATGAAGAGAAGGGAGGGGGAGGGATCGAGGCGTCGGTTTATTATGTTTTGGTTGGAATTGGGGGAAGGACGCACGGAGGAAAGGAAAGAGACATCCTTCGAATGACCGAGTCACGAGTGCCGAGCGCCGAGCCGATGCAATGCGTTTCGTTTTTCCTGAGCCTGACGGACGCTTGAATCCGGCTCTTGCGGGAGTTTCAGGATGTTGAATGTGGCTTGGAAGTGGATTTCCGCGGCGGCATCGAAAGTACGATGTCAGGAAGGTTGTAACTTACAGTCTGGCACTCACTCGCGCGGAGTCAAGTACAGTACCTACCCGTGCATCCGATATCAGCGTACAAGCCCATGTCGACGAGTGGCACGTCACCTCTATTCGTTCTGGGGGAAACATTTTCGTATACGAGGGAGTTGGGGGTTCGAGTCCTCCCGCGGGCGTGTATTTGCTCATACCAAGTCATAGCAACTTTTTTTTCCCTTACCTGTTGACTTGGAGTCGCGCAGGGAAATACCGAGGTTGGTATCCCCCTCGAGTGACCGAGTCCAGCCGATGAGCTGCGTTTCAAATAAAACACTGTTTATACCGCCGAGCGCCGGGAGTTTATAGTAATAAGTAGCTAAGAATGGATGCTGTTAGTACACCCACCGAAAGGTCGATATCCACCTCTCGAGTCACGAGTGCCTAATCGATGAGATGTATTTCGATTGTCCAGTCAGTAGTTACGTTTTTTTCCCGGATGTTGGAATTCGGCTCTTGCAGGTGTTTGATAGTGTTGAACACGGAAAGTACCCTGGCCCTGGACCTGAAGCGAATTTCCGCGGCGGCCGGAGCCTGGCGTCGAATGTACGATGGCAGGAGGGTAGTAAGTACAGTCTGGCACTCAATGGCGCGGATATCGACGCAAAGCCCAAGCCCGAGCCCCTGGCGACGAGTGCCACGCCAATCACCCGGTATCCATTCATCCGTTCATCCGTTCTGGGAAGAAATTTGGTATACGACTCCGAGGGAGTCGAGGTTCCGGGCGTGTAAGATTGGATAGGATAGATGTGAGATTTTTAGGCCGCGCGGGTGGGAGCTGCATTCAGATGAGAGGGAAGATCTAGAGAATGAGGAGAGGCGTAAAATTATTGTTAAGACTCGGTTTGGAATGGGAAAGGGAAAGAGGCACGGAAATGACTGCTCCGAGGATAGCCGAGTCCCAAATAGACATATACCACGGGCAATTCACAGGTCACGGGACCGTGCGTGTGTGCGGGAATTGAATTGGATCTGATCAGAAATTTAACAGTATGATACAGACAG
This sequence comes from Mycena galericulata, assembly GCA_029289565.1. Classification (NCBI taxonomy): domain Eukaryota; kingdom Fungi; phylum Basidiomycota; class Agaricomycetes; order Agaricales; family Mycenaceae; genus Mycena; species Mycena galericulata. The sequence continues at coordinate 742,517 of JARKIA010000039.1, read as the reverse complement.
ACGGACGGAGGGAGGACCAGTACAACCCAAACCCAAGCAGCACGCAACCCCGCGCCCGGGGAAACAAAAACACAGACCGAGATACATACATGCACCCGCGTACGCACCGAACGCCGTCCCGCCTATCGCACCCCACTCCCACTCCCGCGTACGCTCAAATGAGTGTTGCCACCCCCCTTACCGCCCGCGCTGGCTCCGTCCCGCCGTACACCGCCTCGTACCCCTCGAACACGTCTGTGTCTGTGTCTGTGTAGGAGCCGGGGGTACGCGTACGCACCGGGGCAAAATCCCGCGGGACGCCCAGCGACTGCGCGTCCAAACGCCGCTGTGGCGGGAACGCGGTGCGCACGAGGGATTCGTACGCCTGCACCTCGCGTTCGAGGATGCTGTCTATGCGTCCGTGGGAGGCGGGCGCGTTGCGGGGCTGTGGGCTGTTGGATGATGCGGGACTCGGAGGCGCCGAGGAGTTGGAGCATGGGCGGGGCCAGACGGCGTTGGGGAGGAAGGTGTAGTATCCGAATGCGGCGTGGGTGTGCGCCGCGCACGGCGAGAAGCGTGCGCCGAGGGCGTTGCCGCTAATCCAAAAAAATTCCGTATGAATGAACATTCCTTACTCAGAATATACCGTAGAAGATAAACGCACCAAAGCTGGCACCCAACACCGTCCATCACGCACCCGCACTCCGCGAGCGCGCCGAGCCGCAGGAGCGTTGCCGCGCCCAAGTCAAAGTAGCGCGCCTCCAGCGGGATGACGTTCGCAGTTACGCCCGCGGTGGGGGCACGCCAGGTGTGCGCCATGGTCAGCGCCGCGCTGGAGTGGATTAAGGCGCTGCAGCCGGTGGATTTCGGGGTGGGTATTACTAGTTCAGGCGAGTTAGAAGGCGGCGCTGGGGGGATGAGCGCTTCGTAGTACTGGTACCCGCAGGTGAGGGTGACCGCCGGATATGCACAGCCGGTTGGGAGAGGATCCACAGGCGACATGATACGGTGGAAAGAGGGCAGAGTGTCGAGACATGGGGGTTGCGGTGAGCGTGTGGACGTAAGGTTCGGGTCTCGGCCGCATACCCGAATCACGCGAGAGGGATTTGTCATCGTTCAACCAGTGTTAGCACACGGTCGCAAATGAAGGTGGTAGGCCGGCGAGCGGCGGGTCACAAATAGAATGGCTCTGATATCTTATCACGAGCAGATCCTTCATTGAGCAGACTCGGAACGCCCGATCCTAAGTACTAAGTATACTATATAGTTTAGATTTTCAGTTCGAAGCAGGTTCAGAGTTCTCGTCCTTTCAGGATCATCTTGATTTTTAAGGTTGGATAAATCTTCGTGCCCATGTGGCGAGCCCTGGATCGTCAACGGTGTGCGACCCAAGGGGGACCAAAGATAAGAAAAATTGATATCACCTACAATTTTTTTTTCTGAGAGGGTCGGTGGACCCCCCCCCCGCTCCCCACCTCCCCACAGCCACCTGATGCCATCAAATTACCTTTTCGGGAAACAACCTTGCCGAAAGCTTCCGCGCCAGACGGCGCAGGACATACCATGAGAGCGGCATTGCACTAATAAAGCCCAAAATATTCGGGAAGTTTCATGAGACATGCTTACCTTGAATCACAGAATTAACATGAGGAGAGATGAGAGTAGGATTCTCGCCACATGCCTGGGTAGTTCCGCGATCGATGCCAATTTGGAACTCCTTACCCACGTCCATGCTCATTCAGACCACATATGTTTCTGAAGGAAGTTTCTACTGTCGTTCTATGACGTCTTTAGATTTCAGGTGAGTACACCTCAAAATCTGTTCTCGTAATAACGGTAAGTAGCGTGAGTAATAATATTGAGCATCAATTCACAGTTTGCACTATATAGTGACTCTAATTCCTCTGCCGTTTATGATGCGAGCAGGATGGACAAACCCACGATTTTGTAACCCGTGGTTCACCAAGACATTCAATGGTACTGGCCACCGTTGTAAATAAATAAATTCATCGCCAAAAATATACACGCACCCATTCGGTCTCGACCAGCCTTGTTACATCTAACCGATATGATTGATGAAATTTCGGCCGGCAGGGCGAGGAATTACTTATCAAGGTAATAAAAACGCAGCGAAATTACTTAGTCCAGCGACCGTTGTGTTTGGCACGAGCAGGATCAGAGAGGATTGATCCCCATGTACCTTACATGATAACATTGTAAAACACAAGGTATTGGCTCACATTTGATGCTCATATGGCCCTGGGAAATATTTTTGTAAGTCCTGGAGGCAGCTGTATCGATATCTGGCTCCAAAAAAAAGTACATACAATTTTTTTTTTTGCGGCCAGACCCCCTACCCCATATGGCGATCTCTTATCTTTGGTCCCCCTTGGTGCGACCTACAGATCACCTTTGCCGACGGCGATCAGTTTTCTCTGGCGGGCTCGAACATATTTTGATGGGACACGGCCTGAACGGCAGCTCCGTTAAATTCATTTAAAAAATTGGCGGACTCAAATCCTACGACCTCGTGGCTCAATTCTGGACTCTAAGCAAGTTCCAAGTTGAGTTTCAACTCATGAGGTTCTATACAAGTACCCGGGAAAAGTAAGTCGAACCATTCTCAATGAGCCGTCGGCCTTCTCCGAACATTGATGATGCCCCGATGGGGCCTAATCGGACTGTGCGTTTACCAAGTCTACCATCCGAGACTGTTGCGCGATTATATAAGCCAAATGTGGCGACATTCTCGGTTGTCATAAGCACAAATAATTCTATTTGTGAATATTCTTCCTGCACAAAGTATCCCTGTCAGCCCGAGTAGGCGGCCAGCACATCACTCCCAAGGCATCACAAACGTTCCATAGAAAATTCAACCTATCTGAGATCCACAAAGCTTGTGTGGACGAATGGCGCGTCATCCAGCTTGATTATCGAATAGTCTTTCAAATTGTCTGGAGGTTCGATTCCTCCCACGGGCTTGAAAAAGTCAGGAATGTGGAAATCCTTTTTTTCATTTATTTATTTGTACTGCATGTGCTGTTCCTTATCATTTGGGCGACAATGTGCCTCTGCGCACCAGTTGGCGGGACGTCGAGTTATTCCTTTTGATTCTGGAAAAAGTCATATCCCTACGACCCCGCGTGGACAACCGCACGTCACCCTGGCTTCCTTCTTGCTCTCGTGGTGCTCCTTGTATTATCACTACAACGGGGAGATTTCAGATGGAACAGATGTCCCTTTCGGCTCTATACCTCGGGGTTGCCTGTAGGCTGTCCAGTATCTTTTGCCTGGAATAATCAGCCTACTTGAGTGTACATTCTAGCGAACATCTCAATTGAACGAATCTAGGCAAAACTCAATATTTGCATACACTTACAAGCCCGCGTGGACGCCGGGACGTCGCCCTGATTCAATAGAAGGGTGTGCACTATTATCAGGGAGGTGGAGGTTCGATTCCTCCCGCGGGCTTACGCATGGTAAGAATTTGAATATTTTTTTTTCATTGATTTTATTGAAAGTTGCTGGAGGCCCATTTTGACTGTGCTGTACTAGTGCTGCTGTGTCCTTGTAATTTCGCGTACAATTTCGCACCGGTTGCGGGACGTCGAGTTATTCCTTTTGAATCAGAAAAAAAATAATACACATGGACAACGGCACAGCACCCTGGCTTCCGTCTTCTCTTGCGGCGCTCCTCGTATCATCATTACCACGGGGAGATCCCGCGGTCTTTATGTTCCGGGGCTGCAGAGCGTTGAGCCGGCGGGTGTATCTTTTCTTTGAATAAATTCAGGCGGACGTCTCAATTTCCTTTAACTTTGAATGAATGGAGGGAAAACTCAATACTTGCCTACAACTTCAAGCCGGCGTGGACGACGGCACGTCGCCATGATTTAATGGCGGCTGTACGAATAATTATCGGGGAGACGGAGGTTCAATTCCTCCCGCGGGCTTGGGGCATTAATTCTTTGAGAATCTTTTTCTCGGGTTCTGTATACGTAGCGTTGAATAAATGCATCCTTCATTTGGTAATTGCCACTGCGTGCATTTGAACTCGACAGTATTGATTTTGATCACGGAGCATCCAAAGGAGGTGGAGCGGAAATAGCCCCACTTATAGTATACTTTCATCAAGCTTTGAATAAATTCTGTCTCCGTTCCAGAAGATAGAACCCTTGAGCCTATCTGAGATCCAGAAAGGCCGTGTGGATGAATGGCGCGTCATCCGGATTGATAGTCTGAAAGAAGGAGGTTCGACTCCTCCCGTGGGCTTGGGTAAGTCGATGAATTTTTTTTTCCATGATTGATTTTGTTGAAAGTTACATGGCAAAGGGCTTGGATGGAACACCCATCCAGTTTCTGTTCTATTATGTCTCGGGGTTCCTGAGCCGGTGGGTGTATCTTTCACCTCGAGTAATCAGCCTGCGGAGTGTACATCCCTGCGAACATCTATCTCATTCTTGCCTTGAATGAATCTACGGAAAGCTCAAAAGCCCGCGCAGACGACGGTGCGTCGCCCTGATTTAGTATGGTACGTACAGCATTATATTATCAGGGAGATCGAGGTTCGATTCCTCCCGAGGGCTTATATATGTTGGCAAGATCTTGAATATCCTTTTTTCGTTGATTTTCTGGAAAAAGTCAATATCCCTGCGAGCCCAGGAGGACAACGTCGCCTCTCCCTGGCTTCCTCCTTCTCTTAACCCGGAACAGCCCTTGACAGCAAAATTTCCTGAACTGCCATTGTGTTGCTGTGGCGCAAACTCCTGCTACATATGCGTGATTCCTTGCTGAATATACAGGTCGGTTCTCTTTTTACTATTTCGTTCAAACCCCTCATATCGGAGATTATCGATCTGTGCCCTCCTTGACTGTCGTAAGTACATGAATCCCTGCAGTACCCGGATTTCGGCCAAATCTTCAATACCTACCGGGCGACAAGCTTATCTGATTGACACTCTATGGCTGGTCTTTCTTGCTTGATCGTCTTATATGCGACCATGAATTGCTTAGCGGAGCCTTTCGGGGTCCAGTTTCCCTTATATCTTTTTCTCCCAATTAATATTGTTTATGTGTCACATGTACTTTCATTTCTCCGAGTACAATATCACCTTCTCTGCCCATTCTTGACCTCTGTAAAAGGGCAGGAGCGAAACAAGGCACATTCCCGGTTACGTAAGCAACTGGGTCTTAGAGAGCCTGATTTTTGAGTTTTAGCAGTAGATCACATTTTCCTAACACATGCAAACATCAGCTCGTCAGCAACAATTGGTCAGTGCAAAATAAACAGGAGAGAGCAAGTGGGGGACAGACTCAAATATGTAACCAGAATGTAATTAAATTTGTTCTGTCCAAACTACAGGTGTTCTGCTCCGTTTTGTCCACAGATGGTAGAGATATTCCCAAAGTTCAATTTTGGTGATTAGTCATTTTTGCTTTATGTTCGGGTCAGGTGTTCGGAAACTTTCGGAGAATCGGATATATTGATCGGATATAAGTTTCCGAGTTCAATTGGTCTGCACACCGACGCCGTGACGAGTAGAGAGGTTTCCGTACAGTATATGGATGTACCTATTGCACCCTTTGCGATGCAAATATACGGAACGGGGTTGAAACAAAAATTTCTGAGGGATTTAAAACTAGCGAAGAAGTATTATCTTTGTTGGAGGGCATTCAGATTACTTCCTGGCCTCACACTCGCACCTTTATGACCGGAAAATGAAGCTCTAGTTTGCCTGGGTGGTTGAGTACTATGAAGTTCTGAGGGTGCAGTACCAGAAATGCCCTAGCATTCAGAGGCCACAGTAGCCAGCGAAATGATTTTTTCCTTCATACAGCCGGCTCACATCGTGCAATCCAGAAACTTGAAGACTCGTGGTGATAATCTCAATACCCAATTTAATCCCACTACTCATATGCAATTGTAAACTGGGAAGAGCAACATTCAGATTGTCTGGTGGATAAATATCTCACCAAATCCCTCCATACATGTCACAATTTACTTCCGAGGGATCTCTCGTAGTTGTTGAGAGCGAGGCTATGCCTTTGCGGACCAAATATGCCCAATATGTGGAAGCACAAAACCACGGTACCACCGATTTGTAGTTCCGCCACCCCGGTTTTTAACTCTGAACCCACATATCTGTAATCAGGGACCTGAAATCCCCCAGTATACCAGCATAGCGGATATTTTGGGTCCAGCATTGACTGAAGAAAACAGGAATTATTGATCTCCATCAACCAACAGTTGAACCAGCAGACAAACAGTGCTATTTCTCTCGATCCACTTGATCATTTTGCCTGTGTTGATACCAAGTTTGGAAACCACTTCAAGGCAGGTATACCCAAAACTACAATTGCTTTTCTACATTGTTGTTGGACCCTCTTCCCGGTTTGCGACCGTATGAGTTATTTTCTTAAATTTTGAGTCTTCAAATCTCAGACTGAATTTTGGGACACAAGAACTTAAACCGCAGCAAATACCAACTGGTATGCCACCAATAATGTGTTCCCGAGCAGGGCCCACTGTGCTGGTCGACAGGCATGCGGCAACCGAGCGAACATTGAGCCATCTCTTCATGCTCACTATGATCAATATAATATAGAGTGAAAGCAATTGGCATAATGAACATATCCTCTTCACGGTCGTTAGGGTCGTTCACAGTAGCCCTTTTTCCGCTCCTTTTTCCCTCCCTTTTTTCTCACTTCTCGGGTATGCTTCGTTTTCCGCCGGGATTTTTTTCCCTTTTCAACTTTTGCATGTAAAAAGGTTTGAAAAGGGAAAAAAAATCAACCCTAAGTCCAAAAAGAACGGAAATCGAGTGAAAAAGGAGGCCAAAGAGGGAAGGAAAAAGGGCTATTGTGAAATCCCCCGACCGCGGCTCCTTTTTTCCGTCCTTTTTCGATCCCTTTTTCATTTCAGAGTGGTTACTAGAGCTTCTATCTCTTGTGCATAATCCTCATAGTAAATTCAATCCATTTCAACGTCCAACACACGCCGATGGCCCGTCGCTCCGGACATCCGATATCGATCCGATGTGACCTGTGGAAACATACATTTGTTGACTTCATAACATAGATCTAAGGGCATGAAAACTTGAAGAGAACAATCAAGAGAACAAAACTTTGGGCATAAAAAAGGGAAACAAAAAGGGAGTGACAAAGGAGCAGAAAAAGGGCTACCATGAACGACCCTGTTGTACAATTTTCAACAGTCTGAAATATCTTTGTCTTCACTGCTTGACTGAGTGTTGTAGAATCAACTAGAAAGCCCAATTGGTAGCACGCTGTGCTGTTCGTCGGCCCTACCCGCTTCATAATTTTTCAACTGAGCCTCGTTGGGAATGTTTGGATTGCATGTTCTCACCCGTAACCGGGCTCTGCCGCTTGTCGGCCTTACTTGCTTTATCCTGTAGTCAGCTGTATATTATAATCAAGGAACAGAGGCTGCTGCACAGGAAACATACGGGAGAAGACTCGGTCTCAGTGCTGCTGTTTTACAGCTTTCAATATACATAAGTGTCTCCCATGCAGTCTGTTCCTGGGCCTTCTTAGAGTAAGAAGGAACCTCAGCAATGTGCGACGCGCAGGTTTGTGACTCGAACTTTATAAGTTGAACTGCGGCAACCTAAGCGGCAATCAATTGTACGCACGGCACTGGGTAGTGACCGGCTATATGAAAAGGGTGACTTCTGAGCTCTGGTTTCGATTGCCGCCTTTCCACTTCAGTTGATCCAGCATACCGAACCATGATAAAGATTTGAGCTATCCTGGTACCCACCCACCACTCCGAACCAGAGAGGTCCCGCTACGCAAGCAAGCTGATGCTGATGCCAAAGCTGTGAAACACTGCCACAGTGGGAAGCGCGCGCTCATCATCTATCACTGACGCTCAAGTTTGTTTTCAGAACTGCCTATAAAGGGGTGCAAGCTGTCACCCCCGGCGCCTACACCCTTCTCCTCTTACCTTCACTACCGCGCCCATGGACAATCTCAAGCCTGAGGATCCTTCTTCGGATTCCAATTCTGATATCAGTTCTCAATCAACGGGGGATGAGCAACCAGTGTAAGTAGTGTTGCTTCGTAATGTCCAAGATTCCCCCAGTGTCCATGCTGCATCCAGTTCCACAAATGCTATGTTCGCATGGTCGAAGGTGAAAATTTCGGGGGGGTATTTCAATAACTACGGTCATTATCAGAATGGTCCCACGAGTCCCTCTACTCGTAAGTCCTAAAGAGATTGTAGGAAAGTACTGTAACTAATGCTCCAGTGATAGGGTTCCGAGAAATCCCGTTGGGCGATCTGGATCTACGCAACGAGATTCGCTTGAATTCCGGGTCTGACACGGTGAATTTACGGGAAGGACGCTGCTCGGTCAAGCGAGTGTACTCTGCACGAGTTCACGGCTGCAAGTCAAACATGACTGTCGCAATCTATCAAGGCGATGGGGCAGAGGAGGTCAGTTCCTTATTATCCTCACCTTTTCGACCTCATTCACGCAACCCCTCCAGGATTGGCGCAGTGATATCTCGAAATATTCATGGATTCGGTGAAACTAATTTACAATCTGTTCCAACAGGGCTGATCTCACTTCAGTGCAGGCATCCCAACATCATTCAGGTCTTTGCAACCGTGGCCATGCAGGGACTTCATGCGACGATATACCATGGTGGTACGCACACTCTGCCTCCGAGAAAGAAAAAAAAAGGCCAAGGTCATGCTCATTGAAATAGATTTCATCCTTGCCAAAGATGCGCTAGAAATGCATGGACAGTCTCATTTTGCAACTGTGTATATGTGGTTTTGCATTGTGCGTGGCATCGTTGCGATCGTGCCCCGGGACATGTGAAATTTGATATCGTAACAGGAGACAGAATACCAGGTAGGACTCGCAGAATGAACAAATTTATACACATAATTCACTGGAAGACCATGTGTACAGAATGGCGACAGCTATTTGTCCGCTGTGCGCGGTACAATCCTAGTCCGTCGCTACAGTTTTACTTGCTGACATTCTTATTTTCTACGTCTTTTAGATGACCTACGAACGCACCATCTGGATGCGACTCTCAACTGGTCAACTTTGTCTTGAGCTCACGACCCTGCCTTCAGACGAGCCGAGCATCTACGTTAAGCAGGAGGAAACAACCCCAATACAGCTTGGTTCTCCCTTTGAACCACATCCCGACTCTGACATCATTTCTTCAATGTCACCGTGGGAATACCACATGATTTGCGTCAACCACCTATCTCAGAGACGATCGGTCTTGTTCGAAACATATGAGTTGGTGATGCCGGGAGCGATATACTACTGGCCAGTGGGGGCCCGCTTTTCAGACACTAAAGAGATTGCATATGCAAATCCTTCTGGGAGGGTAGGTTGGAGCCCTCGGTGGCTAGGCCGTAGCACGGAAGGAGAGTATGTAGATGTAGATAGGGAAGAGACTGAGAATGGCTGGCGGTGAGTGCCTTATTCTAGATGTAAGCTTGCTCTGACCCCCCCCCCCTAACACTAAGGGTAGGTGCCGATGATGCGGCAGGCAATTACTTCGACTGGAGTATATGGTCCAACACCAATGATATCTGGCTTGCCGAGGCGGATCACATCTTTGAACACCTTGATGGTATAGTTGAAAGCTATGATGACTACGGCAAGTTCCAAAACTCATGAGTGTCACAGTAAATTTATAAAATTTTCAAACAGTTCACATCGACAACCTGACATACATTCTCCAGATTTCCCAACCAACCGATAGCATCCCACCAGGATATCTTTTTCTGTGCCATCCAGAAGATTTTTATACAAATGGAGTACCCGCATATTGGTCATTGGATCCTCATGGCGTTGAATGTCTGAGCATGGACGAAGCTCAACATCTTGGGTTTCCCAATATGGAGCTGAAAATGGAAGTTGAAGGACAAGCATGGGATGCCAACGTTTACACTGGATTGCGACGATTCCATCAAGTTAGTAGGTCTGATCCTGACAGCGAGGATGTCGCACACCATCCAGATTATCCACTTTATCAGTTGTCCAGCGAAATTGAGGATTCTATGGAGCAAGGCTAGTCCATCGACACTGTATTGAATTATTCAGTGTTATTGATTCTCTATCTGACAGGCGAAGAAGATGATACTACCGACGAAATTGACAAGATTGTTGACATGGAGGATCAAGAGCTAGATACCGCCAGTGAGGCGAGACCTAATTATTTCGATTCAAGGGAGGATTGGCAGCAGAATCCTTCGAACGAGCAGAATGCCAACCCGGGATCCTCCGATGGACCTAACGTTCCGAGAGATGACAGTTGCACCGAACTCAGTGTGTTCCACTTCCATGTGTTCCAGATTCAACCTTGCCTGAACTGCATTATCAGCGATGGCAATTTTTTCCAGAGAAGACTCCCATGAGTTGGATCCTCCGTCGTCCACCTGGATCATCGTAATGCATGTGCAGCTCGTGCTCATTTTGACTCTCGCAGCGTTCTCCCTGTACGAATATCTGATTCACATGTATGTCAAGTAGGCCCCGTGGCTTTCAATTTGAGGTGCTTCTATGCCTAGGGATTACGGTTTCCGGTATCAATATTGATTACTTGTTGACAAGTCAAGGCGGAAAGGGGGTGCCAGTGCACCACTTGTACACCGCCTGTTCCTTGTGTGCAATTATTTCGGTATTGGCTTCTCGGCTCTCAATGCTACTCAGTTGCGGCTTTGTGTGAAGCAAGCGGTGTCTCCTCGGAGACTTGCGCTCACTACCTCCTTCACTGCCCAGCCTGGGAGAGATTCCGCCTACTGCTCCAACTTGCATCCTACTCTGCAGGCCTGTGTGGAGCTGTTGATGTCCACTCTTTCCTCTTGAACCCCAAACTCGTCAGCTCCATGAAATGATTTATTGATGACACTAGCTGGTTTCTCACTTCGTAACATCTTTCTTTATCCTTTTCGCTTGCACTACTTTATTATTACATAAATGCCTCTCTCCCATGGGGGAGCATAACCTGATGCACCTGAAACGTAAGTGCGATCAATGCATGTGGTACGCATCCCACAATGAAGGTTTGGGCAGACAAAGGGAGACTTTTTCGGCTGCTGGGGGGTTAACAAAGCCTTCCTTTGTCAACTCAAGGTTCCTTTGTTGGCTGATTTACTGAGTGTGGAACACATGCATGAAATCACACTTGCCTTTCAAGTGCATTGTTTTTTGCCCCCAGTGTCCCTTATATACTTTCCTTGAAACATTATCCTGTACCAGATTGGTTTGACTAGAAACTCATTACTCTAGGGCCTATCCTCATACTGCTGAAAGTCTCCCTGTCGTTCTCCTACTTTTCTTTGCTCTCCCTTTACTTATTAAGTCACTACTTATCACATCCCATACTGCCTAGTGTAGAGTACTGTCACTTTACTTGTAGCCAGGTATGATAACCCGCGAAATCAAATCAAAAAAATCGAACCACCAGTACTGTATCAAGAGGCAACCGTCCTTAAAATTTGCCACACAGTGTCGGCAAAGTGCAATAAGACCTCTAGACCCATCCTACCCTATTAGCCGAGCACAGCCACACCCAAATCGGGTAATTTTCTCAGGAAAAGTGACCGAAAAGGAAATTTTCTACTGAAATCTGGGCTTGATATAGGCCGTTCTGCGCGAATCTGGGGTGTTTTGAGTCAATTTATGTTGTACGGAATAGGCTTTCTTCACCGTTCCACGCGGAAATGTACCCCTAAAAAACTCGATTTTTTTTTTTTGGGGTGGTACGATATCAGTAATAGACAACTAACAATTGGTATAGCCTCCAGAACTGCGTAAAAGATAGAGGGAATTGCCCCTCCGGGGAAAAGGTAAGAACTAGACGGTCCACCGCCCAGGGGAATGCTTTATGCACGACGCTAAGAGCGACAGTGTGGGACTTCGAGCTTATCGGTTCCTGCCTCGGTGGCCAGGGGGCCGGGAGGGAGGGGGTGACGATCGAGGCTCAGTATCCACTAAAACCCGGGGCGTTCTTGTCCAGTCTTCTGGCAGCTCCTCCTCGTGCATAAGTGTTGATTTCCAGGTCTGGAGAGTTCTTTTTGCCATACTTGTTTTTTTTTCAACCCTTCTAAACGTGTTTTCAGAGCTGTCCAAACAAATTCCAAAAAGTGAAATAAGGGGTGCCAGACCCACCCTACCCTTTGAGGCTGTGTCTCGGCATCTTCCGGTGGCTGCCTCTTGTACTGTATAATGTCGTTCAATTTGGTGGTCACACATCACGCACGCCCGTGTCAGCGCCGAATTTGGCCGTCAGTCCCGCGTCACACAGGCCTTTGGCGCGTCACCCTGATTTATTGCATCGTCTTGGGAGGGGAGCATAGTATAACAGGGAGGTGGAGGTTCAAATCTTCCCGCGGGTGTGTAATGGCACATACTGTATAATTTCATTCTATTCGACAGGGGAGTGATGCGTGACCCAAAATTTAGGTTCGACATTTCGGCACGAGCCAAAATTTGGCGTGACCGGCGGAAAAATTTCGACACCCAAGGGAAAAATTCGCCTTTTTCACGTCGCTGAAGCGGTTTTTGGCCCTTGGGTCGGGGTCACGCGAGGCCATTTTCGACACAGGCCTGCGTGATGCGAGACCGGCGGCCAAATTCGGCGCCGACATGGGGGTGCGTGACACGTGACCGCCGAATTGAACGAAATTATACAGTAGCACCTTTTTTGGGGGACTGGAGATTTTGACGCGGCTGCCGCGCATTGACGCGCATTGACGCGGCAGTGACGCGGCGTGACGCGCGATTGACGCGGCATGTTTAGGACATCTGGGCCGGATGATTCTAATGAGAAACCCGGCTTTCAGTGGAAACCCCACTAGCCGAGAGACCCCACCAAACAGTCTAATTGAAAACCCTCCGGCGGCACATCAAGGCCACCGGATCAATTGATCCAAATCAATTGTCAACCAACACCCCATCCATGCCGTCAATTTCCACATAAGCTCCAGAGGCGAAGAGGCTTAAGTTTAATTACAGCTGTTTGCAAAATTGATGACTTTGGTGTTATGTCCTGGCAGGTTTTTGAAAAAAAACTTTTTTCAAAAACTCCTGTAGTGGGACCAGGGATGCCTATAGCCGCCGACACCACGTTGCTTGTGTAGTGTCGTTGTAAGCATGCAGAAAAGGTTACCCACGTGTTCGTTACCCCTACGTGGGTTCGAATCTCATTAGTTGTGTTCTTTTTTCCTTTGTCGAACCTCTTTTTTTTTCTGTCTCCAGATTCCCGCTCCTCGGCTTTTTGCTTCTCCCTCCGCAGACACCTCACTGATCATTCTTGTTCACAGTTAGTAAACGAGATATTTAAATAAAAACAGCGCTACAAGAGCCTCAAAAAATCAGAAAAGCCCGTCACAACCAAGCCACCAGCGACCATCGAAAAATTGGTCGGCGGGCACAAGAACCGTAAGAAATGGGCTGATTCCCATGTCAAAAGCCTCGCGGTTCTAACCTGCAGAGAATGTGCACTCGCGAGAACAGCTGTAAATCCCTGAACCTGCCGACCTCCGCTCCTCTATTACCCCCGGGATCCGTTCTCATCCACCTCGTTGGTAGCTTCCGAGAAGCGTATCGTATTGGTATTGGAGAGCGGACCGCTGCTGGTTGACCAGGTCCTTCATTATCGAGGTCAACGGCCTTTCCCTCCGAAATAAAACCAATATTTACCTAGATCGTGACTGATCTTCTAAGAGGGCGGACGGGACTTTCCAGAGAGGGAGAACCTGTTGCAAAAGATTAATTGGTTTTCCTCATAGTGGGTCCATGTGTACCTGGGGCGCACCGCGCAGGCAGCGGCAGGACTCTGTTTCCCTGCGATGCTCTTTAGCAATGGTGGGAAAGTGTCCGGGTGTGGGGAGCGAGATGTGATGTGCGTACATGTACGTGGCCTGCAAATGGCAAGTTTGCCAACTGAGGAGTTGTGTTAACTGCGTTATGATGGGAAGTAAATAAAGATCTCGGCGGCGCGTTGACCATCCACCCGTTGCACACATTTGATCCTCTCCCAAGTCGTAGCCTACGCACGCTCACGGACTCTGGAAACGTGCATGCACCTGCCCGCCACGCACTTCCTTCCCCAGCCACTACACCTCCGCCCCTCCAACTCCGTCGCGCATCAGACCACACGAGCCGCGCACAGCCAAAGTGTGGAGCAACCTGCTTGAAAGGGGTGCGCTGGACGTCCTCATCTGCGACGCGCGCTCCGCTGCCCCATTTGCAGACTCTGCGCCAAGTGACGCAACATCGCACTGGCCCGTTCTACATGCTCTGCGACCAAGTGTAACGCCATCGCTGCAGGCCCGGACTCCAGTACCTGCGCTTCCCCAGTCTTCCGAGGGGAGCGAGCTCCCCAAGTTAGAGCGTCATTTGCATGCGCACACGTCACTGTGCCGCCCTGCGCCATCACAGCACTCACCTGGCGCGCACGCCACCATTTCGCAGGGCGTACGGAGGAAAGTGGGCTTGGCACTACCCACAGACAGTAAATGAGCGTAGACACAGGACATCTGATAAAAAGGACGAGACATACCTGGACATGACCAGTTGGGTGCACAAGGCTTGTTCAAGCAGAGGCCATTACAGCCAGCAATGCAGAGTTGAGATGTACAGAAGCCTCGGCGGGCGGAGGAGTTGAGGTTGTATGTGCATTTCAAAAGGTCAATACTTTGAATCTTCAATAGAGCCGATGTGACGGGTTCAGACGTCTGCAGATATGAAATACATTAAAAAAGTGGTGCCCAGAAGTGTTGAAGGTGCAGGTGGGAAGGCAGTGACAGTGGAGAGCAAAAGAGAATGAGTTGCAGCGTAGAGAGGTGCCGTGGGAACAACTGCCTGTACTTGGACATAGAGTCATGCCCAAATTAGGGCATAACGGCTGCCAGGGCACTGCACCAGAGTCAAATTGATGACAGTTGGCGCGAAAAATAAATAAAGACAAACATTTGATCCTGTCACTTGCTGCGTCCAGATCTCGCTCATTTTGTAGTCGATTTATGCGATTTAGGGTGCATTAGCAAGAGAATAAGTAGTGCCTGCGTTCTTTGGCTATTTCACCATGTATTTTTATTTCATTCAATATTTTCAAAATCTTCACAATTGAACTGGACTTCAACATGTTGCGGCTGCTGTTCAATCAGATCTGAACCAATTCTTTTGAGTCTGGGTCCATTTCAAAGGCAGTGCTGAGGGGTATGAACTAGATAGCAGAGAAAATGGTTTGATACAAAAAGTCCTCGCTCGAGTTGAATGTATGCAAGGAGCAGTAAATTGTGGCTCAAGGTATTTTTGGGCTGATTCGACTCGTTTAAATTGGCAGACCGGAATCAGAGGAGTCTCAGCGTTCGAACGCGCCCAGAATCAAGCAAATCGGCCGTGAATTGAGCGAGCAATGAGATAAACATTCGGGGGTTGAAATCAAATAGGGTGAAATTTGATTGAAAGAAATATTGGTATTTGCATAGTAAGAGTGACCTGAATCAAAAGTTCTGCTTCCTGCCATTTTAACGCGCCCAAACTCATAAGAATCGGTTCAGAAATGAGTGAGATTTGACCTCGGCAAGACGCCGGATCAAATGTTTGTTTTTGTTTCTTTTTCGGGCCGACTGTCATCAATTATGCAAACGGCTGTAAGAGTCTGTTGGACTACAGAAACAATATTGATTTATTCAATGTTCTAAAAAAATTCTGTATGCACTTTCCATAAGTTCCAACCAAGTACATACTTCTAAAAATGGGGTTTGGGCCTGTTTCTGCTTACTTATCTGTCGCAATTTGTTGTGCTCAATGCTGGCATCAGGCCTCGACTAGCCCAGAACCCAGTTTCAACCCACAGCTCACATTGGACTGCAACCTCGGGCGGAGTCAGAAGACTCAGCTGAGTCTCAGGCTGCCCTCCGCCGAAGAGATCATGAGTTGGTAGGACATTTAAGTGTGCATTATGAAGCCAGGAGGGGCAAAATCACTCTAGGCTGACTGGGGATAATTTGCCCAAACATAGAATTGCAACACCCTTGTAGTCTTGAACGTTGGTCCTCTTTAGGTGTCCATTGATCACATCAGTGATGGTTGGTCCACAGGCCAAATTTTCGGACCGCCGCCGGTGGGAGAAACCCGCAGAATACGGGTTTCCAAATAACACACCATTTTTTAGAGGGGTTTCCATCGAAAACCGGGTTTCTCAGTAGAATAATCCATCTGGGCCAGGCTCCTAGGGTACGGAATTGCTTGCATGACACCCGGAACAGCAATAGTAGTGTATGTAAATACTTGAACTATGTTTTAGACCCTTGTCCGGGGGCCAATCTTAAGTTATTTACCTTGTTGAATCGGCTTTTCGCTCCGTATTGACCAGCAAAACACTTTGGGTGGGAAAAGGGACCTTCAAATGCATTGTATGACTCAAAAAATCACATTTTGGCAATAGAGTTGCCGCGCCAACGCCGCGTCAGACGCCGCGGCAATGCGCGCCGATGCCGCGTTAATGCGCGTTAATGCCGCGTCAATGCCGCGTCAATGCGCGTCAGTGCCGCGTCAGTCCGCGTCAGCGCCGCGGCACCTCTCCCAGTACTATTCAATTCCTGTACATCTATAGTTAGTTTCTAATAGTATACATCCTATAAAATCTTGGAGTGGAACTTCCTTGGAAGTCAAACATTCCTCGGGTACTACCGTCCACCCATAATCATCCCATCTTTTGGCTTTTCTGGCCATCCGAGCAGAGTGTTTGCAGTGGATTGGGATATATTCAAGACTCAATCCAATCATGTATATGGTAGGGGACCTAGGCTTGGATAGCAGTTGGACTGATGGCCGAGTCAATCACGTGATTGACGCGGCATACTCATTCTTCGTTGAACTTGAATTTTTCCGACTCGACACATTTTTTAAGCATTTGTATACATCCTACCAAAACAGTGGACTGACCTCGGCAGATTGGGTCCGAGTCGGTGGTCGGAAAAGATTGGCTAAGAGTCAAAGATATGTGCAGTGGATGTAATTTGAAAGAGTGCAGACCGTGACATCTACACTAATATGTGCCGCATCACTGAAAAGTTTGATTAACTTGAATGATCACTGATAATCATATCTGGGGGAAAGGGAATTATACCCCGCGCTCATCAAGCATTACCTTTCAGGATCGCGTCCTTACACTGAAGCTGGATGAAAGTCAACAAAGGGGAGAGATGGATGCTCTGATGACTTTCCGGGCAGAGGTAAAGAAATCTGGCCTGCCTGCCATGTTCTTGACCCTCAACATGGTCAGTGGTCATCTAACCCTGGGTGACTCGGATTCTCCCAGTAGCTTCGGGCATCTCGGAATTGTTCAAATGCGGGACATGGAAATGTTTTAATTGAGGAATCTTGGTTGGGTCCATCTGTAATGGGTAGCTTGAGTACTCTGAAATAAAGATTCGGCCGAATAAAAAATATACAGTATATGACTTGGTACAGATCGAGTCAATGAACCCAAGACTAACTACAACATACAGTGAATTGACCTGAGTCGGGCTGTCATTGAAGATTGGTCCAGAGTTGAAATGTGAATTGTATGAATTGCGATGTAGCCTCGAACAACAGAAAAATAAAAGAATTTATCCCATACGCTACAGGCTCAGCTATAAACCCGCCTTTAAAGTACCAAACATTATACTATTCTGGTCTTTGGTCCGGTCGCTCTCATCGTGCTATATATACTTTTGAAGCTCTTTTTTGGTTCAGTCGCCTCGGGGTGTTCTCATGAGCCCGCTGAGCTGCTGTGTTGACCCCGAGTTTCAATCTTTCAACTTAGAAAACTTACTGGGTGAATTGGATTTTCAAACATCAGGACAATACCAACCCAAATAAATTCAAGGTAGTGGGCCTTAGCTGCAAGGTCTTCCACTGAGGGAATATGGTTGTACGGTTAAATCGAGACCGAGCCCCACAGTGGAACTTCCGCTTTGAAGTTTCAGGTCAATTGTAATAGCCTCCGGGATCATTCACGCGGACAGGGCATCATTTTAGAGAAGTACGGAAAGAAAATTCTGAAATTGAAGGCCGATATACGAGTTCTTCGGCACTGCCTGCAGACAATATCTTTGAGGCAAAATTTTTGCTGATGGTTCAGGGCAAGACGTATCATGCAAGAAAGCTGTGTTTTTTTACTTCTGGCGTACTTGGTGAATCAGAATGCCAGCAGAACATTCGCAGCATTGAGCCATGGTGGTAGTCCAATGATTTTCCGTTCTACATTTCATTGCTTGTAAGGCTTCATGAGTTCAAGCTGCAGACCAAAGGTGATCTGAGATATGGAGGAGTCGGAAGCGGAGCCTGTCATGAATTTGGTGTTGAATGGGATAAGCTCAAAATAAACAAAATGGCAACTCTCTTCAACACTGACTTGCTGAAATATCCAGCCTATGCAATTGTCCCCTGCGGTTTCAAATTGTGGGTAAGCTATCCATAAATTGTGATCTAGTGTTGGGCAAACCAAGATATGACCGTATGGGGAGGCACTGTGGGGAGAGATTACACTCGGCTTGAGTGTATCGAATCACTCAACCCGAGTGTATCGGATCACTCAGGTCGAGTGCGAGGGTCAATCAGCCTGAGTGTAAGGTTACACTCAGGCTGATTGATTTTTGGCAGAAATCTCACTCGGGTTGAGTGTGTGGTACACTCAACCTGAGTGCGTCCAGTCAATCAGTTTGATTGAACCGCTCAATCAGCCTGATTGTGTATTTCACTCGAGATGAGGTTTCACAATAAATCTATTACTTATACATAAATACACGGTTATATACCTAATCTGACCACTTCAGACCCCCGCCCCATGCTCAAGTCGATTTCCGAAGCGACCTACAGAGAAATCAGACGGATTGAGACAGAAAAGAAAAGAAATAGATGACTCACCACGGCGCAAATTCGACCTAATACTACATTCTACCAAGCAGAAGTTAGGATAAGCAAACAAAGTGGAAAATTTGCGAGTACAGTCGGTGAAAGTATTGTTGAACTCGCCTAATCAGAAATCACGTTAGCCTCGTGGCCGATGGGAAGAGGGAACTGCTCACTTGAATGTGCACCCTATAAGGCAAAAAGTTAAGCGCCGGACCGCGGGAAGTGGAATCAGATGGTTGGGAATAGAGTCAGCTCGGAAACTTATCGCTAATCCAATTTGAAGGCTTTGCGCTGTTCGATCGAGCAAGTAGGCGTCGATATATAGATAATTAGCGAGCTGACGTGACATGAAGTGAAAGAAGGGGACGCACACCTCCTACGCTGTGGCGTTACTCGGCCTTCGGAGTGCGTCGAGGGAAGGAGGGCAGGGAGGGAGGAAAGGTCTACGAACACAGAATAAGTAATTGAGGAGTGCAGCTGCGGGCTGATTAGATGCTGTACGAAACTGCTAGCAGGCTGAAAGGTACCTTGTAAGGTGTCACAGAGGTTCTGTGCCGTCAACGGCTCGGACAAGCGTCAGGAACTACGGCGCTATGAAGGTTTGTCAGCGTGGGAGGGACGGGCGGAGTCAGTGTCATACATACTACGAGTCCATCAAGCCCACCCGACTCCATCCAAAACAAAGCTCCGACGATGGATTTCAAGCCCTAAAAGCGGTGCGCGGGGTGCGTTAGTCCCAGTACATTCGGGGCAGACGTCCTCACCCACTACATTTCTGATCCACCCACTCGGTGTCCCTAGCTGGTATGAGTCAAATCTCCATTGCCCAACACGTGCGCGCGTCGATGAGTTTTTAGCTATGGGATAACACGCACCTGGTCAATCCGCTGCTCCCGCACCTTGCTGGTCGATACGCGAGCGAGCTGCTGAAAGACGTCCTCGAGGCAATGATGTAGTAGCCCGGCGGCGTGAGTTCTGTTAGCTCCAATCGGATCCGACACAAATGAACTAACTGCGTACCGAGGACTTGGTTCGTCAGCTCGTCACCATGTGCGTGTGCCCGCGCTCGCTCTCCACCTCGCCCGGATCGCCCAATCTCCTCGAGCCGTAAAGACCATCAATGAGTAGGGCAAGAGCACAACGCAGATTGTCCGAGAGACGCTCACCGACTTGTACGCCGTGGGAGTTTCTCCTGAGAGGCGAACATCTGAGGCGCATGTCAGCATCTAGAAGAGAGGGAGAGCGAGACAACACACATCTCGACATGGGTGGGCTTCGCAAGGACGCCGCGCCTCCACAATACCAGAACTCAGGCGTGTTCGCTTCGTCAATTACGACGGTCTGCACAAGCGGCGGGTTCAGCGCGCGGACAGCGTCGTGGAACACCTCGGCGAGCGTCGCCGCGCGCTCAGTGAAGTGCTCGTCGACCGGCATGCGGAGCGTAGTCGAGGCAACGCCAGGGGGCTGTGAGGACATCAATGACCGTACGGTTTAGCAGGAAAAGTCCTAATACGGACCTAATGATGCCGCGGGTCGTTTCATGGAAGTCGCCCTCCGCGCATATTGCAGCGTCCTTGACCTCCGGCATGTAAGCTCACTCACGCGCGACTCCTCGGCCGTATAACTCCACAGCTCGTAGTACATGCCGCATATACGGCCCTCGCAGTCGAGCGCGAGGAGTCGGGCTCAGTCCGAGCGATCGTTGAAGGAAGCGCACGGGGCAGATCTAGAAGGCGCGAAAGCAGAAAGATGCTCGACAACACGGGGAGCGCAAACCTTATTCAAGCTTCTGCAGCGAGAGGGGTTTTGTAATTGAGGGGAAAGATGCGCCGCTGGAGTAGCGCAAGGTCCTCGTGCGACAGCGAAGCGAGGGTTCCATTTTAGCTTCTAAGGCTGCGCACGTTCACCCGGAGCATCTAGAGAGGGTGTAGAGAGACATGAGCCCCGGTAACAAAAGATCAAGAGACCCCACCCGCTGTTTTCCTAACCCGCCGATCGGTGTCCCGTGTGTGAGTCAAATCTCGGACAGCGGGAAGGAAAAAAGGGTTGGATGGGGTATATAAGATGACTTACAGTACATCGGGGTCCACTAGGAAGGATCCTTAGCCCGCAGAGAAGGACCGCACGTCCTTGTTGGTGAACTGGAGAAATATTCAGTTTTCACGCGTTGATTGGTCGAATGGGACTCAAATTGGCCAAACAAAGTCGTAGGAGCCTTTGAAAAGAGTCTAGTAATCGTTTGAAGACTGAAAGAGAGAGTGTTTTGGCGGGAGGAAGGACTCAGAGCGCGAAGATGAGGAGAGAAGCCGAGAGCGAGCGACCACGTGACCCGTTCTCACGGCGCGTCAAGTCGTGACGCGTGCACCAAGTCGACCGCGTGCTTGCAGCCCGCACTCAAGCCAGTACAACAGCATTGTAGATAGAGTTAACAAGGTCTATTGTACATGAAATAATCGCTCAGACGTGAATAATGCAAAAGAATCGTGCAGAAACACAAGAAAATTTCTTAAAAATTTCAATCCGACCCGACCTCGGGCTTCTTTTTTGACTTTGAGCGTGTTCCGTATCCGCCAGCCGCTGGCACACCAGCATATTTTCAACAGCTCCTTTGCGCACTTCCAGTCATCGCTCAGGTGAGGAGAAACGCACATGGAAACACAAATTTACCTTCACCTTTGCCACAGGTTAATCAATTGATTCTTCAATTTTTCCACTTGGGCGCGGGCTAGTAAACTCGTTGGATTCAAAAAGTTGATTCGTGGGACCTAAAGTGCTTCTGAGAAATTATCAAAAGCAATTGTCCTCTTCGGCTTCGACTTTGATTTAGGGCGTTAGGAGTTTTATAGCAGTTTAAGCTTTGGTTTATATAAAAAAGCATCTCGCTGACCGAGCTATGTACTGCGCGCGGCTGGCTCGGGGAGCACTGGATTAATCAGTCATCTATGAAAATAGGTAAGGATTACTGGCACACACCTTGGTGAGCGGGGAGGAAGAGTACAAACAAGTGGGGATTAAGATAACGAGAATACATTTGCTAGTCCTTTCATCGCTTTGTACTGATATTCTGGGCTGCTTTCATCATAGCCAACTGGTTGAATATTGTAGCTTACGACGCGTAGAGCCTCATTATGCCGAGCCAGGACGATCGTCTCAGTCTGGACATCGCATATCTGTTCGGTGCCACTTCTTGGAGAATGGCCAGCTTTTACTGGACAATCTGGATCTGGACCGTCTCACACGTTGGATCGACTTCTTGAACTATTATCGTTTGTTTGTTCCTGGAACCGTCGAAGTTATCCTGGCTGTTGAGGTTATCGAAGCCTTGGAGTGCAGAGACGTCGTTCCTGTTGTCGAAAGAAACATACTCGTTGTCGCGCGCTTCCAACAAAGATACGGGCATCGCGCAGCCTCAAGGCTTGCTCGAGCCGGTAGGACGAACGTTCCCCCATGACCTCCGAGGTCGAGGACAGAAGAGAGAGACAAACGGGGGATGAGGCAAACATGATTCAAAGATGTCCTATGTAAGTGAAGCCGACTTGGGCAAGATGAATGAAGGGAAGAAGGATGCTAAAGAACCTGGCCAGACGTGAAAACCGGAGTGAAAGGTGGAACAAAATTCCCTTTCATCGCTTTGAGGTTGGCACGGTGTAGATCCTTAGCTAGCCCAGGATCATCCCCGCTGTCGGCTTGGAGGACGCCGTCGAAGTAATTGCTTGCGTCACCCACGTAGATGGTTTTGTTTCTGTCTTCTGCGACCAATAGGATGGCGGTAAGCGGTGCCAAGTCAAATGCAATGAAATCTTCGAGGTTGGTGAGCTAGGATTCTCGTCTACTGGTCCACTTTCTCGGTATGCGCCATCGCGATCCTGAAAATCCTCGAACCCCTCCGCGGGTCAAGATCGATTTCAGTCGGAACGCAGGGACGGTACTAACGGAAGCGGTAGTAACTGAGGTGGTATTGGAAAAGAGACCAACATACATCGAGCCTTCTAGATTTCCGGCGCATCTTCAGAGACAGACATCTCGTAGTCCCAGTCATTCTCGACAGAAGCGGGCAGTCTCAAATGAGCAACTGATAAGTCAAAATCATCTCTGAGTTGAGGGGAAGGCAGTGGTGTGTCCTCGCCGTCCATGTCAACCTCAGAATTTGGTTGTGGTGGAGGGGAGACGGAGGGTCTGATGGACTCGCGCGACGGTAGTGGTCTCGCCGTGTACGTGCACTTCGCTTTCCACAGGTGGATTTACATATTTTGTAGTTTACTGGTTCTTTTGTTCTTCTGCCCATTGAGATGACGAAAGAATCGGCAAGAAGGGGAGAGGCAAGCGGAGAGGACGATTCAAAAAAGGTCGAAACGGAACTCGAGAGTCGAGCGAGACTCAGAAGGGGCGTGGGAGGCGCGAGGTGAATTTGCGGGAGTATTGACGATGAGAACGTGTTGGGACTGGTGATCGTTGTGCGAGACTGTATGCGTTGGCCCTTGGGTATGTGAGGCAAGCGAGCGGAAGAAAACGTTTTTGATCCGCGGGCATGGGCCTCGGAACCAAACAAACATGGTTATTTTGATATTTGATGTCACAAATCAATGCCGGAGGCTCGCGGAGGGTCTCATACAAGATAATAAAAAATCACTCAGAACAAGTGTTTCTTACTCGAGTGTATTCCTCTCACTCGGCCTGAGTGTGTTGAAAAACACTCATGTCCGACACACTCGGGCCGAGTGTTAAAATAGTGATCGGAGTGATGTGTCAATCATCCTGAGTGTAATCACTTCCCACGGTGGAGGCCATGCTTTATATATCGTGTGGAGGGATGGATATCAATACATTTTGAATAGATTGTGGCCATTTCCACCGGTAACGTGAGTCGCGTGTGAGTGGACAGACTGTATATATGAAGGTTACGAGTCAGTTTTTTTCAATCCTTGGTTGAATTAAAAATCGCCGGACCTCCAAAGGCAGCGTACCTGTCGCGTCATTTTTATCAGACTGTTCACTTGTACTGACCCAAGAGGGAATTTAGCCGTGCAGTTGCTCGAGCTCTGAAGACTGGGAAACTTGTAATCGGGCAAGATATTGAACAGCAGTTTTTAGGTGAATTATTGGTTGTGCTGACTGAGAATCTCGAAAGTATTTCGGCTGCTTTACTCTGGATGCCTGGATGCATATAAATCTCTGAGAACCACTATTCAATGTGTAATTTGGCCTAGAGCCAGAGACGGGAAATCGAGTATAAGTGTCATGGCTTGATCAATATTCCGAGTTGGCTAACCGTAAGCTAAGACTTGGGTTTTTACAGTCCAAAGCATGCATAAAAGGTATTTAATGGCCCCCGTGTGGAACTCCGACCTCGGGAGACGATGTGGGATGGACAGGAGCCAGCGCGGCACTGCCGCGTCAATGCGCGTCAATACCGCGTCAATGCCGCGTCAGTGCCGCGTCAGTGCCGCGCCGGTGCGCGTCAATGCGCGCCTGTCGCGTCATTTTTACCAGACCCCTTTTTTGGCCTGTTGACTTGGAGTCACGCGGGGAAATACAGAATACAGAGGGTTGATATCTCCCTCGAGTGGCCGAGTCTAGCTGTGTGTGGGAGTTTTGATATCGAGGATGTTAGGACACCCACCAAGGGTCATATCTACCTCGAATGATGCGTTCCGATTATCCAGACAGGACTTCATTTGAATGGGTAAATTGGGAGTACCTTAGAAGTTGGAGCGAATTTCGTTGGCAGCCGTAGCCTGGAGTCTCATTTTATTCTTGACGGTGTTGCAATTTTGTGGGACAACGATGCCACGAAGGTACAGTCTGACAAACATTCGCATCGAGTATCGAGGTGTGCATTCGATATCGACGTACAAGCCCGTGTCGACGAGTGGCACGTCACCTCTATTCGTTCTGGGGGAAACATTTTCGTATACGAGGGAGTTGGAGGTTCGAGTCCTCCCGCGGGCGTGAAGGCTGGCGAAAGTTTTTAAGCTGCGGGGTTCGGAGTAAGATGAGTCGGAAGAGAGTGAGGAGGGAGGGGGGGTCGAGGTGTCTTATGGGTTGGAGTTGGAGAACCTCTGCTTCGAGGATAACCGAGTCCAATGAGTGAGTCTAGCCTTCCAAATCAACCAGTAAATTTTTATACCGCGAGCGCCGGGAGATTAGCTGGGATTGGTCGACGTCAGTATACCCACCAAGGGTCATATCTACCTCGAATGACCGAGAGCCAATGAGATGCGTTTTGTTTTTCACAAGCCCGACGGACGCGTGAATTCGCCTGAGGGTCTTGCGGGAGCCTCTGGGGGTTCCGTTACATGTAATTCATATTCATAATTCCTCAGCTATAAGCACTAAATAAACCTTTGTCTCCTCTCGAGTAAAATAAGCCTATCTCTTTTTTTTTGTGCAGTGCAGAGCGCAGTGGAGGCATGTTTATTGATCGAGAAAGTGGCCCTGGGACCGCGGAAGGGCGGTGGAGACCTCAGCATAGTACTCTCGCGGGCATACTCCTCAGGGAGCAATGTCTGTCAAAGGAAAAATGGATCGCAATTTCCTGGGATTCGAAGCATTTCCGAAAGCTCGCGGGGTACATACCAGAATCTGACTAGCAGTCGAAGTAAATTCTAAGTAAATTCCAAGGTCGTTACCATTATAATCCTCCACCCCGGGCCCGTGTGGAATTGGCGCGTCTGCGTCATCTTGGGAAGTTGTGAGCATACTTACATCGGGGATTATGCAACTTGCTTGCGAGTGCTTGTACGCGCGCGTACAAGCCATCAAAGATCGCGCGAACGCGCGAACCAAAGCTATGTTCCAAAACCCGCGCGACCCCCAAAAAAATAACTGATGTAGCCCGCTTCGCGGCAGAGCCCGCTATGCAGCACCACCGAGATCTCTCGTTGTTGTTCAGCCTGTGGACCAGCGAGTATAATATACCCCCATGCTCCTCCGAGCTCGTCAATGCAGCCACAGGCCCACAACATCGGAGTATGTAAATTAAATGCAGATTTTATTATTACTGAAATGAGTATTAGTGACTCAAAACCCATCCTGAAATTGTTCTGAAAACATTTATATCATTTGAAGTAATTTGCATGCACCGTCAGATCATTTTTTCGGCCCCAAACTCGCTCGGTCGTCGCTGCGTGACAACCAGCTCGCATGGGGCCTCCACACGGCGCTGTCACGCCGCATCCCACCACTCTGAGACTCTGAAATTCTGGAGGTACAGGCCCAAGATAGTTGTGGTTGTGCGCAGGATCTCTATCTACACGGAGAACACTGGCACACTTTTTGCAAGTGATAATTGCAGGTCGGCTGGTGTCTGCATTCTTCATAAGACTTTCACTATCAACGAGGAGGCTAGAGTGTGTGTTGTTCCCTGGGGACATGGGTGGATAAATGGCAATGGGGGTGCAACTAAGTATGGTGCTCTCGTTGTGAAGAGTTCGAATATTAACTCGTCCTCGGCGCGAGGCCCTTCCAGACCAACGTCCATTGCGGTATTATAGGGATAAGAACAAGAATGATCTGGTCACTTGAAGAGATCGAGTTCAAATTCATCGAAGTCGAGAAGGTCACGATGCTTCACGGGGCATCAGCACAACTTCCGCAAGAAAATGTCACCGCAGCCGATATTTTAAAATTGAACATCTTGAGAAGTTTCTGCCTCAAACTGTCGGGTAAAAACTGCGGCCATGCAGCTTGAAGTTGTGGACGTTCTCTAGAGTGTGGTTTGTTCTGAGGAAATTTACCAAATCTTAATTGGTGAAGGTACATTTTTAAAGTCAACGTGGATGACGCTTCTTGTCAGATTCCACGGAGCTGATATCATGAAGCTCGAGAAGTCGTCGTAAAGCTTCAGATGTAGAACAGGGAAAAGCTGGGAAAGGATCTGAATCTGGAGCAACTTATTCGGGTCCTCGTAGTCATACTCTTCACCGCGTCCGGCATTCTGAAATTGGGACAGCAAAGATGAACACGCAATGTGTACACAGAGCTCTCATTAGACAAACACGCTCCAGTCCCACTAGTGATGTTCTTATTTAGCTCAATGATTTCATGAGAACGGCAAAGTGCGACATGGGATCCCTTGGACAAATTTTCCATGTTATGCAAAATATTCGTAGACCGGTTCCGAGAAGACTGATCAACAAGAAATTCACGACACATGATACCCAGAAAAGGTCGATACGGGACAAAGCGACGGCATGTGACGTGCCCAAACACAAGCTATGTGAGCATCCAGAAGAGCCGTTTCAGATGCAGACAATAAGATACTCAGTTCGAGGGCAAACATAAGGTTTATGAGCAGGGCCCCAAGGAAGGAGGGATTCGATGAAAGTCGTGAAGTGACAATTTTATAAATCACGATATGTAATGTTTGTAGATAGATTCGCAATAAAGCAGGAAAGAAGGGGAAAAAAAGGCTACTGGAGGACATGAAGTGGAACTAATAACTCACTGAGGATGAAGCAGGTGGACCAAAAAAAGGAGAGGATTGAAAGTCGCATCGACCCGGAATCCAGCTTCAGTTAAACAATGGCACAGGTAAGCCACCCAGTCTTGCCCTAATTGACAGATTGCGCGGCCAGGTAGATATCGCAGTAGAGAGCAATGGAAAGCCAACCAAGAGGGCCGACCAAGAGGGCCGAAGTCAACAGTAATCAGAAAGAAGCCATCGCGAGGAGGAAGCATGGCGCAAATTCAGGGGAAAGAACAGTGTGCCACGGTCCAACTGTAGAAACTGTTCCAGTGCGAGCAAGTCGACGAAGATTGACATTTGTCAGAGTTTGCTAGGGGCAAGTTGAGAGCGGCAACTAGTGATGGTCATACGAGTCATAGGATGAAGCAGGTATGAGACAGTTAGTGAGGAGAGTTTGTGAGGAGCACTTGGACGGCGATGGAGTCTCGTTTGTCGAGGTGACAGGAAACAGAAACGGCGGTGTGGGGCAGCTCCAAGGGGCGACCGTTCCGTTATCCATCAAAATCGACCCCTCCGGTGGGTCCGTGAGAAATGTGTCAATCAATAGTGGATGGGGGCAGACGGACATGTTAAAAACATGCCTGGTCTGCAACTGGTCTGCGATCTTTTCTCAAAGCTGAATCCTGAAGTTATATTTTCGGACTCAAAATTGGCTGGGAACGGCCGTAATTTTTTGTCAGAGAGTCTGTCATTTATGCGAGCCCGTAGGCCCACCTTGATTGACACATTTCTCACGGACCCACCGAAGGGGTCGATTTTGATGGATAATGGAACGGTCGCCCCTTGGGCCAAGGGGGACCAAAGATAAGAAAAATTGATATCACCTACAATTTTTTTTTCTGAAAGGGTCGGTGGACCCCCCCCCTCCCCACAGCCACCTGATGCCATCAAATTCCCTTTTTGGGAAACACCCTTGCCGAAAGCTTCCGCACCAGACATACCATGAGAGCGGTGTTGCACGAATAAAGCTCAAATTATTCAGGAAGTTTTGTGAGACATGCACACATTGAATTACAGAACTAACATGACAAGAGATGAGAGCCGGAATCCTCACCTTCAAGTTGCCCCTCACCAACATGGGTAGTTCCGTGATGGATGCCAGTTTGGAACACTTACCCACGTCCACGCTCATGTCGATCAGATGTGTTTCTCAGCTGTCTTGCTCTACTTATGACATCTTTAGAATTCGGGAAGTGCTTCTCAAAATGGGTTCTAGGGCTCTGTTTTTTATGCTGGTTTATAAACATGTTTATAAACATGTGTTTATAAACCCTGTTTTTATATCCCTGGGCCAAAGAGCCTGTTTTTAATTCCATGTGGCAGTGCTTTATGGAGGTAAGTTGGCTGCAAGTCGACCTAAACTTTGAAGCAGTGATCATGCTCTACCACATTTCTAGATGCCATGGAAGAGCCACTGATCAGTTTGACCCTATATTGTCCTAAATACTTTGAGCTTGAGTCAGAACCACCTGTTTCCAGTTTCCTTGTGCATTCATCTGGTTCAGAATCAAGGTTCAAGCGTGATTTGGTCGCTCAAAGCTCCTCAGAAACTGGGGCACCGAATTTTACCAAAACTTCGCTGAAACATTGGGTTTCAGGGCTCCTCCGGCCAGTGTTTATAAACATGTTTATAAACAGCCTGTTTATAAGCAGAAATTTATAAACTGTTTATAATAGGCCGTGGAATTATAAACAGAGCCCTAATGGGTTCTCTTAACACTGATAGTAAGTATAAGTTGCGTGAGTAGGCAATGGTAGAAAAAAGTCGCAATATGATAATAAATGGTGGCAGCTGATATTGATAAGCCGGCAGGGCCGAGGAATTAAAAATGCAGCAAAATTCCTTAGGTAATCAACCCTACAGCGACCGTGTTTGGCACGAGCAGGATCAGTGAGGACTGATCCCAGTGTAACAAGGTATTGGTTCACATTTGATGCTCATATGGACCTGAGAGACATTTTTGCAAGTCCTGGAGGCAGCTGTGTCGATATCTGGCCCCAAAAAAAAGTACATACAATTTTTTTTTTCTGGCGGTCAGCCAGACCCCCCCCCTACCCCATATGGCAATCTCTTATCTTTGGTCCCCCTTGCCTTGGGCAGCTCTTAAGTAAGAAATGCGGACGTTCAGGAGGGCATCAAGGGATGATTCTGTCAAAAATGACGCGATGGAATCACAGATTGTGCGATGCTATCACGAATAATGCGATGGCATCAGGCCCAATACGGAAAAAATTGACCCCGTCATTCGTATGAAACGCTAACGAAACTGTTTTTTGAGATCCCCCCATAAACCCACTATATACATAGCGGGAATATTTTTTGAGGTAGTCCATTGGCATCTAGACATCATTTCTGCACTTTTATTTTTTTGATATGCGAGGACGCGAGCCAAAGATCGCGCGCATTTTGTCATTTTGCTGATGTAGTATAGCGGGGAGGTGGAAGTGGAGGTTCAAGTCCTCCCGGCGCGGGTGGATCATGCTTGTGAGGGGGTTTTTAGGCTGCACGGGTGGGAGTTAGATGGGAGGGAAGAGAATGAGGAGTGAGTAAGGAGGCGTCGGTTTTTTTGTTAAAATTCGGTTGAGTTGGAACAGGGGGGATGAGGGCACAGAGCACGGAGGAAGGGCAAGAGACGCGGCAACGACTGCCTAGAGGATAACCACGTCCCGAACAGACATACACGTACCACGGGCTATTCACAGGTCCAGGTGGTGTGGAACGGCTGCCCGCGAGACATGCGGACGGGGATGATCAGAAAACAGTATGATACAAAACAGTCAAACCAAAGCAGCACGCAAAAAACTGGCCGAGATACATACATACATGCACCCGGGCGCACAACGCGGTCGCGCCTATCGCACTGCACCCCCTTCCCGGCTGCTACCATTCCCACTCGCGCCCGGAGGAGC
This sequence comes from Mycena galericulata, assembly GCA_029289565.1. Taxonomy (NCBI): domain Eukaryota; kingdom Fungi; phylum Basidiomycota; class Agaricomycetes; order Agaricales; family Mycenaceae; genus Mycena; species Mycena galericulata. Next base: position 712,250 of record JARKIA010000039.1, on the reverse strand, counting down.
GCTAGCTTCCCTTACCCCCCGCGCCGGCTCTGCCGCACCGTACACCTCTTCGTAACCCTCGAACACGTCTGTGTCTGTGTACACGCTGGGGGTACGCAGTCGGGCAAAATCCCGCGGCACGCCCAGCGACTGCGCGTCCAACCGACGCTGTGGCGGAAAGGCGGTGCGCACGAGGGCCGCGTAGCGTTCGACAGGGCTTTGTATGTGCGCGTCTTGGTGCGGGTGGCTGTTGGATGATGCGGGACTCGGAGGCGCCGAGGAGGAGTTGGAGGAGGAGGAGGAAGTGGAGCATGGGCAGGGCCAGACGGCGTTGGGGAGGAACGTGTATTTGTACCCGAATGCGGCGGGGGTATGCGCCGCGCATGGCGAGAAGCGAGCGCCCAGGGCGTTTCCGCTAATCCAAAAATTTCCGTATAAATAAATAATCCTCACACTGCAAGTAGAAGATAGATAAACTCACCAAAGCTGGCACCCAACACCGTCCATCACGCACCCGCACTCCGCGAGCGCGCCGAGGCGCAGGAGCGTTGCCGCGCCCAAGTCAAAGTAGTGCGCCTCGAGCGGGATCACGTTCGAAGTCACATCCGCGGCGGGGGCGCGCCAGGTGTGCGCCATCGTCAGTGCCGCGCTGGCGTGGATTAAGGCGCCACAGCCGGTGGATTTCGGGGTGGGTATTACTAGTTCAGGCGAGTTAGGAGGAGGTATGAACGCATCCCCTTCGTAGTAGTGATATCCGCAGGTGAGGGCCACCGCCGGATATGCACAGCCCGTTGGGGGAGGATCTGCGGGCGACATGATGCATTGGGAAGAGGGCAGACTGTCGAGACATTGGGGGTTGTGGTGAGCGTGGAGACGTAAGGTTCGGGACTCGGCCGCGTAACCGAATCACGCGAGAGGGATTTGTCATCGTTCAACATGGTCCATTTCAACCAACCACTGTTAGACGGTCGAAATATTCTTCTTGCAGAAGGAGAGTCAAAGCATCCCTATCACGAGTGGATGGCCAGCATATCATTCCCCGAACTAGCACGACATCACCATGTTGTGTAGAATAGCATAGGAGGTTCGACTCCTCCCGCGGGTTTACCCTAATTCTGCCTTTATTTTTCCCTCCAGGCAGAGCGCTTAAAATAATTGCGCTGTGCGAGTCATATCAAGTGATTGACTGTAATGAGCATTTGATTCAGACAGAAATTCATCCCAACAACGGAGTCTCCGACAGACTCGGAGCCGTGAGTTTGCAATGTCGTGTAGATTCAGACGAACGCCATGTCACCTAGTGATGTCCGTAATTAACATGCGCGGAGCAAGGTCGTGGAAGTTCGACTCCTTGTAGTTGAAGACACCCGCCTTTAGATTTCAGACATCGCCAAAACGCATGGGTTTCATCCGACTGTCTCACCTCCATGATGGTTCGGATTTTCTGCAAGTGTCTCCGTCCCACGGGACAGAACCCAATTAAATCTGTCTTAGACCCAGGAAGCCCGTGTGGACGAATGGCGCGTCATCCAGATTAATTGTTAAACAGTCTTTGGAAGACGGAGGTTCGATTCCTCCCCCCGGGCATGCCGAGAATACAGTCGTCCTTTTTTATCATTCATTTATTGTACTGCACTGTGTCCTTAGAATTTGGCCGACAATGCCACTGTGGCTTTGCGCACCAGGTGGCGGGACGTCTAGCAAATTCACGTTGGGTTATTATTTTAGAATCTGGAAAGGTCAATACACCTGCGAGCCCGCGGGATGAACGGCGCGGCACCCTGGCTTCCTTTCTCTCTTGTGGTGCTCATCATATTTTCATTATCACGGGGCCATTCCACTGTCTATGATGGAACACCAATCCTTTTTCCGTTCTGTTGCGGAGCGTCCAGTCGGTGGGCTGTACAGTATCTTTTACCTTGAATAATTCGCTTGCTTGAGTGTCTAAATTCCTGCTAGGGAAAACTCAACATTCACTTACAAACCCGTGTGGACGACGGCGCGTCGCCCTGATTTCGTGAGAGCGTTCGTGTGAGAAATTTAAAATCAATGGTCAAAGAAAAAAAACACTCTCTCGGCATATCTAAGCCCGTGAGAGGATTCGAACCTCCACCTCCCTGATAATATTTCGTACACCGACCATTAAATCAGGGTGATGGACCGTCGTGTACGCGGGCTTCTGGGCTTTCCCTGCATTCATTCAAGCAAAGAAATGTTCGCCCGAATTTATTCGTGGCAAAAAATACAGTACAGCCCAGCGAGTTGGCTGTCCGCAACAGAACGGAAAAAAGGTGGGTTGTCGAAGATTCCGTTATTTGAAGGAATTTCTTGCGGAGTCAAATTCTAATTACAGTCAATCGTTCAACTCGAACGATATGTCTCGCGCAGCGCAATTATCCAAAGTGCTCTGCCTCGAGAAAAATGAAGGCAGAATTAGGTTAAACCCGCGGGAGGACTCGAACCTCCTATGCTATGCTATGAAACGTTGCGGGTTCGCGGAGTGATGTACTGGTCGCCTACTCGGGCTGACAAGGATGCTTTGTGCAAGACGAATATGTGCGACCGTGTACTAACAGAAACGAGTTGAACCATGACAAATCACTGAAAATGACATTTTTTACTCAACCCGATACTGCCTTGTATACCACAAATATGCCATTCCGCTGTAAAACCCAACCCGCCACCGTTGGGAGCACGGTTGAAACATGCGATATTAGAGTTTACTCCGCGAAGATGGATTCTCCCAACCGTATTCATGGCGCCCTTTTCCGACTGGGGTGCGATTTACGCCATTCCAACTCTTTTAGATGCTTGGTGGTTACAATGAAAATTAATATTTGTCAAGCTCAAATAACAAATATACGTCTGGCCCCTCTCAAATCAGCGGTACACGACCGGAAAAAAAGACCTCTCGATTTGCCAAAGCCGCGGGAGGAATCGAACCTCCTTCTCCCTGGTAATTTGCAGACAAGCGCTCACACGAAATCAGGGCGACGCGCCGTCGTCCACGCGGGCTGTTGACGCTTCCCTGCATTCATTCAAGGTTTAAAGAAATTGAGACGTTCGATCGCAGGAATGTACACTCAGCAGGCTGATTATTCAAGCTATCCTTAGTGTACATGTACGTGGAGGCGGTATCCGGAATGTAAACAATGTAGTTATGTACTGTATAATTTCGTTCAATTCGACAGGGGGGGTGACGCGTGACCGGAAATTTAGGTTCGACACTTCGGCACGAGCCAAAATTTGGCGTGACCGACGGAAAAAATTTCGACACCCAAGCGAAAATTTTGGCTTTTTCATGTCGCTGAGACGGTTTTGGGGTGGGGGTCACGCAAGGCCATTTTCGACAGAGGTCTGCGTGACGCGGGACTGACGGCCAAATTCGGCGCCGACATGGGGGTGCGTGATGCGTGACCGCCGAATTGAACGAAATTATACAGTACTAGTCGGTGCCCGTGAATAAATTCACGGGTAGTATGTTTGCATTTGCAGACACTTGGTCCCATTATTTTTCCCGTTGGCTGTTTTCCCAGTAAAGGTGCCCGTGAATAAATTCATGGGTTGTATTTTGCATTTGTAGACACTTGGTCCCATTATTTTTTCCGTTGGCTGTTTGTCCAGTAAAGGTTGTTTTCCCAGTAAAGGGTGCCCGTGAATAAATTCACGAGCTAAATGTCAGCTGCATTTGTCCCTGATACTTGGTATATTCCCATTAATTTTCCCTTCAGCTGTTTGTCCCGTAACAGCTGTTTGCCTAGTAAAGGCTTTTTCCCAGTAAAGGTTGTTTCGCGGCAAATTCTCCTGCCCAGCAAAGGCTATTGCATGTTTCACAGTAAGTACTGTTTGCCCGACAGGCTGGAGCCTGGTGAAGGTTGTGGTTGTCAATGTACGACAATATGTATACATTGTCACATGTCCGAGATGTCCGTGGCCGGGCGCTTGTTATTGGGCACTCGGTGTTGGCGGCGAGAGCGGGAAAATGGAACATCAGAAACTTTTGTAGCTTTGCCATTCTATTATATTATAGAAACAAGAGATACTGTGCAGCCTTCCAAGCCCTAGACAGATTAGTACGATAGTAGGATTATGGTACCTGTTCTATCTTCGTAGGATCCGGATTAGGGATGGTCAAGTTTGTAGGATCCCAATGTGGGCATGTATTATTCATAGGATTACTGTTATAGGACAGAAATGGTTGTCGCATTGTAAAGTATTACAAAGAAACTTGACACATTGATAATTGTGGATACTGTGCCGCAAATTCAATCCTTCTGAGCATACTCTCGGGGGCTAACCGCCGTCATCTTGTCGCCAGGAACCAGTTCGATGGGCCGTCGAGAGTGCCCGATGCTGTCAGATGTGGCCACGATTGGCTGAATCGACGTGAGCAAATTTCACGGACTCGGGAGGCCGGTCCGACACTTAAATTCAAACTCCGCCCCAGCTCGATTGACATATCCGAGAAGTACCACTGCAGTCTGCCTACGGCAATAAGCTCGCCTTATAAGAAAGCCGTAGCGCAGACTGGTTACGAGTCTACTGTGTCGTTATAATTTGGCCGACAATGTGGCACTGCACACCTCTTTAAGAAGCTGGTGGGACGTCGAGTTATTCCTTCCGAATCTAGAAAAAGTCAATACACCTCCGAGCCTGCATATCGTATTATCATTACCACGGGGAGATCGAACAGACATCCATTTGCTGTTCTATTATGTCTCGGAGCCGCAGCATGTCGAGCCGGTGGCCTGCCCTGTACCTTTCACCTCGAATAACTGGCCTGCTGAGTGTACATTCTAGCGAACATCTCAATTTCTTTTAACCTTGAATGAATGTAAGGAAAGCATGCCCACGTGGACGACTGCGCGTCGCCCTGATTTAGTACGGAATGTACGCAACATTATCAGGGAGGTGGGGGTTCGATTCCGCCCGCGGGCTTCGGGATCTTCAAAATACGATTTTTTTCATTGATCTAGTTGCATGCAAAGTTGCTGTCGTTATAATTTGGCCGATAATGTGGGTATATGCACCTCTTTACGAAACTGGGGGGACATCTAGATTCTTTTTGAATCAGAAGAAGTCAATATCCCTGCGAGCCCGGGCGGACAACGACGTGGCACCCTGTCCATTCTCTCTTGTGGTGCATCATTGTTACGGCCCGCATTGGCGAAGCTCTCCCGCGAGCAGATGACCATTTCTGTTCTATGTCCTGGTTGACTGTCCAGTATCTTTTACCTTGAACAGTCAACCTTCCTTCAATAAACTCGGGCGAAGGCCTAAATTTACTTTAACCTCGTATGAATCGAGGGAAAGCTGAAAAGTCCGCATAGACGGCGGCGCGTCGCCCTGATTTAATGGGGCTATGAAAGTAAAACTTATCAGGGAGGTGGAGGTTCGATTCCTCCCGCGGGCTTTAGGGGTGCTCAATTCAGTTCGGATTTTAATTACGATAAATACAAAGCCAAATATGATGTACATCAATCTTAGCTGCGAGCGGAGTCGTACCCACAAAACCCCAACACAGGTGGATGCCTACAGTCGAGTCGGTGGGCTGTATTGTATCTTTCACCTGTAATAATCAGCCTGCTTCAATGACAATTTCAGCAAACATGTCAATTGAATGAATGGAGGGAAAGCTCAAAAGCCCGCGTAGACGACGGGACGTCGCCCTGATTTGGTGAGGACCGGCACTTAAAGGCAAAATTATCGGGGAGATGGAGGTTCGATTCCTCCAACGGGTTTGGGTATGTCATCATCAGGAAAATCCTTTTTACATTGATTTATTGAAAGTGACATGCAAAGCTGCTGGAGGCGCATTTTGACTTTACTGCATCCTTATAATTTGCCAACAATGTGGCTCTGCGCACCTCTTTGAGAAGTTGGCGGGACGTCTATGCATCTATGTAGTAAATTCACGTCGAGTTATTCCTTTGAATCTAGGAGTCAATACACCTCCGAGCCCGCATATCATATTATCATTACCATGGGGAGATGGAACAAATGTCCGTCTTTTGCACCATGTCTTGGGCCCGCCGGTGAGCATTTCCTTGAAGGATAATCAGCCTGATGAGTGTACATACATTCCTACATTGAACATCTCAATTTATTGGCTTTCAATGTAAGGAAAGCATGCCCACGTGGACGGCGGCGCGTCGCCCTGAATTAATTGTCAGTGCAACGAAAAATCTTCAGGGAGGTGGAGGTTCGATTCCCACCGCGGGCTTAGGGGTGTTTGAGAAAGGAATCTTTTTGTCGTGTTGTGTAGCGTTGATTTGATACGGACTAGAGGGATGTATCCTTTTTATTTAGTAATCAATGTTGGATGTGTGTGAACTCGACAGAGATCAATTTTCATCCACCCCAAGAAAAGAGTTGGAACAGAAATAGCTCCCCACCTATGGAATGATGCCATCATGCTTTGGATAAATTCTGTCTCGGTTCCACGGGAGAGAATCCAACCTATGTCTTCCAGTTGTTCTTCCCAAAGTAATAATCAAGGAACAGACAGATGCTGTTGCACAGGAAAGGTACGGGAGAAGACTCGGTCTCAGTGCTGCTGTTTTACAGCTTTCAGTATACGTGTCAATGTCTCCCACGCAGTCTGTTTTCAAGGGTCCTTCTTAGAGTAAGAAGGAACCTCAGCAATGGGCGACGCGCAGGTTTGTGACTCGAACTTTATGAGTTGAACTGCGGCAACCTAAGCGGCAATCAATTGTACGCCCGGCAGGTACCGGCCCTCGCTTGTGACTCGTCCTTCTCTCTAGATACCACCTTTATCCATCCGTGTGCATTCTCTGGCTAGATTTTTCTGGTCTACGGTCATTTATCGTGTCTACCGCCGCCTCCAGTTATCACCGCCTCCACCTATCGCCGCCTCCCTTTATCACCGCATCCATTCTTGTCATTCTGCAGACCTTGAGGCGGCGCCCTTGGGAGCGTACGGCATTGTTGACAAGATGCGTCCACAAGGCCTCTCTCTAGTGGCCTTCAGAGCTAGTTCTGCGCTCTGATGAGTATTGTGTGTAAGAGCTGGCTGAACTGAGCGGAAACCTTGGTTTAGTTCCATCAAAATTCGATCCCGCGGCTTTACGGTTACTTGCGTATTTCCAAGAAGGGCATAAAACGGGCCGGTTGGAGTACGAGTTATTCATCCTCACATTCCAACATGTTTCCTCCTTTCGAAAACGCTTCTCAATTCTATCCTGGCCTCATCGTGTGGTGCGACCCCAACTCGTACGACATGGAGATCTCGACGCTCGCGCCTAACACGATATTCGACCGCAAGAAGGCCCGCGACTTGCGTCCATGTCTTGTCGTTGCTGTGAACCAGATAAGCGAGAGCATTCAAGTGGCGCGCCTCTGTGCCACTACGGTCGGCATCGTTTCCCGGCGTCCTGGATACCACTCTGACTAGCGTTGCGAGTCGTCAGCCCATGGACACCCGACGGTGGGTGCGTGTCGACAGTATACCACCCATCACTTGGAAGTTGAACAACGCCTGGCTCTGGGTCGGTACACCACCCACCGTGGCGATGGTTATCAACAATGCGAAGGTCATGCACCGTACGTCCATCTACCACATGTATCAAAAGCCATGGGAGTAATTACCAGAACTTTAGCGCACAAGGACAATTACTACTCAACCCCGCCAATCGCAGCGGCCAACCTCCAGAACTATTGGGTGCACCGGCAAAATTATTTGAACCGAGGTCCATTTACTCCTCCATATTCTCTGGAGCCTGCTGACCCGGGCATTTAGGTCCGGGGCCAAGCGGATACCGTACTTCTAGATCACCAAGACCCAAGACTACCAGCATGCAGAGCACAATGCCGTACTTAACTCCCCCTGGTAGTACAATATATTCCAGCAATTCAAGTCCTGTTCAGTCACCCTCAGCAGAAGTCCCGGGCGGCATGTTCGGCCAAGTAGCACCAGCGAGAACTTCCCACCATGGAAGCAGCTCTACAGCGTTACCGACGCGCCCGCCGCATATCCACCAACGGCGTATTACGGGCATAGTTCTCAGAAGAATCCGCCTAGCGGATTTAACACACTCTCCCCACAGCCAGTCGTTGTCCCTGCAGGCTTCACTGAAACGCACCCCGCCCGGCCAGGCTGGTGGCGCAACCCCGAGACGGGGTGGTTCTGGCACGCGGGCTATGGTTTATTACCTTTCTAGTCGAGTTCATAATATGAGTGATGGCGCAGTTTTATTTCACTGGAGCTATTCGATGATTCATATATATTCCGATGCACTCCATTTAGACGGGTGTCTTCCCTGACACAGTTCTCCCTACTCCCTTCTCTGATATTAGATATTTCGCGATATGTTCGGTCTTTCCTCTGTTCCAACATCTGCTAGATACCCGGGCTGCCGTGTACTTATTGTTTTCAACTGGGATATCCGCCCCTATACGATCCACCGTAGGTTGATGTCAGAACATTTAGTTCCACGCGCCTCTTGTTCTAGTATGCGTACAAAGTGTTTCTTTCGTCAATTCGGCTTGCCCATTCATTCCATTGCGCCCCGAGTCTCCGGATCCACCAAATTTATCGGGGTTCTGCTGCTCATGCCGAGTTCATGCAGGTGGTAGATCACCTTCCCCAGCTTCTATTACTTTCGTCGCGGCCGCTTCGGTGATGCTCTCTTCCCGCGATCGAGTCCGGGGGCCCAGTTCCTCTTGAAGATTACAGGTCCGACATTCTGGCCATCTGTAGATGTCATAACGGTCGCATGCACAACATAAGTGCCGCGTCCAATGAGTCCGCGGGCCCCGAAGAGGGTGGTCCCGAGTGCAAGCATCTACGGCAGCGTCTTGTCGGCACAAGTCAGGTCCATACCATCTGATAAGGCCTAGTGCACAATATCGTGAAAATTTTGGGACAATTTGACATTACATATAGGTCTATACAAATGCGCGGAAAAGCTCGTACGACAGACTCAGGATGCCGCTTCTCGAGTTCGCTCTTTCTGAGCTGCGTCTGGGCTTGCACGAATATATTTCTGAATGGGTCCCTGGCAGAGATGTCAGTGAGCTGTCGAGACGGACGAATCCTGCCACTCACATGCATGAAAAAACCACGCTGTATGGCGAGAGGTGTGTTGGGCACGGAAAGCACGGGCAACCATATTAGACATATCGAAAGAGTGGAAAACAACAGCGCCAGCCAGAGGTCCACAACTTGAATACTAGTAGGGCATCAAGCCGTCCCGTAATTTTACGGGATTACGTGGCGTAAATACGGTTACGTCCGCGTCCCGTCAGTGACCTTGGTGGGTTCCCAGACAGTTCGACTCGACCCGTATACGTGGGGCCGTAACCGATCCGTTTACGCGTAAATTACGGCTACCTAAATCAGGCATCTCTAGCCTGAGAGATGCCGAATTGTTTCCATCACTTCCTCGAGCGAGTCAGATCTGCACTTTCGGGCCATTCCTTGGCGATTGAACGGCGCCGATGCAAGGAACAGGTAAAGACGATTGTTCCCCGCGCATGGCGCCTGTGCAGGTTCTGCTACTGTTACATTGAAGACCCCGCGCACGCGATGTTTGTCTGCCAGCATCCTGACCTACTACAAATCCGAGAACTATTTCTTGCCAAGTTGTATGCGGATTTGCCCGATACGGCAGGCACGCTGGAGGTGCTCTTCTTCTGTGAGATTCTGCCACGAAGAGGGATCACAGTTCTCCTGGCGAAACTGGCTTATAATGTGCTGTTGTAGTTTCTTAGGGAATCAGACGAGATTTGGGGTAAGAGTTCAAGAATAAATTAGCAGTTGGCTGAGCTCTGCAAACGCTTGAGCAATACATAGAAAAGTGAGCTACTTATATATGTAATTGTCCAATCCAACTAGAATGTTCCTACATATTCTCCTGTGTTCTCCAGTGTTCTACTATTGACTCCTACTGACTTGTTCCGACTCATAATGACTCGTACCTCGGGCATGATGCCGGGTTGCTCGTTCCGGCACTAATGCCAACATGTGCAAAAGATATTTGATGCCACCCCTATGCTCTGTGAATGCACCTGCATGTTCCACATGAGTCTTTCTGTGTTTCATGGCCGATTTGCTCTTCTCGAACTCTCCCATTGGCTGTGGACCTTTCTCGGAAGTCGAACACGCTGACTTTAAGTTTGGCTGTGGACCTTCGCTGGAAGTTGAACACGCTGATTTTTAAGGAAAGACACGGGTCGCGGGTACACCCGCGGGTTTGTACCCATATTTATTTCCCATTCTCATTTACTTTCTACGGTTTCCACCATAAATACTGCACCCCCATATACTACTTCAGAACATTTTGTATATCGCTTTTGGCCCCCGATTTCGTATGCCGCTGTCTTGAGCCCTTGTTGTTGCCCATGTCCGCTCTCGTGCTTGTCTCGTCCCTCGTCGTCTACTTTGCGCTCCTCACTTTATATCTTATCGTCCCCGTCGCCACTCGCTGTATCCCCACCACATCATTATATGATGTTCCCCCTTTCCCCTCCATTTCCTGCCAGTCGAGCACTGAGGATGGATTGACCACCTCACACGCACATCGTCTTACGGCTGTTCTCGGAGTTTTGAGCTTGATATATTATTCCAATAACCACGCGTACAGTACTAAATGTACACTTTCCGTAAACGCACTATTCATTAGGGTCGTTCACAGTAGCCCTTTTTCCGCTCCTTTTTCCTTCCCTTTTTTCTTACTTTTTGGTATTCCCATCGTTTTTTTCCCGGTTTTTTTTCCCTTTTCAGTTGAGCTATGTAAAAAGGTGTGAAAAGGGAAAAGAAACCATTTATAAGTGCAAAACCCACGGAAAACTAGAGAAAAAGGAGGTGAAAAAGGGAAGAAAAAAGGGCTACTGTGAAACCCCCCACGCGAACTCCCTTTTTTCCGCCCTTTTTGCTTCCTTTTTTCAATCTTGTAGCAGATACGACAACTCTGGGGCTCACAACTCACTTGCTGGAGGTACCTTTCAAACATGTATGGTCCCAATAAGTCCAAGGGAGTGTAAATTCAATATATGTGATTTATTTATTGGTGTACTTGAAAAAAGGACTGGTGAGCAGAAAAAGGAACAGAAAAAGGGAGACAAAAAGGGTAGGAAAAAGGGAACTGTGAACAACCCTATTGAATAGGGCATCAAACCGTGCGTAATACGCCCACGGGCGTATCAATTACACCGTATTTTCGTTACGCCACGGCCAAACCCATATGTCAGGACCCTTGGAGAAATCTCAGATGGGACGGGTCCCGTGCGTACCGTACGTTTACGCCGTATTTACGGGTTTCACACATCCCGGAGCTAAGCTCGATAGCTTGAAAGTATTTTCTCGGTATTTCACTTTATTTCAGAGCTACAGTAGCCTAGGAAGGTCTTACGGTTCTGAACGTCGATTCAACGGTCTCATTTCTAACCTAAATCGTTCGCATAGCTTGAGCCGGAGGCCTCGGCCCGTCAGTCCGCGATGTCGGCGCTGTTAGATCACTAATACCCGACGTCGGCCGAGGCGGCGCCGCCTAGTGGCCGTTCGGCAAATTTCGGCAAGCCGAAGATAATGTCGGATGTTCAGACTCTTCTTCACCAATCTCCCATCATCCCTTACCAGATGCCCAACCAGGAAATCCCGGACACTCGAGGAAGCAATATTTTCACTGTCAATCCATGCTTCCATGGAAAGTTTGACATTTTTCCTTGCTTGAACAGTCTCAACTGTGACCTCACGAGAAATACCAAACGACAATGGGAGGTGGAGCCAAGAAAGAATAAACCGAATATCATTAAACCAGGAAATCTTTTGAGCTCGAGCTGGTGTTAAGGACTGTTGAAGTGCATTCCAGGCAGGCCGCTAGCATAGATTCCGCAAGGCCAGATATACACGCCGATATCTGATGGACCAGATGGCTGTCTCGGTGAATAGAACTGCACGCATAGATCGGGAGCCAAGCCCGAGCATCCGCCGCAGGAATGTGCGTTGGACCTTTTCGAGCATCTTGAGGCCTTTCCCATCAACATCAAGAAAAACATCACAGCCCGCCGTGAGGTACGGGTCAACAGAGGATATACAAGAGTAGGCCACCACATACATTTTAGAGGCGGCACATTGATACGAGAGGCGGCACATTCAGATCAATGTGCCACCTTTGACTCAGGTGCTGCACTTTCCAATTTCAGAATGTGCCGCCCTTGGCGCTTCTGGGATTGTCACTTGTCACGTAGTGCGCCCCACTTTCTTTCCCTCTTACCACCATCATCCCGATTCCCAACCCCGCGCAAACGCCGGCGACGCGTCGTAAAAGCGCGTCAAGCCGCGGCCAAAGCACAGCACCGCCGACAAGGACTTCTCCCATGATCGGTAGCTGATGGAATTCGGCAATTATGTACGTCAAGTCGCGTTGTGTCGTGTCCTCGCGTCGCGTAAAAAATCATAGATTTACACCCCCGCGTCCAGTACGTCGAATGCTGGGCGATTCCTTGACCACGCAAGGGTTGATATTCCCCTGCTGAGGGAATTTCTTGCCCGGACGTCCCGCATGCCGGTCGCGACGCGTCAACGGCGCGTCTTTTCCCTCCATCTGGGTCTGTTCACGTCAAAATCGAAAGTTCCGAGCCTCCGGCACCCACTACCTCTGTGAAACGGAAACCTCAGTCCGCGGTTCTTCTTCCGAAGCCTTTGGCTGCATTCTTTCCCCCAGATCTTTGTTCTCAACAAAAACAAGATGCTGAGGAGACAACCAGCGTCGAAGAAGTGCAAGATGCGCAAGGTATGTTTCATGGATCGTCTTGCCGTTTCATAGACTTCAGCTAGGTTTGGTTTAATTCTGATTAGGACTGGAGGGCATATTTCATGATTCTCACATTCTTTCTAACTTACTGTAAAGCACGTTAGATTTTTGTAAGGCGCATCACTGGCAGAGAATGTTTATCATACTATGGGTCCGAGTCAAAAAACAACTAACTATTTACATGTACTCAATACCGTCTCCTCGTGATCTCTCTGGGACCACTAGCGTCGTTTCGATCCCCTCTGTGCGAATATTGAACTTGGAACCGATTGAGATGAACACTGGATGAACGCTAAGTCGACGCGGTCACATCGAGCCCCGCGGTGCGACGTGCCGTCAAATCACTCCCGGCAACTCGGCAAACATGTGCCGCCTCTGTGCCAAAAGGCGGCACATATGCTGAGCCATGTGCCGGCTATCGGCAAATGTGCCGGCAGTGATATGAATGTGCCGCCTATGAGAATGTATGTGGTGGCCATGTCTTGTCCATCCCGGGGTCAACACGAGCCATATACAGAGTTCGGGCCCATGCAGGGAGGTTACCCGCGAAACGATCCAGGCCCAAAATCACATTGGAATGGTGCGAGCCTTCCTTGCCTTGACTCTGTATTGCTCCCTCCAAGTAAACTTTGTTCCCATGTCAAACCACACTCCAAGATAGACGTTTTCCTAACAAGAGAGATAGCCTCACCTCGGAGGTGAAACTTTGGCACAACTTTTGGATGCACCCCAAAAATCTGGTACAGACATTTCGGGATCGAGGTTATGCAGCCATTATTATTGCACCAGACTTGAGCCATATTAAGGTGGTTCTAGAAACCACCAGGCCCGGCGGAGGCAGTCAGTATATCATCTGCATGTTCCACATCTCTGATGGGGACCCCATTCAATTCAATATCCTCGGGGTGCCATGCAAGAATAAAATCCGACATGAAGAGGTTCCAGAGATATGGCGAGCTTGGATCACCAATCAGATTTCCGAGTAGAGATCTGAATGCGGTTGAAATGCGGCCATCCAGTCGGACCGCATAGCGGATGTGATCGTATAGTATTTTCAACCATTCTATCATCGGTCCCGAGATTCCCATGGCAGCCAATTATATTCAGAGAGTAGACCTGTCAGTTCCCGGGAAGGCATTTTTTAGATCCAAGTATGCAACATACAGAAGCTTGTTCAAGTCATAGGCCTTGTCCATGACACAGATCAGTACAAAGACATTATCGTTTGTCCTGAGCTGCACTTAACCAGTACCACACCCAGATCTTCAGCTGCCTCCCGGATCCGTCGATCAATGATCAAAGTCAACATTGTTAGCAAGCAACATTCACACATCATGTAGTCAACTCTATATAATAACTTAATCAAGGAACAGGTGCTGTTGCACAGCAAACATACGGGAGAAGACTCGGTCTCATTGCTGCTGTCTTACAGCTTTCAATATACATGTCTCCCTCCCAGTCTGTTTCTGAGGGTCCTTATTAGAGTAAGAAGGTACCTCAGTAATGGACGACCCAAGTTTATGACTCGAACTTTGAGTTGATTTGCGGTTACTTAAGCGCATCCTGAGTGGCGATCAATTATGTGCTGCGGCAACCCGGCCGATGAGTGTAAGCCGGCTCTCGCTTGTGACTCTCTTTCGATACCGCCTCCATCCGTCCGCGTGCATTCTCCGGCTACCTTGTTCACGTCTACGGTCATTTATCGCCACCTCCATTCTTGTTATCGTGCAGACCTTGACTCGGCCGCCTTGGGAGCGTACTGCATTGTTGACAAGATGAGTCCACGAGGCTTCTCTCTGTTGAATTTTAGAGCTGGTTCTGCGCTCTGATGACTGTTGTGGGTAAAGCTGGCTGAACTGAGCGGAAACCTTGGTTGAGTTCCATCAAAATTCGGCGGGACTGATTCACTCTCTGATTCCGCGGCTTTACGGTACTCGGAGCGCTTTGGGCGTCTTTCCAAGAAGGGCATAAAATGGGCCGATTGAAGTACGAGTTATTCACACTCGTTCTCATCCTTACGGTTGTAAACATGTTCCTACCTTTCGAAAACGCTTCCCAGTTCTATCCCGGCCTCATCGTGTGGTGCGACCCCAACTCGTACGACATGGAGATCTCGACACTTGCGCAGAATACGACGTTCGACCACAAGAAGGCCCGCGACTTGCGTCCATGTCTTGTCGTTGCTGTGAACCAGACCAGCGAGAGCATTCAAGTGGCGCGCATATGTGCCACTACGGTCGGCATCGTTTCCTGACGTCCTGGATACCATCCTGACTAGCGTTGCGAGTCGTCAGCCCATGGACACCCGACGGTGGGTGCGTGTCGACAGTATACCACCCATCACTTGGAAGCTGAACGACGCCTGGCTGTGGGTCGGCACACCACCCACCGTGGCGATGGTTTTCAACAACGGAAAGGTTATGCACCGTACGTCCGTCCACCACGTGTAACAGAAACCATGGCATTAATTATTAGAATTTTAGCGCACAAGGACATGTACTACTCAACGCCGCCAGTCGCGGCAGCCAACCTCCAGAACTATTGGGTGCACCGGCAGAATTATTTAAACCGAGGTCCGTTTCCTCCTCCATGTATCCTGGAGCCTGCTAACTGGGGACCCTAGGTCCAGGGCCGAGCGGATACCCTACTTCTAGATCACCAAGACACCAAACTACCAGCATGCAGAGCACAATGCCGTACTTTACTATCCCCGGTAGTACGATATATTCCAGCAATCCAAGTCCTGTTCAGTCACCCTCAGCGGAAGCCCCGAGCGGCATGTTTGGCCAAGCGGGACCGGCCAGCGCTTCCCACCATGGAAGCAGCTCAATAGTGTACCCTACCCCCGCCGCATATCCACCAACGGCGCATTACGGGCACAGTTCTCAGCAGAATCCGCCTGGCGGATTTAACACACTCTCCACACAGCCAGTCGTCGTGCCTGCGGGCTTCACTGAAACGCACCCCGCTCGGCCCGGCTGGTGGCGCAACCCCGAGACGGGGTGGTTCTGGCACGCGGGCCATGGTTTATTACCTCCTCAGTCGATTTCGTAATAAACCGGCGTCTTCCCCGACACAGCTCTCCCTACTCCTTGCTCTGATATTAGACATTTCGCGATATTTTCGGTCTTCCTGCTCCTTCCCTCCGTTCGAACATCTGGTGGATACCCGAGCTGTCATGTACTTACTATTTTCAGCCGGGATACCGACCTCATTAGCATTTATGGCTGGTTCTCGAAAGCCATACCACCCTTATACGATCTACCGTAGGTTACAATGAAAGCCCGTCACCGGACCAAATTAAGACTGAGTTCTGCCCGAAAATACAAACAGTACTGGTATATGGAAATACAACTACCACATTGTTACACCAAGTAAAATTCGTTGAAGACGCGGGAGGCAGCGCCGACGACCTGGTCCCCACTCACGTCCGCATCCTATAAGCCTGTGGGCCCCGAAGGGTGGTCCCGGGTGCTTCCACAGCGTAATGGCAGCGTCTTGTCGGTAAAACTCAGGTCCGAAACACCATCTGATAAGGCCTAATGCACAAATCGTGGAAATTTGGGATTGTTTGACGTTACATATAGGTCTAATACAAATGCGCGGAAAAGCTCAAACGACAGACTCAGGATGCCGCTTCTCGAGGTCACTCTTTCTGAGCTGCGTCTGAGCTTGCACTCGTTGCGCCAAGCTCGGAATATATTTCTGAATCGGTCCCTAACAGAGGTGTCAGTGGATTGTCAAGATGGACGAATCCTGCCACTCACATGCATGAAAAACCACGCTGTAGTAAGGCGAGAATGTGCTGGGTACGGAAAGCTCGGGCAACCATACGAGACGTACCGAAAGAATGGAAAACAACAGCGCCAGCCAGTAAGGCGATAGATATTTTGAACGAGATCTGAAGGAACATGGCATAGTCGACGGATGTCAAACGTCAGTTTGGAGACCACCCACCTGATAATTAGCTGCAATGCAGGAAAGAATTCGAAGTAGTAAGTACCAAAGGCAGATATGGATATGGAAAGGCACCTACGACCGTATGCAGCTGGATGGTTGGGCCAAGTCGATTCTAGCTCAATGAAAAAGTTAACTAACACGCACGACTGAAGATCTGCGGCCCCAGTATCCCGCTGAATTGAGCGGAGGCATTGTGCAGGCCTTGAAGCGAAATCGATCAACAAAAGCGTTGTTCATCGTAAACATGTACGTACCAATTGCGAGACCAGCCATCGCCGTACCGCGCAAAGCCTGAACACGCTTCGGCCAACTGAATCCGACGTTGGTGAACGACCATTTACTGGACAAATTGGAAGAACACTGACAGCATTGGGTACAAAGATCCTGATGCGCCAGTTGAAACAACCAGGACGAAATAGCGGACGCCTACGGTATCGACATAGAGCAAGACGATGTAGCAGGCAATGATAACTATATCGAGGATGATGCACACAGGGAAAGGGTTGATTCTCCCTTTCTGCACGAGCCGTCCGAGTATGAGCACGAGGGAAAACGCTGCGAACGAAGGGGGCATGGTGAGCACGTTGGCCATGCGAGAGTCGGTGAAGCCTATGGGAGGAACGTCCAACTAGAGCAGGCTGTTGGTACGAGAACAAACCTACCGAGATCTTTGATGACTGTGGGCAGCGAGAAACTGATACCAGAGCCACCGACACCGGCGCAAATCCAGGCCGCACTGTATCCCAAGTCAACACGGAAGTCATGTGGAGGGAGGCGACCTCACGTAAAGGAGTAAAATGTGGGATCAGTGAACAACAATCGGACGGCATTCCACTCAAAGGTTTTGCCGTGGATAGTTGGGGCGTCCTTGTGTAGATGTTTCAATATGAGGTCTTTCTCCTCATCAGAAAGCCAGCTCGACTTTTCTGGGTACGATGGCAGGGCGAAGAAGGTGAGAATGCCGATTAAAATCGGAGGTATGCCCTCCACTGGTCCCGGGCGAGATCAACTATCATCCTATCTAAATCGGACGGACTCACATATGAAGAGCCATTGCCTGCAACAATCTACGTCAGCTTGGCGCAGCACGAGACCCCCAAAATGCTCACCATCCCGAGAGTACCCCATTGGCATACGATATGGCATAGGCAAGAAAGCCACCGATAAATCCGGACAGCGACGACACTAAGAATAGAGTGAACATGGCTCTTGGAGGACCGGTCGACATACTGACTCGAATATAGAGCCGCCACTCGGATCGCCAGTTCTGCTGGAGTGTACCAGAAAGTCCAGAAGTACTGGAGATGGTAAATTCTTTCAATTCCGTTCAGAGCTTAAAAGCTGCTCGGCGTACTATCTGTTGGGATGAGAAGGGAGTTAGAATGGAACAGGGTTGGTAAAGGTATGACGTACGATGCACGGAAAATATCCCGCCTCCAAAGCACCACTGGAACGCCCGAATGATGGTTAGCGCACATATCTTGGTACAGAACGACGTACACTAGAACTCTTGTGGTGATCAGTCCGCCGTAAGAGGTGGTTGCAGCGATACAGCACGTAGTAATTCCCCATGTAACCACTTGAAACAAAGTCAGGGAAAACCTGGGAACCTAGGAGAGGAGTACACACTGATTCGAGAGAGCCATACTGGAGCCGAAGTCTTCTTCAATAAGATGGTCGATATTGGTTCCAAGAACATGTCTGTGGGGTTCTGGTAAGAAAAGTGCGGAGATTGGAGCAGGATAGTATGACATGGATAGTAAAAACATGCGATGGCCCACACCCATTGCTGCGCCGATAGGTGTAACTGAGTTTTGATATCCGTTTTTTGCTCGATGTTCATGATCTAATCGGGTTTCAGCCAGCGAAAGGGACGCGACATTAAGACTAACCGCAGCATTAGAAATATTTGTAACGTCGACCCGCATGAAGAGATATCTGCGTCACAAACGCAGATTATCAGTTCCGGTGAGGATCGATGCGGTGGTGATTTACTGCAGCAGAACGAGTGGCATAATACGCATGTCGACTCGCCGCAAGACTTTGTGATACGCCTCATCATCATAAGTCGGACCCAGAGTTGAAAGCTTCGCATCAAGTTGACCAATGATCTCGTCGGACGAAGATGCAATAGACCGCTTCTCGTCTGGGGTTGGGATACCTGAAGACATGGCGGTGGACTCTGACAAGCCTCCGAGGGAATAGACACTAAATCTGTCTTCAAAAGCGATTCGCTCCCCGAGACACGGGACCCGGGAGTCGATGGCGAATTCCCTGACAGTGACGCGGAATCCTGTGAGAAAATTGCGCCATACTTTGGAGAAACGAAATATGCAACAGGTGATAGAGTTGGATTTGCTTGAGCGGGACGACGGATAAAGTCAGGTACGGCGAAGTGGCGACTTGAGCTCAAGTGCTGCCACTGCTTGCTGAGTCAGATGATCTCGGTACCGGGCACGTGATGGTGCGATCTTTTTAGTCTCGACGTCGTCGACGACGACAACCTCGACTTCAGAATCGCATTGCGCGCGACGCGGCGTGAGCATCGTATCAAAATTTTGATAATCTCTTGTGTTCTTCTGTCTCCCCCCTCTGTGCTTCGGACCAACAAGAGTTGTCGGGTAACTTGGGCATAGATACTCCTGGCCGCTTCGACATAGTTGTCTGGATTATTCGGGCTACGGTCGCGGATCTGATGGCCCTGGGATGCTGTCAGTTGAATGGCCTAGCTCTGCTACAAACTTCTTGGCGCGCGGCATTCGGCCGTTGAAAGGCGTTCAGACATCTCTTCTTTGTCTGCCGAACTGTGCCGTGCATTTTTATTTCTGCAACTACTGCTAATTGGGAGAACGGCGTTACCGTCATGCACGCTTCGAAAGGCGCAATTTCGATGTTCGGTCAGCCGGTGTGGACCCGCTAGGCCTACCTCTCACTGCGCTGTTTTATTGACAAAAATTGGTTTCAATTCTGCTAAGACCCTAGAATCTTGAACTGAGGTCGGCGACGCCAGAATGGAGAGAGAAAGAAAGAAACCTGTCCATCACTGTACATTCGAGGCGCGCAGGCTTTTCTTATCTTGAACTGTTATCTTATGCGGCTCCCCGCGGTCCGAAGAGGAAATGATGCCTTTTGTGCGAAGTTATCACGCCTTCGACCAGGGAGGTTAGGAGGTCAAAATATTTAAATTCGCTGAGCTCGGTCCGTACTCTAATTTAAACTCTTCTTCATTCACTCCACTCCAAGGAAATGCCTGTCGCAATCTCACCATACGACAATATCCCTGCGTGGACTCGGCCAGCGGAGACAAAAGAGGAGCTCGACTGGGCACCGCTCAAAGAGATCGATCTCAGCGTGTTCGATACCCCGGGAGGGAAGGAGAAACTTGCGGCAGAACTTCACGATGCGGTCAAGAACGGTGAGCCATTTCTTTTGCGTAGACTCTTCGCCGTCTGACATATCCTTTAGTTGGCTTCTGGGTTGTAACAGGCCACGGAATTCCAGACGAGGAGGTCTTGAAGCAATTCTCGATCGGTACGTGACAGCTTCCTCGTTTTGCATTATACGCTCATGTCTTTGAATCCAGGCAATGCGTTCTTCAACCTGGTGTGTTTCTAAAACACTGATGAAGCCGCAGGTTATTGATCCCTTCGCAGCCTCTAGAAGAGAAACAGAAATATCCGTGTAATTTCGAAGTGGGAGAGTGCGTAGTCTACGTCGTTAGCGGCAATACCTATCGACTCAATCAACATCCGCAGTTACTTCGGATATCGCGAGCCCAAGCGCATAATTGGGTCAACCGGAGGTTTGCTTTTTCATTTCTCTACACTTACCCGTACCTCGTCTGAAATTTCATTTGCAGTAAAAGAGAACATCGAAATGCTCAACATTCCGAAATACACTGTCAATGATGACTACAAGGACGTGCCCAAGCACGATATTATTCGGGTGCGTAATTGCCGTACCCATCATATCCTGGGAATATTTAGGACAACTTTCTCCCCGTCTTTTAGGCCCACGAAGCAGAGATTGCGACGTTCCATCGCAAGCTGTTCGAAAACGTCGCCCGAAAACTATTCATTCTGTTGGCCATCATCTTGGAGTTGCCCGAGAACTACTTCCTCGACGTGGGTGTTTGCTGCTTCCTCATCCTGAAAGAAAGTCATTTTAGTTGAATTATTACGCAGAGACATGCCTATGGCCAGCGTTCAGAGGACCATCTCCGTTATGTACGTGTATCTGCTTCACCTGTGTTTGGCATTTATTTACGTTCTGCCAGATGGTTTATCATCCTCGCACCTTGGAAGAGCGTAAGCTCATCAGGGATGGAGAGGGGGGTGGGCACACCGACTTTGGGTAGGTTGACAACTCGCCATCTTTCAGCTTCTTTCCTTGCCCTAGCTCCCTGACCCTGTTGTTCTCGCAAAATGTTGCCGGCCTGCAAATTCGCACTCCTCAAGGTGAATGGAAGTTCGTCAAGCCTGTAACTGGGGGTATCACGGTGAACAGGTTTGTAAATCTTATCAACTAGTACACGGTCTTGTTTTTACTCCTCGTCAGTGCGGATGTACTCCAATTCCTGACCAAGGGCTATGTCAAGTCCACGATCCGTAAGACTCTCTCGAGACATGCAAAACACTTTCCGGCTCATGGAACTCATAGATCGTGTCGTGGGCCCTCAGCCAGATCAGGCCCATCTCCACCGGCTGGGACTCGTCAGTCCTATTCACTGCAGTTCAATTTAGCGCTAAATAATTCTCAGCTCTACTTCGTTCGCCCTGGCGACGACACACCGATTATCCCCGTGCCGAGTCCCGTTCTTGAGCGCGCCGGACTCCTGACCGAGGAGGACAAGAAAGCAGACCCCAAAACCGCCGTGCGGGGCTACGGTGCGTGCAGTGTGGCCCACTTGCCGTCGATTGCGGACTTACTGCCATTCTCACAATCGAAGACTGGACCCGAGCTCGCGTCGAGGTGCGTACTTTATCCGTCGACGGGGCGACGTTTTCTGACCATTAATGGATAGAACGTCCACAACAAGACTTCGTATGCGCTGGCGTTCGAGGACGAGAAGGAGAAGACCTTCAATTTCAAGGGGTTGGAGGTTGTCAACCGTTGGAAGTGAGCTCGAAAGGATTCACTGCTGTATATGTAAAAAATATGTAAGTCCATTTGTTGTAAAGTGCAAGTATGTATAAGGCCATAAATTGCGAGCGGTTCGAGGCTTCTTATGATACGTCAATGGAGCCAAGTTGTAGAAAATGGTCCAGTATCCAACCAAATAATACATCTAATAACTTGCATCTCAGGCATCGGAACAAGTAAAACGGCACTTCGATATCGATTTATTGATCGCGTGGGCCCATGAATGGCAATCCCCGCTGCGATTGTTTTCTATCCGACAATATTACATGTAATTCCAAGATCATACCTACCACCTGAAGAACGAAACAAATGGGCTCTGGCAATCATAGGACATCTTTTGGTCCCCTTATCAAATTCGTGTAACGTAAAGCGGAATAGATCTCTCTCCACTCTGCACGATGGGCAGAAGATTGTTTAGGTACGTCGGCCGGATCGTCTCGTTCGCTACCTCTGCAAACGAATATTTGCCAACCAGGTGGGAGAGGATAACTTGCATTTCCAGGAGTCTGTGTGTGTGCGTGGATATGCAGGGATGAATTGAAAATGGAAAGAAACTCACGAAAAACGCCATCTAGAATGCGTCATTCCGTCATCAATCTCTGGACACGGAGAGATAAAGTGCTCACCCAAGACATGTGCGAAGACCTGCGGAGAAGCTCAAACTGTCGGCGGACCCGTGAGTCAGCGAGAGCACGAATAGACATGTTGGTTGCTTGAACGTACAGATTCGCGTACGGCCCAATGGCAACCGCGTCGCCTCGGTTTACCGTACCATCCAGCCAGCGGTGGGGATTAAAGTTGTGTGCGTCTGCGCCCCAGCGTGATTTGAGTCTGCCTCGATTACACATCAAGGCTCCAACTGATGTTTTACCAAACCAACCTGTGATACGACCCGATGCCAACTGTCAAGAGCTGGCCCTTCAGGATAGGTATGTGGGTCATTTGCTCCCCGGTGGTGGTGGTAATGGGCTGGGCCAAAGGTAAGGTCGTATCTTGGGTGGCAATGCGGTCCAGAAGAGGAGCCGCAGGGTAGAACCTGTTGGTCTCCTGAAGTTCGATGACTCAGTACCAAGGACTATCTGAATGACGGTAGCCCACCTTGATAAAAGCGTTTAAGAGTGGCATGCTGTCGTATGCAATACCTTCCCCGCTTGTTCCCAGCATGGAATGAATCTCATTGCGCAATTGGGTCTGAAATTCAGGGTTCCGGGCAAGTTCCAACAGCCCCCACGCAATAGTGTTGGCCTGTAGAGAATGAGCTAAGAGAAGTAACAATGGAGCGAAGGATCTCACCGTTGTATCCTGGCCGGCGACCAGAAGAAGCCCAACTTGCGAAATAATTTCCTTTTTGCTCAACTGCGTATTGTCCGGGACATCAGGATTCACTGCGGTCCACGGTCAGCCAAAAGTCGTCCAATGCAGAATAAGTACGCAACAATACGACTCACAGAGGTGACTGAAAAGGTCATCATCCATGTCCGCTCCTCTATGCACTACATCTGCTCTCTCTTGTACGATTCGATGTCCGATATCCTCTGCGAGGTATCGTCCCTCACGCATAGCCTTAAATGCCGAGGTAGGGAGGTACGTTGCTATGGCACGTAAAAGCCAGATGGGAAGGCGGAGACTTATCGCATCGACGAGTATCTGGGGTGCGGATCGAGAAGCACTTAATTTCCTGCAAGATATTTCAGCTTCCTTTCAGGATTCACGCTGAGGACGTACACGACTTCAACGTTATTTGAAACGAAATCATCCCCCAAGTCCTCGATTGAGTATCGGAGAGCAGCTGAGGTATGATCAGTCTTCCGCAAAGTAAGTATGGTGTGCCAGTGACCTTCGCTGATTCCCTGAAGAGTGGCCAAGCTGAGAAGTGGGCAGATATTTGTCGACGTGCCAAGGGAACCTTCCAGCCTTTCCGATACCTAGACAATGTACGTTGATTAAGGAAAGCTGGGTTGACATGCATGCACACCATCTCTGCAGCCTGCTTGAAAACTGCTTGATAGCGCCGCACAGCGGCAGCGGTGAACCCAAAGTTGAGAGCGGCGCGCATTCGACGGTGCTCCTTGCCTGTGTTAACCCAAAGTGTCTCTCATGTGCGACAGCCACGAAAGGAAAGGTAAAACTTGCCACGAAGAGTTATCATGCTCTGTTCGGTAAACCATAATTTCAACAGAACATCCGTGATTCCACCGCGCTCAAAAATTGGGCTATTCAGGATGTACTGCATCGCGACGGGGTCAGCGACGAGGAGGCGGTCTTGCTGTGGAAATAAAGGATTTTAACATAATTAGAAGCAAGCAATTAACCAGCCGAGCTCACGCCGAGACACCCCTTGATTCGGTACACGGGCCCAAATTTATCTTGCCAGCGGAACTCGTAGTCTCCATATTGTGGGGGAATAATCAACTGCAGGATGTGCCCTGCAAGGATATGAGTTGCATGCCATGCGATCCCATTTAAACACAAGCTCACCAAAGAGCCACGAAGGGGATGGAGGTCCTGTGATATGCCGCAGAGTGTTCTGTCGTCGGAAAACTAGATGGAAAACTATGAACAAGACGATGGCAGCCAGAGGAATGGCATAATGAAAGGGATCCATCTCAATCCGAGGCATGAATTGCAAATGCTGGGGTGAGGACATGAGTGAGAGTGGCCCCCAGAACATCACTAAGAGTGGGGAGCTCGCAAGGAGCTCGGCACCTTTTAAACAGTGACTGTGCCGCATCCGGAAGACGCAATTAGACAAGATTTAGATTTGGCCAAGTTGCCTCAATGACCCAGCCGTTCTCGCGGAGATCTCCGTGACTCACAGCACAGATTGAAAATGGAGGCGCAGAGATCCCACTCGATGGGGTGTTGCTATACTAGATGCCCCAGATAATTCCGTGGGCCGTGTGATCTCCGCGCCTCATTTTTCGTTCTCCGCTGTCAATCATGGAGATCTCCGCGGGAGTGGCTGTGCTACCGATATGTGTTAGAATATAGGAAATAGCAAACAATACATAAAAAACCTTTGAGGGTAGATGAGACCACGAGCTGTGAAACTGAGGTTTAAGTCCATTTGCTCCAAATATTCCGAACTTCTACTACCATTTTATCCGGATATCCCCGTGGAAGTTCTTAATTTCTAAGAAAGGGAAAGACCATCCGGAAATTTCTGTAAAGAAATTAGTTTCATGTCTCAAGACGCATTATGGCACGTATGGCATGGTCGCATTGTGGCTCCAAGCAATTGCCATCAATTTAGTCGCCGGCTAGCAGCAACTAGCCAGGTTCGGCTAACAGTCCGTGAAACGGACTTGAGGCGAACCCGGTATGCAAACTTCATGCAAGACGAATATACGGATAGCGGCGTATCTACCACATGAATCCGTCCGGAGAATCCGAACGGCTAAATTATTCAGAGCAAGATGTCGCTGTAGTTTATTCAGGTAGCTCAAATCTTTTTAAAGATCCTCCGTCTGGTGGAAAGCAAGGATTCGCCTGGGTTACATCATGTCTTCCACTCCTGAGCAAATCACTTATCGTCTCCCAAAGCTCGACGACACGTTCTCTGTATTCCCGGACAACGGCTTGAATGCCAACTACTCCAAGATTTGTGTCGAGTCTCGGGAATGGATCAACCAATATGGCGACATCGTTTGTGGCCCAAAGATGCGCGCCTTCATGAACAACTGTAACTTTGAGCTCATAAATTCGTACTGCTTTCCCTACGCGGGTGAAGCTGGTCTCCGAGCCGCCATGGATCTGGTATGTGTTTATCCTTTCGCGCCTTGACCCTTCTGTCAACGGTTGCACCTCCAAAGATTAATACTTGTTGCTAATAGCAAACTTTAGTGGCTTAATCCTAACTGCTAATAGCAAATGCTTAAGGTGATTACTATTAGCAATGAGGATTAAGCTAGGATTATCTATTCAATACAGCAGGATTATTGTCAACCTCGGGTAGGGATTAGCGACTCGCAAGGATTATTTAGGATTATTGACAAGGAGGATTATGAGACCTTAGGATTATCCAGGATTATTGATTGCGAGGATTATGATACTATAGGATTATTGAGGATTAAAAAGCTAGTTGGATTATGGGGTCGTACAACGACCTGGATCACACTGGGGATTATTCTTATGAACCGGCGGTGTTATCGACGGTTCAGCCCGTCGGCTATCGAAGTGCCTATGCGGCTTCGAAATTCCGCTACAAAGTGGGATTAAGTACGATTAATGGACGACGAGGATTATTGTCTGAAGAGGATTAAGTATGGCAATGAACAGAATGCACTGAGAATGAAGGCATGACAGACGCACCAAGAGGATCTACGTAGTGTTGGGGTGATAATCACAGATCTAACAAGAGGTCAATCAGATGTCAACCAGAGTGCGTGTCAGTGTTGGCGCACCTGCCACCGAGCTTGGAGATATCGCCGAAGAGTTTGCTAGTGTGAAGTGCAGTCAGCCTGTAATGATGTAATCCATGCTTGGCGATGGTGAACAAGTCTCCGTAAACCTGCAACTGAGTGGCAAGGCAGCAAGGTAGTGGTGAGAGAGTGCACTTACCACTGCTGGAGCGATGCAAAGTCAGCTCTCTATCCCGGAGTGGCAAGGGTAGATGATGGTAAGAAGAAAGAGAGGACAGGACATTGACAAACAAAGCGACTTGCCACCGTCACGTGCTCACGTGATTAAAGCGGGGGAACAATAAATCAACAATAAATAGACTCAAAAGTAATCAAAGGAGACACATTTCTGGTGCGCCGCTGAAATATATGGATAGGGAACTCTACCTGCAAGACTTGTCAGCTTGGAATTGAGTGGGTAGGGGGAAGTTGTTATTTTAGGCTGAAGTCGTAGCGGATTTAGGGCAGGGTGGCAGTGGGAAGGAAGGGAAGGGGGCAAGATGAAACATGAAGGAAACAAAGGCAAGTACCGACGAGAAGAGTGGGAGTGGGACTCGTCCACTCCCACTATCAGTGGTCTGGATAGTGGGATTCACCATTGTTAGCTCGGTTTGTCGACATTTCTGCAACGTCAAATCAATCAAGATGTGACGTGAGATTCCCGCCATCCCGCCCGTCACTGATTGGGCATGGCGCACAGCAAGTGCACAGTGACTGGTGCTACTTTTTTTTTTGGCTTCTACTCATGTTTTAAATCAGCCAATATCGGCACTGAGATTTGCTAATGCAATAATTTTCTTTGGCTCGCCGCTCAGTCGTGTTAAGTTTGTAGTGTTGTCCCGGGCCCTGGGCTTTTCCGGGTACTCTGAATCTTCATGATTTTCAATTTAAATTTTGGATTTCAGTACACCAGCGGTACACGAGATAATTTCCACACTGGACTGACTTTCAAATTTGAATCCTGCTTGAGGTGGAACGGAAGACTCTACTCCATTGATGGGGTTCCAAATTCTAACATATAATGATTTTTGATGGTCGGAAATGCTATTCAGGTTATTTTGGATACATGATGGTGATGGGGCTAATGGGAGGTTTACCACTTTAGGGAGAACTAAACTCAGTTCAGATCAAAAAAATACAACCAAGTCCAGCCCAAACCCAACCCGACCGGAACAACACTACCCAGTGTTAGATGCCTGTTCACTGACGAGCTCAACACACTGCATCAGTGACAGGTAAACACATTCTGTCATGTCAGTGCCAAGTTACTCAGTCAACTTAAGCTAGTTATTTGTCGAGCCTCATTATCTTGGACAGGTGATTCGATATCCTGTGTTACAGTGAGTCTCAACAGGTGTTAGAAAACTCTGGTCTAGGCTTAAGCCAATCTCTGTGGTCACTTTACGAGAATCTTATGTATGTATTAGTACGTGTAACATGGGGTAATACACCACCAATTTGGTTTGATGTGATTTAGAGATCTGACGGTTGACCGCGCTTGGAGGTCGGGCTGTGAATGTTCCACGGAGCTCGGTTCGGAGACATCGCCAGAACATCGTGTTGGACAGTCCCAGGAGCCGTTGTGGATGTTCTGGGAGGTCCGATCCTGGACATCCTCCAGCTATTTTGCGAGTCCTTATGTAATTCTGCAAATAATCTACAAGCACCGTCCCCTGTCGTCCCCCATGTCGGAGAACTCTGCCAGTGCATATTGATATCAGATGCCTCAAGAAAGTGCTTAAATTTGAGAAAATGAGATTCGGGTGACTTGCGAGATTTCCGAAAAACGACAAGTGATTCAAACTCCGCTCCTGTCAAAACAAGACCAAATTTTCTCAAAAAAGTGGTGCCATGTTCTTCTCTTCCCACCACCTCCGTTCTGCCTCTCGTCCTCCCGTCGTATCAATGCCCTCAAAGCTATCCAAGGCCTCAACACCCTCAACACCCTGCCCAAGCCCCTCAAGCCTCTTGCAACCTCTCCAGGCATTTTTCTCTGAGCTCTCCTGTCACGCATCGCCGTCGCCTACATGAGCATCGCCGCTCGGCTTCCTCGTCTCACCCTTCAACAATACTTTCCGATCCGAAGACCGCGCCGTCGGATCTGCATGCCGCCACTACTCATGATATCCATCACCCCCCGTTATCCACCCCCCTTCCGCCCCCCTTGTCATTGTTCCATCGTTAGGCAATATGTCGTGCCCGTGTATCTGCGCCCTTCTGCCTCCTCTTTTTCTCTCTATAGTAATTGTGTCGTGTATGTAGCGTGAAAAAAACGACAATTGATATTTTATTATAATTTTTTTTTTTTGGGTCATCAGCAAGACAACTGGGAGGTCTCAGTAATAGGTCGTCAGCATGTACCTGGAATATCAGTCCGTGACATCCTACGGAGGTTGCAGAAAGGATGTGTCGAGGAGGGGTGTCGGGCGACTGTCCAGCTATATAGATTCGGCTGTTCAAGGAGTGTCGGCCGATTATCCTGGGAGATCAGTGGCTAGATCATATAAGATCAGATCCGGGACGTCATTTTGAGCTCCCCGCAAATCGGTGGTGTAGGCCTTAGGAAGGCCGGTGGATTTTTTCCCCATCTATTAGCTTGAATTGAAGCAACTCTCCTCTTGGAAATAAGTCCTGTCAACAATGTATCTGAGCTTCTCTATTCACCCACATTTCTCATTCATTTTCAAATCACCTCCTACATCAGACTTTTAACAAATAACTTGTGACCTTGTACAAGGCCAAACAAGGTCGCAAGCCTCACCAAAAGTCGCGCAAGTTCACAAGGTCACAAACCTATGTCTCAACCGCCACAAGGTCGACCGTTCGATTCCTGGCAGTGGTATAATTTTGAGGTATCATAATGTCCGAGTGTGGGGTAGTCATGAGAAAATTTACGGGGCATCCTACAAGCATCCTCCTGATGTTTGAGAGGTTATCTAGTCTTGTGCTATATTTTCTGAGGGTCTCGTTTTCGGACTTTTACCTTGTGAGGTTGGTGACAAGCTCACAAGGCCAAACAAGCCACAAGTTATTTGTTAAATGGCTGATGTAGAGTTTACATCTTGCTTGAACTTCTGAAAATTCCGCAGGCGCAAGAGAGAAATTTAATTGATAGTTGAGCACAAACGCGAGAACAAGGAAAGAACCTTCCCACGGTTGAAAATGAAAAGTCTCGTCCCGTGGGCCACCCTGGCTGGCCTGATTTTTAATTAGATAACTAGCTCCCACAGGCACTCCAGGTAACAACTAATATATGAGCTGCACCTGTCAGCCTAATAGCTTGGAGAAAGCAACAGTGTGAAAGATGTGCAAATAAGGAGACATCTACCTCACCCGGCACTTCAAGTGAATGACCGAGGAGTTCCCGAAAGCAGGTCATTTGGTGCTGATATAGCACCTGTCAAGCTGGCTCTATGGTCAGTTGAGCTATTACTTGATTGATAGCCTACAAACACACATGGACCTTTAAATAAAATATTTGCCTCGCAGCCAGAAATTTGAATTGAAGCTGATACATATGTTCGGCTCCTAATGCAAAATTCGTACAACTAGGTAACCGATGCGCTGAAATAATCACACTCACAATCGTTCCTTGTCCTCAGGTGGGGACTGGCAATCCTCGCCAAACAAATGTCTGTTTGTTCTTTGTTTGTTCTGCATCGGTCGTTGCCCCAGCGGTCAACAATGATTCTACAATCTCAAGTAAAATTCCGATGGTATACGAGATAGATATCTAGAGATTGTCTGGGTCAGAAAATTTTGAATCTTGCCTACCAAAAAAATTAAAAATGGCTGTTACAGCCGTTTGCATGTATTCGTGAAAATGCTGAAAAAAATTCACGGCTGCACGTGACCTTGCCGGCCCTGCCGAAACCTTTTGGACAGTGAAAGACGCTGAAAATCCAGTCAAATCAAGAAGTTTGAGCCTCCTCAAGGTTACTGGAAAGTGTAAAGTAATCCCGGGTCAGATTTGGATGTTAAAAGAGAGCGGATGGACCCGGCACGCTCGGCATGAATCACGTGAAGCTGTGAAAAACTTTCAACACTTTCACGAATACATGCAAAGCACTGTAATTGGCTGTAGAAATAACTAAATTACCAGGGTACGAACAAAAAGCCAAATAAAAAACCCGGCCCTGACATTTCCTGTGTGATGTAAAGATGGAGTGATCTTCCATTCAAAGTGTGCCCAGAATGAACGGCTGAGGTTGCATGGAGTACCGATCGCGGAGGGCCAACAAAACCCTTTACGTTGCCGACTGGCAGAGCGCCGTCACACTCTCTAATGATGCCGCATCAAATAGATGATGGCGCATCAGTGAAATGATGGCGTCGCAGCTATGCATTGCCGAGTTCCACTATTGATCGCTAGTCCCACTCTCATCAACACCTGATAGTGGGACTGGCCCACTGTTAGTGGAAGTGGGTGATCACTCTTCTCGTATAGACTGAGACTCAACAAAGACCCAAGTCAAAGCCCAAATTGTCGACATCACGTAATGAGCACGTTTGCAGCAAAGCCACTGTAAAGGCGCGCTCCTAGGGGGTTTGATACCAACTCTGACATGTTTTATGTATGTGTCTGGCTCAGCATTCATTTCAATGGGCTGGACACTTTTTACTCCACCCAGAAGAGGTCAGTACTGTGCCCAAACAGGGTGCAATCAAAGCAGCACCGACTCACACCTGTTGTGTATGCCTCTTCCGAGCGAAAAAAAAGATGTGAATACTACTAGAAGATTTATCAATAAATGTGAAAAACCAAGTCGCTGTTCAAGAGCATGATAAGTTGACCTGTACTCCTGTTAGTTCGCAGTGACATGAATGCCCAAGAAATGACTTGGGTGGGGGGCCATGGCGGTGCCTGGTAAAAACTTGCGCTTATGCTGTGTTTCTCATGTTTTTATATTTATGAAGAACTTAAATCAGCCAAGGGCCAAGGCAGTCGTCTGTTGTGAATTTGAGAACAATATAAGTTACAAGAAAGGGATTTTTTTTGGGTTCAAGAAGAATATCTCGTGAAAATATTTGAACACTGTGTTCAAATGATTATCACCAGCATGAGTAATATGTATTCAAGGACTCCAGAAAAGTTCACCCCTTTTACCTTGAAGTTTGTTTGGGCAACCACAAAGCCACGGAAGCTAGATTTGTTTGTTCGGAGTTGTAATAATAAACACAACACTGGCCAGAATCTGAATGTCTCCCACGGTTAGGTGTTGCACACTCCCCACTTTTCGCCAACCCGGGTTGATCCGACTCATCACGGTATTTCCCGATCGTGCACGTACCTTTTCAACACGAACAAAGCACACTTCACGCCGCGTTGGTTGCGCTCCCCGACGTTGAGCACTTCAAAGCTAAACCTAAGTCCAGAAGATCTTTGAGGCCGTCCAGACCTCCTGCTGCCCAACACATGACCGCCGCACCATTGATGATTGCAGTAGGTAGTAGATTATTGTACCCATAATAATAATGACCCACTCACATTGCACCAAATCAACTTCTCCTGGCTTGCTGGTGCACCCTGGAAGCTAGACTGCTTAAATACTACTAGATGTTATGCCCATGGTAAAATAATAAACTCAACAAAAAACTGAGCAGTTGAGATTCCAGAAAATGGTACATATGTCAAGACACTCCTCTCTCAAGTTGCTGCTGGCAGCCGAGCAGCGGTTCGCGGCAGCTAAGCATAGTTGGAACCTCAAGGGTGAATAATACTACACTGCTCTGCTGTGTGTGGTAGGCACACTGCAGACTTTCGTATCTCAACAACAGATCGAGCTTCGCGGACTGTCCTGCAACGCACAGGCCTGCCTGGCAGTTCCTATTCCCAGCTCAATACAACAGTTCCTCCATTTATTTCTTGAGTAACATTTCAAGTCTGTGTTATATCCGTGCAGCCTCCCTCTTACGTCCGGCCAACTCCTGGCCATCATCCGCCCCCCTCCGGTACCTCCGGTACCTCCGGAGCTCCGGTCATTGACCGGAGCCTCCGGACGTCCGTGTATCATCGGGTTTTTACGCAATGAAGGATTACTGAGCGTTTCCCGTTTATCCGTCTTCTCATCTTCTTCCTTATTGTCTTAGGACTTGTCATCACTTCCTCCAACACGCTCTATTGTTTAGAACCACCCTCCTTCCTATTATGGAATACAATTAGCTACTTAGTATATATCACTTTAATACGTCTTGTACTTCAGATTGATAATTAACGTTGCTTGGCTCTAACTCCTTGCACTGAGTCGCCTTTGCACTCCTCGTCCTCCTCCGGTACCTCCGGTCGTCGTCCTCTATACCGGACTACCTGCCGGTCAAGGTAGTCGCTCACCCTTTACCCCCTGTGGTGTTGCGATCACTCGTATACAGCCCGGACCCTCCGTCGGACCTCCGGTACCTCCGGTCCTTGCCGGACCTCCGGCACCTCCGGCACTTCCGGTCCTTCATCCCCGGCTCGGTATATAACAGTATTATCAATCTCACTACTCTGACTGGCAATGTCTCGCATTCCTAATCCCAACCTCCCCAACACGGAACAAGTTGAACGTGTCGATCCTGGCCGGGCTGGACGGGAACCTCGTCGACAATCCCGCATGTTCGGTCAGATCGTTCAGCTGTCTCCTCCGGTCCAGGTTCTTGGACCGTCGACTTTTTCAGCACCCCCAATTTCCCCTACGCTTCGCTTTGCTCCGCAAC
Source organism: Mycena galericulata (assembly GCA_029289565.1). Lineage (NCBI taxonomy): Eukaryota > Fungi > Basidiomycota > Agaricomycetes > Agaricales > Mycenaceae > Mycena > Mycena galericulata. The sequence continues at coordinate 679,297 of JARKIA010000039.1, read as the reverse complement.
ACTCTCGGGCTTCAGCCGCTCCACCTTTACCCTTTCCGGCGAACGTTCCGGGGTTGGTTCTCAATCCCCGGAGAGGTATCCTGTTTCCCCTCATCCACGCCGCACTGCAGCACGATCTCGCAGTGAATCCCCCATCGAGGATCCTCGCATTGTCGAGGTTCCTGAGGACATCGAAGAGGCTCCGGAGAATTCCGGACAAACCGGCCGTCAGCGTGCCGGAAGCCTTCATTTATCTCACGATGATCCTTCCGCTCACTCCGAATCCGCTCCCTCTCGTCATGAGGAAGAAGGAGCCGGAGGTGGTGCCGGCGGTGGAGGTGACGGTGGTGGTGATGGTGGTGGTGGCGATCAACCGGCCCGTCAGTCCCCAGCTCCTGACCGTCCCGCGGACGACCGTCCCAGAGACCGTCCACAGGGAGGTGCTCCCGGTGGTCAACCTGGCCCCGGAGGCCCCGGTGGTGGCGGTCCCGGTGGTCCCGGCGGTCCCGGTGGTCCCGGAGGTGGTGGACCGGGCGGCCCACGACGTGGTCAGCGCCGTCCCGCTACTCCGGACCCCCAAGAGGAACTTTTTGTGGACACCCTTCGGACCTTCCGCGATACACTTAATATTTTCGCGGCGCGTCCTCCGGCTCCTCCTGCTCGTTCCACCCGATCCAATCTCCGTAATCCGGATACTTTCGATGGATCGGACCCGGCAAAACTTCAGTCCTTCCTCACCCAGTGCTATCTGCACTTCGCGGAGCGCCCCCAAGACTACCCGGACGATGATGATCGCATCCTGTACATCATCTCGTACCTCCGGGGTAGCGCTCAGCAATGGTTTTCCCCCAACTTGTACGACCCGACTATCATCCCGGCTTGGGACGGCGACTTTGCCGCCTTCGTCCAGGAACTTACGCTTAACTTCGGGCCGCACGATCCGGTTGGGGATGCCGAGGACAAGATCCGCGATTGCCGAATGAAAACCGGCGACCGGATCACCACTTACATCATCGAGTTCGACTTCCTCTCCGTTTTGACCCGGTGGAGCGATAACGCCCTCCGGTATCAATTCTACGAGGGACTTCCCCGCCGGATCAAGGACGACATGGTCCATCACAACTATGTCAATACCCTCGACGGAGTGAAGATGGTCGCTCGTCTCATCGATGGCCGGTACTGGAAACGCGAGGCGGAGAAGCAACGCGATCGCGACCGGGAGAAACCTTCCGGTCCCGGCGGCGGTGGCCAATCCGGCAACCCCAAATCTGGCAACAAGGGCCCCGGCAAGAACCCCAAATCGTCCAACCCCGATTCCGGCAATCCCGGCAACGCCGGCAACAATGCCGGACGCACTGGCGGCAAAGACAAGGGCAAGGGAAAGGGCAAGTCGTCCGATCCGGCTCCTGCCTCTCGCCCCTACGCCGACAAGCTTGACGCCTCCGGGAAGATCAAGCAGGACGAACGGGAACGCCGCCGGAAGAACAACCTCTGCATGTACTGCGGAGGCAAAGGTCACACTGCCGACAACTGCCCGAAGCGTCCCGCGCGTGCCGACGCCAAGGCCGCGCAGGCTTCGACCTCCGGTAATGCCCCGGCGCCTCCGGTTAGCGAGTCAAAAAATTGATCAGCAACTCGGAACCCTCCGCACCTGGTCCGAGTTGCGTTGACTCCCGGGTGCTTACCGAGGTTCGTCTCAACGCTTCCGCCCTCTTACTTAATGCCCTTTACGTCTTTCTCGATATATCCTCGCTCCGGCCGGACATCTCCGAGCCGGAATTATGTTCAACCATTTCTCCATCTCTCCTATCTCGAGTAGTCGCGGGATTCAACTCCCGTGTGCGTGCGCTTGTTGACTCCGGATCGTCTCATTGTTTTATATCTTTGAAAATCTGCGAATCTAATGGCTTTTCTACGTATACGGTTGCACCGGTCCGACTCCGGTATCTCGACGGCTCCTCTACCATCATAAACCGGATGCTCCGGCTACTCCTCCGGTTTCCCTCTGGCGAAGTCCAATACATGGACTTCTTCGTCACCCGTCTCGATTCTCCGTGCGACATGGTCTTGGGATATAATTGGCTCACCCGCATTAATCCGTTGATTAACTGGACTGAAGCCACTATCGCTTTCCGGCCCTGTCCTCCGGAGGAATCACTGTCGACAAACCCGGAACCTCCTCCGGGATCTGCTTCGGTTGTTCCGGCAACGGACGAGACGCCTCCGGTTCTTGATGTTCCGGTCACGGCGCCTATACCGACTCCGACGATTCCGCCATCTCCGTCTCCCTCCGTGGAGACTCCTGCTCCTTCTACAGAGCTCCCGTCCCCTTTCGGGGAATTCCCTGAGGCCTCCGGGCCTCCTCCGGTCACTACCCGTCCGCTTGTGTCTCTCGTGTCTGCTGCGGCTTACCGCTCCATCATCCGAGACAAGAACTGTTGTCAATATACGCTGCGCGCCACTCCATCGGAAGAAGCCCGTGCCCGGTTTGCTACCGCTTCGCCTCCGGACCTTTTCCGGTTTACCTCCGGAGTACGAAGAGTTCGCTGACGTCTTCTCTGAGCAGGAAGCCTACAATCTTCCTCCTCATAGAGAATTCGATCTCAAAATCGAGCTCATGGACGGCGAGGAGCCTCCGGTTGGTCACGTCTACTCCCTTTCGCCTACCGAGCTCGCTGCCCTCCGGGACTTCATTGATAAGAACTTAAAGTCGGGATTTATATACCCGACCCGTTCGAGTCATGGAGCGCCCATTCTCTTCGTTAAGAAGAAGGACGGTAGCCTCCGGTTGTGCGTCGACTACCGGGGACTTAATCGGATCACGAAGAAGGATCGCTATCCGCTTCCTCTCATCGCCGATCTCCTCGACGCTCCCGGGAAGGCTCGCATATACACAAAACTTGATCTCCGACACGCCTATCACCTTCTCCGGATCGCTCCGGGTGACGAGCCGAAAACGGCTTTTCGTTCTCGCTATGGTTCTTTCGAGTTCCGGGTTGTTCCGGAAGGCCTTACCAACGCTCCGGCTGCTTTTCAGCGCTTCCTGAATAGCTTGTTCGCCGATCTGTTGGACGTGTATGTCATCATTTACTTGGATGATATATTGATCTATTCCGACGATCCGTCCCAACACTCCGAACACGTCCGGGAGGTTCTCCGGCGCCTTCGGAAGGCCGGCCTATACTGCAAACTCCCCAAATGCGAGTTCAGCGTCACCACCTGCAAATATCTTGGTTACATCCTGTCGCCGGACGGCTTCCGGATGTCTCCGGACAAGGTCGCCGCCATCGTCGATTGGCCGGCGCCCCGGAAGGTGAAGGACATCCAGTCCTTCTTAGGTTTTTGTAATTTCTATCGACGTTTTATATGGAACTACTCGGCGATTACAGTTCCCCTTACTCGCCTCACGCGTTCCAACGTCCGATGGGATTGGTCTCCGGTTTGCCAACTCGCATTCGACACCCTCAAGCACGCGTTTACGGAGGCTCCGGTGCTTTCGCATTGGATTCCGGACCGACAACTTACCGTCGAGACGGACGCCTCCGACTACGCAATCGCCGCCATTCTCTCGATTATCGGAGACGACGGCGAGATCCACCCCGATTGCGTTCCGGTCCCGGACACTCGGTCCGGCCGAACTCAACTACGACACACACGACAAAGAACTCCTCGCGATCTTCGATGCCTTCAAACACTGGCGGCACTACCTCGAAGGTCCGGCATTTCCGGTCGATGTCGTAACCGACCACAAGAATCTGGAATACTTCGCGACGACCAAGGTCCTTACTCGTCGCCAGGTCCGGTGGTCCGAATACCTGTGCCATTTTAATATGGTTATCCGGTTCCGGCCGGGTAAGCTCGGAGCTAAACCTGACGCTTTGACTAGACGATGGGACGTCTACCCTAAAGAGGGGGATAGGGCTTTCAGCCAATTGAATCCTCAAAATTTTCGCCCCATTTTTACTCAAGATCAACTCACCGCGTCCCTCCGGGCCACTTTCCTCGAGGAAATCACCCTCCGTTCCTCCATCGTTATGGATGTTGAGAAGCTATACTCCGACATTCGTGCCCACTACAACGATGATCCCGCCGCTGTCGCCGGACTTGCCTCCGCGACCTCCGGCACATCCCCGCGCTGGACCGTAGAACCCTCCGGTCTCCTCCGGTACGACGATCGCATTTATGTTCCACTGGTCTCCGGAGACGCTCCGGATCAGCTCCGCGTACGTGTTCTGCAGATTTTGCACGATCATGAGCTGGCTGGCCACTTTGGACAGAATCGCACTTTAGCCCTCGTCCGCCGAGAGTACACCTGGCCGGAGGTCCGGACATTCGTCCGGGACTACTGCCGGTCCTGCATTCTTTGCAAGCGCAACAAGAAGCCTCGGCACCGGCCTTACGGGTTGCTGAAGCCTCTTCCGGTTCCCCTCCGGCCATGGCATTCCATTTCCATGGACTTCATCGAGCAATTACCACTCTCCGGCGAGTTTGACTGCATTCTTGTGATCGTTGATCGGTCTTCGAAGCAGGTCATTCTCATTCCTTGCGATACCCACATCAACTCTCCGGAGCTCGCTCGCCTCTTCCTTATTCACGTCTTTTCCAAACACGGCGTTCCGGCACACGTTACATGCGACCGGGGCTCCGAATTCATCGCCTCCTTCTTCCGGTCGCTGGGCGAACTGCTCAATATGGAGATCCACTACACCTCCGGTTACCATCCGGAGGCCGACGGTCAAACCGAGCGTATGAATCAAACGGTTGAGCAATATATTCGCATCTACTGCTCTTACCAACAGGACGATTGGGACCGACTCCTTCCGCTCGCGGAATTCGCTCTCAACAACGCTCCGAACGCTTCAACCGGCATCTCCCCCTTCTTCGCCAACAAGGGTTACAATCCGGCGATCACGGTCCATCCGGAACGTGACGTGGCTAACATGTACGCCAAAGATTTCGTCGTTGATCTTCAGGAACTGCACCAGTTCCTCCGGGAGCAAATTACTTTTGCCCAGGAGCGTTACAAGGAAACCGGAGACCGGAAACGGTCCCGGGGACCTCCGCTGTCGATTGGTGATCAAGTTTTCATCTTGGCGAAGCATCTCCACACCAGCCGGCCGACTCCGAAATTCTCGGAGACGTATCTTGGCCCTTACGAAGTTATTGGCAAACCCAGTGCCGCTTCCTACACCATCCGGCTTCCGAAATCGTTGTCGCAAGTCCATCCGGTCTTCCACATTTCTCAACTCGAACCCCATGTTCCGAATCCATTCCCCGGTCGCGAGGAACCACCTCCGGCTGCTGTGGAAATCATCGACGGCGAGTCACACTTCGAAATTAAACAAATTGTTGACTCCAAGATCGACCGGCGCTTCCGGACGAAGCTCCGGTACTACGTCGAATGGCTCGGATACGAGAACACGGACGATCAGTACGCTTGGGTTGGCGCGGACGACTTGGATGCGGCCGAACATATCGACAATTTCCACCGGCGCTTTCCGAACAAGCCCGGTCCGGATTATTAACTTCACTCGGATGTTGAAACAAAGAAAATACGTCTGATTGAAATTTTACATCACATCTATTTACAACATTCCTTTATTTCGCCTAGGTCGCTTTGGACCCTCCTCCGTTCCCTCCGGACGCCTCCGGTTTCCCTCCGGTCGCCTCCGCATCCGGCATTTCGTCGTCCGAGTCCAAAATCTCGTACATATTATCACCCACCCTCCGAGCACCCTCCGGAGTCCCTTCTCGCACCTCCACGGTGACCGTGGTGGTGGTGGGGACGGTCGGATCCGTCGGTTCGCTCTTGACACGCTCCGGATCCTCCGGGACGGGTGTCGGAGCTGCGGACGCCTCCGGCGCTGGTGTCGGTACGGGTGTCGCGACTCGAGGCTCCTCCGGCGCGGGTGTCGGGGGATGAGATGGAACCGGAGCCTCATCAGCTTCGACCTTGACGACCTTGAGTGTGATGGTCGTGGGCTCTTCCCGCCCCTCCGGAACCTCCGGCACCTCCGTCTCCATCTCCACTTCCTCCGGGTTCCTCGCAACCTCGAATCCCGCCGGCCACCCAGTCGAGGGCTCCCGCGGGGCCTCCGGTGCCTCCGGAACCTCCGGCACTTCTTCTTCCTCCTCCGACTCCGATGCGACCCGTTTCGCCACCTTGCGACGCTTGGTCGGGCGCTCCGGCGCATCCTCAACCTCCGAATCCCCTCCGCGTTTCCTCCTGGCCTCCGCAGGCCTCCGCGCCTCCTCCGAGAGGCGCTCCACCTCCTCCAATTCCTCCGCGGTCAACTCCGGAGCCTCCGACGCCAATCCCATCAATAACAGCATTCGGTGGGCAAAGGGCTGGTTCGCCCCTTGACCCTCCGGAGCTGCGAGGGACTGGAGAATGAGCTCAACCGCTCGCGCAACGAGTCGGCTCTGCTCCCACTCCTCATGATGGATGCTCACAAGCTTATCCATGCGCTCCCGGAGCTCCCGGTACCTCCGGCTACCCCCGGTCGACTTCTTTCCCTTCTTCTCCCTCCGCTCGCGCGCCGCCTTCGTGCTATCGCGCACTTCACGGTCGCGACGATCGTTCCGGATGTTCCGAACAGATCGCCGCGTCCCCGAAGGTCCTGCGACCGGGGCCGAACCTTGGCTCCGAGCGAGCTTCTCCTCCCGGCGCTTGTTCGGACGCTTCGGAGCTCCGGCGCGACTGCACTGAATGTGCTTTGCATGGCAAATGTTGCAGGCCGAACGTCCGGGGTCGACGACGCAAATCGCCCCGGACCTCCGGCATGCATCGCAAACTAACAAAATGAAGTTAGTACCGGACCCTCCGGAGCAACTGCGACGCACCATTCTTCCCCGTCTGTTCCACATCGCTATCCAACTCGTCATTATCCTCATCCTCGTCATCATCCGCACGCGCCGGCGTTGGCGACCGGGACCACGGGAACGGAACCTCCGCATCGAACTCTGGTGCATCCGCATCGAGCTCCTCCAGGTTCCGCACGAGCTGTGCGGCCAACGCGGCCTCCTGCTCGGCGAGTTCCCGCCTCTCCGCCGCTTCCGCCTCCCGGAGCCGGTACCCCTCGATGATCGCTTGGCGACGTGCCTCGCGCTCCTCCCGGGACTCCACCTCCCGATCCTCCCTCAACTCCGCCGACGTCGCGCGTTTTTTCCCCTTCCCGGTCGACGCGTCACCGACGCCCTTCCCGACGTCCCCGGGCGCTCCCTTGCGTCCACCGTTGTCGCTTCCGTTGCTTTGCATCGTGATATGCGGAGGTTGTACCGGGATGGTGGTGGTAGGAGAGAAAGAGAGTTATGACTCGAAAACCAACAGCACGTGACTTTTTGATCTTGTTTATTTTCTCACGATTCTCCATTGTTCTTTCGTCTTGGTTCCTCATGGGAGAGGAACCTAAGAGGGGGATACTGTTATATCCGTGCAGCCTCCCTCTTACGTCCGGCCAACTCCTGGCCATCATCCGCCCCCCTCCGGTACCTCCGGTACCTCCGGAGCTCCGGTCATTGACCGGAGCCTCCGGACGTCCGTGTATCATCGGGTTTTTACGCAATGAAGGATTACTGAGCGTTTCCCGTTTATCCGTCTTCTCATCTTCTTCCTTATTGTCTTAGGACTTGTCATCACTTCCTCCAACACGCTCTATTGTTTAGAACCACCCTCCTTCCTATTATGGAATACAATTAGCTACTTAGTATATATATCACTTTAATACGTCTTGTACTTCAGATTGATAATTAACGTTGCTTGGCTCTAACTCCTTGCACTGAGTCGCCTTTGCACTCCTCGTCCTCCTCCGGTACCTCCGGTCGTCGTCCTCTATACCGGACTACCTGCCGGTCAAGGTAGTCGCTCACCCTTTACCCCCTGTGGTGTTGCGATCACTCGTATACAGCCCGGACCCTCCGTCGGACCTCCGGTACCTCCGGTCCTTGCCGGACCTCCGGCACTTCCGGTCCTTCATCCCCGGCTCGGTATATAACAGTCTGACTCAGTGATTCGTGAACAGTTCGGGAGTCATCCACAAAACTAACTCAAAATCTAAGCAAGGTCTAGGCCAACGCAATCGGCGCTTCCTAGTCACAAAAAATGATCAATATTATCGGACTCGACAATTATACCTTATCTTGTCTAACTCTTAGGAGAAAAAGAAGTGAGATGGTGACATAGGCCCTTGGATCCGCAAGGATCACTGGAAACCCGCCGGTGAAAGCCAAACCAATGATTTCCCATGGTAATATCGAATTATATATGACCAACCACAGACAATGAGAAGAAAAACAGGGTTGAATTGAGCAAATATGCTCAGTGACATCGCTTAAAATAGTTACCCAGTGTAATGGGCAGTTCATCGCCTTGGTGTCCCTATTTTTTTCCTGCTCACTGCTTCCTGCGGCTTTGCTGCAGCCTCAAACTCATCTCGCCTATTCATGTCGTATAAGCCTGTGTCTAATAAATTGATCAGATCCTGCCTATCTGAATGCCAGTACATTTTCCAATACCTTTCAATAGCTGTCCCTGAACCCAGCACAGATTTCTCACAATAAAATTGAATTGTATACGAGCAGAACTCAATGCTGTCAACTGTTAAATGATAAAAAGCCCACTGGTGACTTTCTGAGAGGAGGGTTCGAGGTGCTCCGATGCTACCTCTGGGCACTTGCCCTGCACTGGCCGCAAATATGGTGGTTCGAGCGTAAGAATGAATTTTTGGTAGGGGTCAATGGGAAGAGTGCGAGGCAAATCTAAATAAAAGGTAATTTCCACATGCCGGCCATCCAGCTCTGCCACATCGTGTCATATTCGAACTCACGCCAGGTTGAGCTGGTTATGGCTACTGTATCAGACCTACATGTAAGCCATTTGTAAGGCATCAATCCTAATGCCGAATCCATTCCTTTCCCAATCTGCATGCCGGAGTAACTCTTAGACTTAAAATATTTAATTCCTTGGCTGCTAAATTACTACGAGTGTTAATTATATAGTCTCTGTCTAGACAACAGACTACTATAAAGACAGAGAGTCACCCCCCTTTCATGGAGAAGGATGGGGAAATTTTGTGATTTTTCTGGCTTAGACAGCATTAGAAGCATGGACGTGGCTTGGGAGTGGTTGCGTGGCTCCAACCTGTGCGTTGCAAGCCACCTAAGGCATGCGACCATGCAACAGCATGGAAGGGGTTAAATGACATTCAAAGCCGAACAGGATTTTTCTGACATTCAACATGGGGTTGGTCACAAAAGCTGATGTCTTGCATAATGCCTTTGCTTTTCTTCTGCTCTCAGGCACCCTGACATCTGATGTACTCACACCGTGACTTCATCAATTTTGGGCCACTTTTATTTTAATCCTTCTATGGGAAACTGCTGATTCCCCCTCACTCTATTATTCACAACAGCAGCAGTACCACATTTTGGCTGTCCAAATTCGATCACAACATCAGACCGTCCAGATGAATGTCAAAGTAAGACTTCATGCAGCTTGGGTGTGGACATCGTCCCACCATTCCCCTTCATCTAAATTCAACTTACCACCATTCCAGTCTTGTAGTATCCAGCACACATATATTCACCCATTTGTTCATTTATTTTATGGTATATCTCAGTCTATCCCAGCCATTTTGCATGGTGCGCAGCTGTATTCCATCCACGGGTCAGCATAGACACCGAATTTAACCCAGGAGTGGGTTATCCGCAAATTTTGCACAACTTTTATGCATTACTACGCTCTGTTTTCATTTCTTGGGCATTCATGTCGATGCAACTCAACTAACAGGTGTACAGGTCATGTTCTTGAAACAGCGATGTGGTTTTTCACATCTATTCATAAATCTTCTAGCAGTATTCACATCTTTTTTTCGCTCGGAAGAGGTATACACAACAGGTGTGAGTCAGCACTGCTTTGATTGCATTATTTGCGCCCCGTTTGGACATGGTACTGACCTCTTCTGGGTGGAGTAAAAAGTGTCCAGCCCATTGAAATACATTTCAGCAGCGCACTAGAAATGTGTCTCCTTTGATTACTTTTGAGTCTATTTATTGTTGATTTATTGTTCCCCCGCTTTAATCACGTGAGCACGTGACGGTGGCAAGTCACTTTGTTTGTCAATGTCCTGTCCTCTCTTTCTTCTTACCATCATCTACCCTTGCCACTCCGGGATAGAGAGCTGACTTTGCATCGCTCCAGCAGTGGTAAGTGCACTCTCTTACCATTACCTTGCTGCCTTGCCACTCAGTTGCAGGTTTACGGAGACTTGTTCACCATCGCCAAGCATGGATTACATCATTACAGGCTGACTGCACTTCACACTAGCAAACTCTTCGGCGATATCTCCAAGCTCGGTGGCAGGTGCGCCAACACTGACATGCACTCTGGTTGACATCTGATTGACCTCTTGTTAGATCTGTGATTATCACCCCAACACTACGTAGATCCTCTTGGTGCGTCTGTCATGCCTTCATTCTCAGTGCATTCTGTTCATTGCCATACTTAATCCTCTTCAGACAATAATCCTCGTCGTCCATTAATCGTACTTAATCCCACTTTGTAGCGGAATTTCGAAGCCGCATAGGCACTTCGATAGCCGACGGGCTGAACCGTCGATAACACCGCCGGTTCATAAGAATAATCCCCAGTGTGATCCAGGTCGTTGTACGACCCCATAATCCAACTAGCTTTTTAATCCTCAATAATCCTATAGTATCATAATCCTCGCAATCAATAATCCTGGATAATCCTAAGGTCTCATAATCCTCCTTGTCAATAATCCTAAATAATCCTTGCGAGTCGCTAATCCCTACCCGAGGTTGACAATAATCCTGCAGGCCCCCGGACACTACCTATAGAGCCTGTCCGCGATAGAGTAAATCAGTGGCCCAAAACGGCCCTTCCTCTGTCCGCCATATAGAGTAAAACAACCCCAGGACGATCTATGTCGGTCCGTCATAGAGTAAATCGCGCGCAGCGCGAGAAATTTTTTTGAATGCGTATAGGGCGCGAGGCACCGCAAGCACAGCTTCCATGCTGTCGGGGCTATCAGAACTGAGCTTAAACATGGGCAATATGCACCGGAAAGCGCTTGCGGCGGGCTGGGAGCGAAAAAAATGAGTCCCGCAGCGCGAAAATGGTATTTTACCAACACTTCGTCCGAAATAGAGTAAAACAGCGACCGAGGGCCGGATTTCATAGAGTAAAACAACGAAAAATTTTGGGAAAAAGCGGACAGGCTTTATAGGTAGTGTCCGGGGGCCTAATCCTGCTGTATTGAATAGATAATCCTAGCTTAATCCTCATTGCTAATAGTAATCACCTTAAGCATTTGCTATTAGCAGTTAGGATTAAGCCACTAAAGTTTGCTATTAGCAATGAGTATTAATCCCCATCACTGATATCACTGCTTCTGTCAATTTTTCAGACCAACATTCTCTGGCTTTATGACGAGTTCACCGATACTGTCACTGGAGCGGAGGCAGACGATGCTGCAATAATTGTTGCTCGTGCTCTCCGGGAGCCAGACTTCAATGACGAGTCTTGGATCTCTCGAATGATGAAATCGTCTGTCTTCATTTTTTTTTACAGTTCCCTCGAAATAACAGTACTGTATTCAGATTCAAACACAACCACATCGACAAAGCCGGGCCCAACGTGGCTCGCCGCCTCATCAATAATCTCTGCACCTACGTGAAGATTGTGGGTACAGAGGCAATTCTTCGCGAGAAGAACGAGGTGCTGGACATTCCAAGTTATGTTGCTTTTCGTCGCGAAACCAGCGCTGTCCGCACTTGTTTTGACCTGGTGGAATACTGCGCCGGCCTTGATCTTCCTCAACATGTCCACGAAGACCCTGTCTTTATCAGTGGTTACAACGCCGCTATGGACTTGGTGTTTTGGACCAATGTACGCGTTCACGGCGCGGCTTATCATAATATGTGCTTATTTATTCAGGATCTCTTCTCGTACAACATGGAACAGTCCAAGGGACATGGCGGTGCCAATGCTGTCACAGTCATCATGAAGTCCAAGGGTGTAGATCTCCAGGCCGCGATTGACTTTCTGGGGGGCTATTGTGAGGCACTGACATCGCAACTCCAGGAGTCCAGACGCATTTTCGCTTCCCGCAGTGATCCAGTTTATTCCAAGGATGCTGTACGGATCATGGATGCCTTTGGTGATTGGGTCCGTGGAAATGACCAGTATGCTTTTGTCCTCCAATCGTGCCAGATGAATGACTACAATTATTGCAGATGGAGTCTCGCTACTGAGCGATACTTTGGCAAAGAGAATCACGTTGTCAAGGAGACCCGAATTGTGAAACTTAAAGCCCCGTTTTCCGATGCCCTTACTTTGAATGAATGATAGGTTATTAGACAATAGATAAAATGTAGATCAGGTCTCTTTGCAACTTGAACAGAGTTGGATGTCAGTGAGCTTTGCCGAGGCGCTGAATAATTTGGTGCGCGTTGAAAGAAATGGGGCACAGGCTTTACCGACCGCTGTAAGAGATATGGTAGGATATGGTTCACTGATTTACATTTCAACATCTTGCCAGGGGCGCATCAACATACAGTACCACTTAGTTACCTTGAAGAGTTGAGCTCCCATCACGTCGCACCGCCTGGACGTTGAGCGCCGTGCTTCAACTCTTCCCTTGTGCATTATTCAGACGTTCTTCATTGAGACTTTATTCAGTATTTGGGTGGTCCATTCAAATTACCTTAAGTAGACACAGACTCCGTGACTCTTATTACGCAAATTCGCATCCCAAGATTCTCATCAAAAAACTCTAAATGTGTCTCTTACTTTTTGAGCCACTAACGTTCCGCTACAAGAAACTCGGCAACCTCATGATCTGACGGGCATTAAATCAGAATCAGACAGCCATTATAGGACCAGAGATTTCTAATGTTATCCATCCGTCTTGCCCACTCGATCACCTTCTTCTCTTCTCGGTAGACGCTCTACTTAAACCCTCGTGCCTCGCTGGATAGACCATCACGTTCCAATGAGAACCTGCGTCAAATTCCCGGTCACTAGGTTGGAGGTGAAAATACACAGCACAGGCCCACTTGAGACAGGAATGCGATGTCGGCGTATATTTCTAACCACGCAAAAACCTCGCCGATGTGCCCGAAATACCCGAAAATAACAGAAGGCTTTCACTTCACCCAGCGAGCTTTTGCGACCTTTTCCATCCATGTTTCTCGGTACATGATTCAGCGACGGTATTGATACGTTATGATATTGTCGATGGTGCCTCGTTATATCCCCTTGCAACTAATCACACTTTTCAGGTGGGAATTGGCCAATGGTATAAGGCCGTACCAGTTTTTACGCCCGTGTTTTTCGTGCCCTAGTGCAGCAAATGGGCCAAGCAACAGCCTAAGGAAAACACCGAGATCATACCTGAGGTCACGGAGAATGATGACTCCGAGACCGGCTTATTCTTCTACCAGTCGGATGACGTCTTATCTTCACAAATGAATACGCCAGTCATCTCCAATCCATCTATCTCCATTCTCCTCCCGTCAAGCTATCTGATCTCTGCTGGCTTACACCAGCACAGTTTTTTAGACTCAAGTTATCTCCACTGCCGTCTCACCTCCCCGTCATGTCTTTCTAGACTACCAAGCTCCCCCTTGTCGCTGCTGCAGCATTTTAATTGCTCGTATGGTTCAGCACTTTTCGAAAGAAGCCGTTGATTCTGCGTAGACCTTCTGGATGGCCACTCATAGGAAATATGTTCGATTTACATAGCGAAGTGTCTTGGAAAGTATATCTAGAATGCGATATCTTGGCATGCCGATTCCGTCGCTGGAACATCATGCCAGAAAAACGAACTACCCCGAGAGCAAGATTGGGGCCCGCCTTGTGACCTGAAACCTCTCATTTGTTGGGTTTGTCGGAGTCTTCGGGTACCTCGGCGCGGCATTCACGTATGTGGTTTAGGAAGTGCCTCTTGTTTTATGCATCTGTGATTAGAAGTGCTATCCAACAAAAAACATCGGTATGTTCCAGTAATGCGCCCCATTCGAGTGTCGGAGTTGCGAGCTGCTGTCCGAGGCGCGTTGCAAGGACTCGTACGTGCGTCGAAGACTATTTTGGTAGGTGGCCAATTTGTCCGACGGCGTTGGGATGTAGAGATCCTGGTGACTTCGCCAAGTTGATGCCCTCGCTCACCACCGATAACGAGGATATGTTTCCTCACTACCTATTTTCTCTTTTTGTTTTTGTTTTGTTTTGTTTTTTAGTCTAGTCTTAGTTATCGGTCACTGGTCGTCTCTTCTGAGTCACGTAGTACACGTAAACACTGAACACAGTCCCAGGAAGCAACGGTCCCACAATACGGGCCAGGGAAGTGGTTTTCCGTCGTGAGACATGTTTCCATGAGTCTAAGCAATCGCAACTGCCTCGTGACACTTTTTGCCGGCCTCAGATACGTATGGTCTGCAGAACCTGTGAACCTGATGGAAGCGGACGCGGTGCTCAAACTCAAGGGGGATCTTGGCCTTGATCGTTCCTTGGACCGTTTTTGATCAAGCCTCGGGCGGGGTTGCCACACGAGTGAGGAGATCAGAAATGGGGGTCGGCAAGATGTTGCGCTCGACTGTTGCATCAATTAGCCCTGATCCGCCGGTGATCCGTACCGCTTGTCCTGGTTGCCGTATATACGGGATCGACGCCGTATGCGGTCGTCTTTCTGATGGGTCTCGTCCCGTTAGACACTAGGTTCCAAAGTGCGACGAGACGGTACGGTGGCCGCTGTACGGGTGCCGTATACCCGTCGAATACGGTTCCATCCCTCTAGTAGAGAGATTTGAACAACATGAAAAAGGAACGGACCCCAGCGACCCGATACCTTTTCAGGAAATGTTAAATGGATCGCTGTCGAGCTCCAGAGTCCGCACTTTCACTTAGGGTCGGAAGCCACAGTCGCTCCGCAGCTGAGAAGAATGGAAGTTCACGGTTCAGATGATGATACAGGGAGGAAGCCTTCGTCAACGGAGTGACAGGGTTGTTCAAGCAGGTTGGTCCGCTCCGCTGCGTTGTCCCATTAGTAGATTAAACGTTCATGAGCATAAAAGTGCGGTAGATGTGAGAAATATATTGCTACTTCCGCCACTGAACTGTGGGCACAGTGAGTTTGAAACAGAGAACCGGGGATAATCTCAGATCTGGCCTGCGCTGCACGTGTTGAAGTACGTGGTCTGAATGTGCGACTTTGAGCGAGGGCGGAGAAGACCAGGAAACTCAAAGGGATAGCCTGATCTCGGTAATACTAATAGAACGAGCCATCATAATGCGTAATCCGCAGAAATGCCAACTCCATCCGCACTTTGATAACGCTCAGGGCGAAGCCCTGAGCGTATCTGACAAGGCTATCCCCAGTTTCAGATTTATACAGGGCATGACTCGACTCACTGTTTAACATCCGTTTCGTCCAGTTTAGATTCCCTGCTTCCACGTATTCTAGTCAGTGAGTCACACGCTGGACATATGTACGTGTCTGCCAAGTATTCTGTTTCAACCCCAGAGGTGCTTTGTAAAGCAGAAGAGAACCTCAGTAATGGAACGACGTGTAGGTTTGTGACTCGAACATTGAATCAAGATGTGGCGCAGTTTGAGCGGCGATCAATTCCAACCCGCGGCATCCCGGCACGGAGCCCAGGCTCCGCTTGTGACTCGATTCTTGCCTTCGTCCATCCGCATTCTCCTATTTGTCTTATCTACTACAGTATTGGTCGCCGTCTTAATCCCTGTGCGCCTAACTAATCCCGCCGGCCCGGCGGACGGCATATGAGAGGCGTAACGGCTCCGTGCGTGCGACGCAACGCCGCCAGCGCGAGGGATGTAATTGCGTCTATGCTCCAATGATATTTGCTGAGATACTTTGCTCTGCCCCTCCGTTGGTTCATATCATGAGGTTTTTTGATTCACATTCAATCCAACTCCACGTCTTGGGTTCCCAGTTGAATCTGTCCGGCGAGTTGTTTGTTCCCTTCCTCGCCTTGCCTGCCTGTTGATGTACGAATTGCTCCTACATAGCGAAAAGAATATGCTTTGGTGGAAGGGAACCAGATATCCCTGGACCCCGAGGTTTGAACGGAACACTGTATGTCGCAGTCGGTAGTCTCCACCGTCTTACCATACAGACCCGAAGACGAAGACCCTAAAGACCCGACGACTGACAATCATCCAAAGACTTAATTTTCCTGAATTTCGCGTTCTGTTTTTCCTTGCGTCCAAATGCCGACCCTGCATCTAAAGGTCCCCGAATTACCTACGCCCGCGGAAGGAATCAAACCTCCTACATTTTCTCAACGACACGGGCGCCATTCACCGACGCTCAGATGCTTGATGAAGTCTCGACGTAAATATTAAACACCTCTCGGGGTTGATACTGTTATCGGATGCTGTTGGTGCGCTCATAGTATGTCTAGATTCAATGTTCCAACCGAACAAACTGCCGACGGAAACGTATGTCGAGGGGGGGACAAAAGTCTCCTTTCTCCGCTCCTGCCCCCTCAAGAAATGAATAGGCAATCCGCAGAATAGCAAAACGCTCGCTCCCGCGAATGGCAACAAAGTGGGTGCCCTAGTGTGCAGAGATGGCAGTCACGGATGCTGTCCTCAGTTTCATATTTACGCCCTGTGTATAACTCGACTCACTCGAAAGTTAACATCCGTGCTGTAGGCCCCCGGATACTGCCTCAGAGAGGCCTGGCGTAGAGTAAATCAGACCCGACCAGATATGACCCTTATCTCCGGCAACGTCATAGAGTAAACCAGCCCTCAGATGAATAAGATCGGTCACTCGTAGAGTAAATCGCGGGTCCATTTTTCGTATCTATATAAGAAAAGACGTGGCGTCTCTGGACATACGTCAAAGTGTAATGAGGCGGAGTGGGCCGCCGGAGCACGGCCACATTGGTCTGTCGGGTTTCGTTGACTTTGTTCCGCAACTCCACCTTGGCACCGCTCCGTTGCAGCATCCGTTGCCGTTCCGAGCCTCCGGCAATGAACCACTGGCTATCCATGTGCATTCAGCAACGTACACAGTACTTACATCATTTGAGGGCTATCCGCAGCTGGGCGAGTTCTCTAGCTAATTATCCATGAGGCTGCGAGGAACCAACCGAAGGTGACGAGAAGCGTGATTATGATTCCAAGTTTCAACCATTGGGCTGTACGCCAAGTTCACCGATGGAAGATTGAATACTGTAATCCCCTGTGGCGTAGCACAGGTAAATGCTCATACACACTGATATGGTGAGCCCCGGAAAAAGTACTGGTTCCAGCGGTCATCCATTTTGGTCCAGATGGTCCGGACAGCAATTTCCTGGCGCAAATTGGCCGTAAAACACCATAAAACGCGACAAGAGAAAAGAAACTGAGTATTTGTACCCCAAAAGTTCGTCCGAGATAGAGTCATATAGCCTCCGAATGGAGAATCAGTGGAGTGTAGCAGGCTGAATTGGGGGGAAAATGCGACCGACCTATAAGGTAGTGTCCGGGGACGTCGTTGTGTGCGAATATAAATTTCCAGGTACGACTTGCAAGTTGAGTATATGTGTCTCCCACGCAGTCTGTTTCATCCCGATATCTATCTACCTAAGGGTCCTTAATAGAGTAAGAAGGAACCTCGGCAATGGACGACGCGCAGGTTTGTGACTCGAACTTTTTGAGTTGAACTGCGGCAACCTAAGCGGCAATCAATTGCACGCTCGGCAGGTGCCGGCTCTCGCTTGTGACTCGATTCCTTCTCTTCCCTCCATCGCCTTCATCCCTTCGTCTGCATTCTTTGGTCGCTTTTTCTGGTCTACGGTCATCCATCGCCGCCTCCATCCTTGGCCTCAACTGCTCCTGCCGACCTTGAGGCGGCCTTGGGAGCGCTCCGAGCGCGCTGCATCGTTGACAAGATGTGTTCCGAAGGCCTCTCTCTAGTGACTTTGAAAGCTGTTTCTGCGATCTGATGCATTGTGTGTAAGAACTTGTTGAACTGAGCAGAAAACTTGGTCGAGTTGCATCAAAATTCAGCGCTGACTCGGACTGATTCAGTCTCTGATCCCGCGGCTTTACGGTTCCCGGAGTACTTTGGGCGTCTTTCCAAGAAGGGCATAAAACGGGCCGGTTAGAATACGAGTTATCCATCCTCACATTCTAACATGTTTCCTCCTTTCGAAAACGCTTCTCAATTCTATCCTGGCCTCATCGTGTGGTGCGACCCCAACTCGTACGACATGGAGATCTCGACACTCGCGCCGAACACGACGTTCGACCGCAAGAAGGCCCGCGACTTGCGTCCATGTCTTATCGTTGCCGTGAACCAGACCAGCGAGAGCATTCAAGTGGCGCGCCTCTGTGCCACTACGGTCGGCATCGTTTCCTGACGTCCTGGATTACATTCTGATTAGCGTTGCGAGTCGTCAGCCCATGGACACCCGACGGTGGGTGCGTGTCGACAGTATTCCACCAATTACTTGGAAGTTGAATGACGCCTGGATCTGGGTCGGCACACCACCCACCGTGGCGATGGTTTTCAACAACGCGAAGGTTATGCACCGTACGTCCATCAACCACATGTACCAAAAATTCAGGGTACTAATTACTAGAACTTTAGCGCACAAGGACATGTACTACTCGACTCCGCCAGTCGCGGCAGCCAACCTCCAGAACTATTGGGTGCACCGGCAGAATTACTTGAACCGAGGTACTTTTCCTCTTCCATATTCTCTGGACCGTGCTGACTCGGGCACCTAGGCCCGGGGCCGAGCGGATACCCTACTTCCAGATCACCAAGACACCAAACTACCAGCATGCAGAGTACAATGCCTTACTTTACTCCCCCCGGTAGTACAATATATTCCAGCAATTCAAGTCCTGTTCAGTCACCCTTAGAGGAAGTCCCGGGCGGCATGTTCAGCCAAGCGGGACCGGCGAGCACTTCCTACCACGACAGCAGCTCTACAGGGCACCCGACCCCCGCCGCATATCCACCAACGGCGTATTACGGGCACAGTTCTCAGCAGAATCCGCCTAGTGGATTCAACACACTCTCCCCACAGCCAGTCGTTGTCCCTGCGGGCTTCACTGAAACGCACCCCGGCCGGCCAGGCTGGTGGCGAAATCCCGAGACGGGGTGGTTCTGGCATGCGAGCCATGGTTTATTACCTCCTCAGTCGACCTGATGATATGAGTGACGGCGCAGTGACTCACTAGAGACCCGAAGATTCGATATGCTCTGAACTCCATTTCGATTGGCGCCTTCCCCGACATAGCTTTCCGTGCTCCTTGCTCTGATATTATACATTTGGCAATATTTTTTAATCTTCCTCTGTTCGACATCTGGTAGATACTCGTGCTGTCATGTACTAATAGTAGATTCTGGACAATGAAAAATCAATTGGTTTCACATTCTCAGCAAATGAAGTGATCTCGTGTTTTCCGGCCCGCTTATGACATGCAACAGAGATACAACAGAGGTAAGAGGATGGGCAATTTTGTTATGCCAAAAAGCTTTGCAGTAGATCGTCTCTCCTCAAAAATCGATTTTATCGCACAAGGTATCGCCGCAGCGGGCCGTCTGACCCGACATCACTTTGCAAGCTGTGGCAAACATCGCGTCCTGCCACATGCGCTCACCCACTGTTCCCGAATCCCGCTTTTATACCCGCAAATATGCAGCCGTGGCCTATCAGATTACATCGAGACGACTAAATCCTATTGGGGCCTAATTCAGAGGCTTTGAGAGGCTGGCCGCCTTCTATCCTAGAGTCTAGAGGGATCTCGCCTGGCGAATACGTATTATGGGATATCTCTGATGCTCAACCGCCGGCTGAGTCTACAGAGTGCGTGAAACAGGCTAGACTCGAACCAGTCCCAGAGGCGCGAAAGATCAAAGACAGTCGTTTGATCAAGTGCACCGGAGGGACTGGTAGTTAATCACTGGTGACCCATAGACACGGAGATTGCCGAGACTGATTAAATGTCCTAGCCAAAATTTCCGCTTCGTCCATGTACAAGTATTTTTTATCAAAAATCTGAAGAGACAGTTTTGTACTCATTGAAATTCTAAGACTTCGGACGTGCTTGGAATCTTTTTAACTGTACGATTGATGTAACTACAGCAATTTCTTTGCGAGCAGAAAACCACGTGATCTAGAGGCCGCGACGATTTGGAAAGGCTTCATCAACGCAAATGGGGGGGATTTTGGATAGAAATAAATACAAGAGGTATGGGCTAGTACTCTCTGAGCTTTGTGGCTGAAATAAAAGTTGTATGTGGTGATTTCACTGCGAATAGTCCTGTGTGCTTGGAGCAGCTCTTGTACACTTTCAAAGCATTACCGTGAGGCTTCCTGTAAAAATAGCTACATTTAACAATGTATAATACACGAATAATGGATTTTGGAATGTATCTGGGGCCCCATGGGAGTAGATAAGTGGGAAGTGCGATTTAGCCCCTATTTTGACTTGCACGCAAGATCAGTCTATATAAAAGTGAGATCTTTTGCCATTGAGAATCGGAAGTCGTCCGAAGTCTTAGAATTTCAAGGAGTACAAAACTGTCTACTCAGATTTTCCATACAAAATACTTTTGCCGGACGCTATCGAAAATTTCGCTAAGACATTAAATCATTCTCGGCTAACTGTGTGTCTATGAGTCACCGGTGATTCGGCTCCAGTCGTTATTGGAACGTGCTATTGATCGACTGTCATCAATAGTGAAAATAACGACTGGCTCGAGTCTAGAAACAGGCAACTTCCTCGGCGATCTCTCAAGCCTCCGCTCCACTCTTTCACGGGGGATAACATTTCCTATTTCCACCGCAGACTTGCGGGCTTTTTTTTCTGAGGCCAGCGCCAAAGTATCATCCCTTGCAGCCGCATTGTGTTTCCGCCTCACATCTACCGACGCGTGTACTGCATCGTCGGGCCAAGATCTTGTCCGGTTTACGGGTCTCCCTAGGAACTGATGCGATCCCTAAAGGCGGTGGGCAAATCTCACCACACAATTCTAGGCCTGGATCGCCTTCTGCTGCGGTCTTGTAACGTTGGGACAGAATTCCCAGTGCCACACGGTGTTTAGAAGGCATGGAACCGCTGTTTACCATCTTCAACAGAAATCAGGGCTCGCATCTGTCGTCATCGATGTCTGTCGTCGGCCCTATGGAAATGCTCTCGGCGCGTATGACACTTGTTCCTCGACGTGAGGGATGGAATAAGGTCGGTTTTTTCTTATTTTTCCATCGCTGTCATCTCACAGTTACACACGTGTAGGCTCTGAACACGCCACGGGCTGCTTCCTCGCCGTGCACATCCTCTAAATTCGCTCCGTGTTGACATGGATCCCGCATACATTGGCTGACACGGGCGCTAGAAGTCTTGAGCCTTTGATCTCGATTCCTGCAACTCGAAGAGGGCCCGACGCTTTTGTGGACGCGCAAGAGACAAGGAGATGGGAGGGAGGACATCGTTTCTCTCCCGGTCGCGATAACGTTCAAGTTATCCGTTCCTTGTGCGCTGTGATCATTTCTTTACTGGTCTGGCAGGCATTCATGGGGAAGGGTCAGCGGTCACACGCCCCAAAATGTCCTGCCAGAAAAAAGTGCTTGAAAAGGTCATTCCGACGTCGGAACGGAGGGAACTGTGTGTCTTTTTTGGCAACTGTATGTCAACTTAAACTAAGTATATGGATTGGTGGGTCGTTCCCAAGTCGTTCCCCAAGTTTGATCTGCTATTCAATGACCAGCTTCGGATTTTGTCGGAACCCGCTTTGGTCATCTCTGTATACGCCCGGTAGATGAAACTACAACGTGTTCATTTTTCTATCGTCCCCTGATCCTGTTCGGAGGTGTAACTAGGCGCCGCTAGTTGCCTTAACGGTTCGTCCCGTCGGGTGGAGATACTCAATGTCGACGATTCGCGGAGGTAGATTACACGACCAGCCCCGGAATCAGCACGGAATTTACGTGTTGAGTAGTCTCGGTCCGTATAAAATCACAAAACCTCTGCTAATAGCTGCGTCAAAGTCTCGGTTTCCCTCCGTGCGATATGCTTTGCTTTCCCTCCACGCTGCCCGTCCAACGTCCTTCAACTTCAACTTCAACTTCAATCAACTGGTGATACGCTCTTTTCTTCCCGATCAATCCACATGTATCATCCCATCTTTGGTCTGGATGCTGACATGAGTGGACGCCCCCATGTTGGCTTGCTTTTCGGCGGAGATCAACGTACCTGAAACAAATGATTGACACGTGGATTCTGGAAAAACGTATCCCAAGCACGGTGCCTATGGCCCTTCAAAAGCCGTGGTGCCACTGGTGGTGTTTTCGTTTTTCGTCATTTGACCATTTTGATGCTTTATTGAGGCTTGTCGTCCCGATTCTAGAAAACGAATCGCCCAATGGCGACTGCGGGGTGCGCGCGGGTCGGAAAACTTGAGCATCACTGATTGATAACAAACAGAGCAGCTGATGCAGTAATGATGCGATTGGCGTACTTAACAGCAGCTCTTTCAGTGGCGGCGCCGCTCTGAGTCCTCCATTATCTTCCTCTTTTTCCTTTCTTCTTGTATCTTTTTCTCCTCTTCCTAGATCCACCATGGGTTCTAGGTACCCCTCTATTCCGCTCACAACGCACAACCACCTCCCTCAGGAAGATCGTTCACGCCTCATCCAGTCCACCCGCAAGATCCGTGAAGTATTAGGCGAGACGCCGCATTTCGTGGACCTCTCGATCTCGCCGCCCCCACCCCCGCCGCCCCACCAACCATTGCGCTCGAAAAAACGCTCCCGACACAGATATACCCCCGAAGCGCCCCCAGTCCCAGCAGCCGCACCGCCCCCGGAGCCCAAGGGTCGCCCGCTACTCTACATCCGCGTCCCGGACGCCCCGCCGCCGGAGCACGGGCCTCCAACACCCGGCCCTCCCTCGCCAACGCTCACCGTCGCGATGAACCTCCGGAACGCCGCGGGGTACGTGGTCAAAGACGACGCGGCTCGGCGGCGTAAGATGGCGAAGCTCTTCCGCACGTTGGGCGTCAACGTGCCCACCGAGCTCGTTTTCCCCCCACCGAGCGCCAAGGAGCGCCTCGCGCGGCGCATCAGCACGCGCACGATGATGAGCGACCACGCAGAATCCATCAGATCCGTCGACGGCAGACGGATAGAGCGCTGGCGCAGCGGTGTCGCGCCTACGTCCCCGGTGCGCCGTCGCAAATCCAGAACCCCCAGTGTTAAATCCAAAGCAGAGTCCATCTCGCACGGATGGGTGTGGGTGGGGCGGCCCGAGGAGATCCCTCCACATGTGCGCGTCCGCATGCGCCCTGGCGCGCACCTCCCGGCGGATTGGGACTTGGTGGAGAAGTCAGACATTGTTGAGGAGCCTCGGACGTCGGTCTCGACGTTGCGTGCGTTGCACCGGCGCGAGGAGACGTGGAGCGGCGAGTGGGAGGGGGCGGTCAATATGGATCACGTTGTCAAGTCGTTGAGAGGCCTCAAGGTGAAATAGGTGCGGAGGTACTTCAATCGCCGCTGTACTACCGTGTATTACTGTAGTTCAAGCTGTGGAAATAGCTTCATCGAATCCGGGGTGCGAAAGAATATATGTATTCAGAAAGGTCTCTCTTTTTTTTCAGCTTTGTTACATTTCCCGACGTTCAACAGATGCATTAATCTTCTGTAGTATATTGATCGGCTACCATTGCAGTGTTCGGACAGCCCGGCGGCAGAGGCAAAAGGTTACGTCGCCGTCCGACGGAGCGGAGCCGAGTGATTGCGGCAGATGGTGCCGAGATTTCCGGCACAGCTCCGTCGAATGCCGACGTAGATCTGCCGCGCAGCCGCCTGAACGCGGCGATTTTTCGCGACCTCAATTCAGCCTCAATTCTCTTGGAGCAAAATGAAAATATGTTTTCCTGGTTAATTCAAAGGCAGGCGAAGGTTCGATTCTCCCATGCTTATTCGGAGACAAAATTTTCACCAAATGTGCACGCCGCGCATCTTGCCGCGCGTGAAGTAATTACTCATTCTCTTAACGAGATCCACGGCTTTTGTTTGGCTCTATACCCATCTAGCTTATCTCCCTTCTCTTTCCTTTCTTCTTTTCCTTCTTGTTTTTCCAACGTTGAATGTTCAAGAGGCTGTGCTTCAAGACAGACGGTTTAAGTATACTATACCATATTCTCACTGTGCGCGGAATTCAATTCCTGGCTGCTGAAACTGATGGTTTCAGAAACGCTTTAGGCGCCCTGATTTTTTCAGGGTGTTTGCTCAACAAGTTAAGTATGCAGGTGGACGTCAAATACCCCATGGTTTAGAGATAGATTGTAAACGAGGGATATGAAAATGCTTATATGCACTCAGACTCAGCAAATGGTGTTTTAAAAAAAGTTCTGGCGGCCTCACACTTTTACAGCACATACTAAGAGTTACTACTTAGTTTCATGAGTGAAAAAGATATAGAGTTGTTTACAGCTGTTCTAATGCGGAAGATGACCGAATTTGGGTTAATTTGACATGGACGGGTTTCGTCTCTCTCTCTCTTCCAGGTTCCTAACGTTGCCACAAATTTGTTCTAACTCCGTAGTGTCTAATTGGTCCACAAAAACACATCGGACACCGCACCATACCCTGTTGCCGACCAAATCAGTTCCCTCCACGACGCTTGAACTACTAGTACCCGCGATAAAGTCGACATTTGATGCCCTGTTCCCCTCAATTTGTTGGTGGACAGGGGTTCCTTCCTGGAGAAGATACCATCCGGCGTCTCGCAGAGTGATCTTAGTGAATATTAAATAGGGAACATATACATAGCTGGAGGTAGGACAGCGTGGGTTCAGGAGATCAAAGAAAATTAAAACTCGTTTGTAATTACCTGGCAATGACTTACAAGACCCTGCCGCAGTTACTAGTAGTACCTTTCACTTTTCGAAAACGTGTACCTCCCCGCTTGCCGTGCCTTCAACGGTCAACTTCGTCCTTGACCACAGCTTCCACAAGGAGTACTAGTCCGTAGTAAATGGTACGTCCCATTGATAGCTTACTTTCAAATGGAGTCCATCCGTGTCCGAGCTGTACAAGAGATCCGTCAATGAAAGGAGGGAGAGTGAATGAACCTTCCAGAGTGAGAATTGCGGCGGGCCGGCGGGCATCGAGATATTGATGTTTTGAAAAACAAAATCGAAAAGAGATATTATGATTTGGAGGGAGTGCATGCTGGAATTCAAGGGATCTCTGACGTGCAGCCATGAACAAAAAAAAAACTCTGAAATCTCCAACTGTGAAAGCGGGCGACCCCGGCATTGCGGCAGCGGATTGATGCGGCACCGGCTGACACTGTATTTATCTTGATTAATGATTGGCAAGCCTTAGTCTATAGCTCTGGATATACGGCCAAGCACAATTCTAAGAGCTCGTTCGGCTGCCAGATGCGAGATGCAGATGCAGCCCAAATTCCCTTATACGGGGGGTCGTGGGAAGATGTGCGAGTGCATCTTCCCACGACCCCCCGTATAAGGGAATTTGGGCTGCATCTGCATCTCGCATCTGGCAGCCGAACGGGCTCTTATATATAGGAAGCTGCAATGTGATTTTGAGACATAAGATTTTTTAGAAATGATCTTACGATATTCATTCATCATTCTTATGATATTCTTAACGCACTCCCCTCTTGACGATATTCTTGACTCTGTCCTCAGTTCTACGATTTATATGATTCTTCCACAGGCGATTCCACTTCCCCTGACACAGCTGGTTTCCGAATCATTTTTGTTTATGACGTGTTTGTGGTTCGAGTTGCCATCGTTGCCGTCATTTCCCTTCTTTCTCCCTCTCACCCGCTGCGCCGTTAAGCCCCTGGCCCGTCCTCACGACTTTGGGAGAATCCTCTTGTGCCTTGAAGAAATCAAAATGGTCTGTTTTTGTCAAGATCCGGGCTCGGAGAGTCGCAGCATCAAGAGAGTTGCTTGCCACGACATCAAAACCTTAACCGGAGAGACTCGGAAGACGAGGCTAGAGAAGACGCAGCAAAAGCCCCAAGATCCCAAAGGACGTCCAATCCGTTACAAGACCAGCTTGGCTTCCAGATGGCCCTCTTGGACTGCCCGTGAACTGTCGTTGACTTCAATCTCAAACTCCTCAAGTCGTTCCTGCTGCATCATTTACTTCCAACCTCGCTTCTTCCACTTGTTAAGGAAATAGGCGCCTTCATTGAATCCGGTACGGCCACGTGTACGGCACCGTTCAAGAACGCACTGGAACTTATCACATCGCGACAAATCAAATCTTATAAACCTGTGCAACAGCTTTTAAATTGACCCTCGGCGAAAGGGGTAAATATTAGCGCGATAAAGACGCGAACATTGCATGCATAGCTTCCGACGTTCTCTCCCCTTCCCATCGCCCCTGCACCATCCATGCCCTATTTTTCCTCCAGTTCTGGGGCGCAGGTCCATGGCGGAAACTTCTACGACATTGCGGGCGACATGAATGTTCGAGGAACCCCGTTTCTTGCGAGACAAGACAGTCGCGAGCTTGTATTAGGCCGGAATGGACCAGAACGTCAAATACTGGTACCAAATGGGACTGGCGGACAGACGGCGGCGAGGATGTCACCGTACGGTGTGTCTTCCCATCTCCCGCTGATGGTTTGGTCGGTCTTGATGACTGCGAAGATATTTCTCAGCGGCCTCAGAATCCGACTGTCGTTCCCGGCGCTTTTCCCGAAGGATTGGATTCACTTTCCAGCCGAATGCAAATCAGGTTCCGAAATTCATTCTCGAGCATTCCTCGACCATCACCTCCGGCCCGCGTTTTTGAATCCCCTGTCCATGATTCTGTAAGTCAAAGTCACCAGCCGCTGCACCCTCTTCATTCAGTGCCACAGACCACCTACAATGGCGGCGTATTCATCAGTGCGGGCGGGAGCGTGAACCACATGGAACACCACGGTGATTCCGGTCCGCTTCAATCATCCATCTATCTTCGTTTTTGTATCTTACACATCTATTCCCTCAGCACTGCACATTTTGCATCGTGCCTCCGCTGTTGGCGCGTTCCACGACTCGGCGGAACGATACCCTCCGCCGAAATGCCACCCGGACACTCGAAATGAGATTCTTGATCGGCTTTGGAACTGGGCTTCTGAGACAGAGTGCACCAGCAACATACTGTGGCTTTATGGACCTGCCGGGGCCGGAAAATCAGCTATTGCACAGTCTTTTTGCGAGGAACTACAGCTGGCTGACCGGCTCGGCGGTTGTTTCTTCTTTAAACGCGGACATCCATCTCGCGGAAATAATCGAAAGCTGGTTGCGACGATCGCATATCAACTCGCACTTCTCAAGGATATCTCGCATGCCCGTTTCAAAGATTTCATCTCAGCTAGGATGGAGGAGGACCCGTCGATTTTGAACCGGGATCTTCCGCGCCAACTCCAGGAACTAATCATTGGTCCCTGGAGTCAGATGATTAGAGAAGCCGAAGAAATTGTGTGTTCACATTCTTCCTTGTCTGTACTGTAATCTGTTGTGCTTATATGCTTCAGGGAAACACACCGTCTACCTCAGCCATGCGCCGCGTGCTTTCAGGAGAAGCCTCGGTGATTGTCATCGACGGATTGGATGAATGCGACGACCAAGCTGCTCAGCAAGCCATCTTGAGCTCGATCGGCCGAAGCATCCATGAAAGCGCACTTCCTATTCGCGTCCTAATTGCGAGCCGACCGGAACCCCACCTCGATGAGATTTTTCGTCGATCCCCGTTGTTGGAGCTGCATCGTTCCTTGAACATTCGGCAGTCATTTGAGGATGTCAAGAAGTTTCTACTCCACGAATTTACCCGAATTCATGCGGAACACCACGAAACTATGGTCACAGTCCCTCCTCCATGGCCCTCATCCGAAGTCATTGACGAGCTTGTCGAAACGTCATCTGGATATTTCGTATACGCCTCCACAGTTATCAAGTTTATTGATGACAAAAACTTCCGCCCCACGGAGCGCCTCGCCATGATCATGGGCCTCGTCGAACCTGACTTTGGATTGCCTTTTGCTGGCCTAGATATGCTGTATATCCAAATCCTGTCCATTGTTCCTCGCCGATCCCGTGTTCTTCAAATCCTCACCGTCATGTCCGAGGGGTTGGGGTTGCAAGTCGACCACATAGAGCAGCTTTTTGGTCTGCAAGCTGGTGATGTCCGGTTGGCTCTGCGTGGACTCCATTCCTTGATACATATACCCGAGGAGACCACGGGAATCCTCACAGCCCACCATGCGTCCCTGTACGATTTCCTCCACGATTCGGCTCGATCAGGCCCGTTCTGCATCGGCACCTCCCAACACCGAACGAGTTTAGCTGGTCACATCGCGATGGCATACTCCTATAGAAATAATAACCCGGTTTTGAACCGCAGCGGACATGTTTCTCAGTAATTGTCCCTTCCCCCGAAAGACAGCACAATCTGACGCGCAGAATGCTTTTAGGAAACTCGGTAAGGCAGGATTCCTGTACATAATTTCAACCGAGCCGTCTGCAGATCTTGTGACTCCATTTCAATCTGTGAACCCTGATTCCTTGTTTTCGTTAAATAGTAATGTGGATGAGCTTTTGGAGCTCATCCTGAATTGGTTCAAAGTGAGGCATCCCGCTTCTCGCTTGCATAATCTCCCGTTGATTAATTTAGCAAATTCGGCCCCTTCCTGAACAGCTGATTCATCGCTGGGAAGACTACCGTCCCATGAACATGTCCCACAAAATTTGGTCTCGACCAGGACCCTGGTTTATTCGGTTGTAGGTCGAATATGAATTCGGGCTATCCAAATTGAATTGTCCGAACTTTCGACACCGTCTGGCACCCAGATTCTGTCCGAACTCTGCTACCAACCTATCTTGGGTCCAGAATTTGTGCGAATTTTCTCAAATTTGAAAAATTACCCAAAGTTTTCTCACCCGCAAAGGATTCCCAGAACATTGCAGTATATTCCTAAGATCATTTGTTGGCCTTGTGCGACGTGCAAGATTTCTATGAGGTATCTGAGAAGGTTAAGAAGGTTCACAGGGATCACCGAGTCGGCCACAGGAGCCATTGCATTAATGAATTTATGTTTCTCATCGTTCAAAGAGTGCTTTGAAGCTCGCAATAAACTGCGAGCACGGAGCTTGCCTGGAAGTGAACCCCCTCGGCAGCCGGAGCCTGGTATCCCATTTTCTTCTTGAAATCCCGCGGGCCAAAGACGCTACGATCCAGTCACCAGGGTGGGGCAATTCCATGTCGAGGATCCTGGAGAGCATTTATTCAATATTGACGTAGGAGCCCGTATCGACGAGGGGCACGTCACCCTCGGCCCATATTAGGGGTGGGTACAATTTGGTGCGAGAAGGAGTTGGAGGTTCGAGTCCTCCCGCGGGCGTGGCTGGAGTGAAAGTTAAGAATTTTGGGGGTAGAAGCACCCAACCAAATGTGCACATGTGGAAAGAGACGCACGGCTGCGTATGCTGAGAAAATGAATCCACAATCCCAAAATCATCGAACCAACGCCCCGCGCAAGCAATCTTGGAAAAAGACTTGTGTGTGGTCTTGAATACTTACCAAATCAGATTCAACCAGTAGATATCCGGCAGCGCAGACAATTCAGACATCCAAACCGACGAGAGACTCAAGACCATGCTTCAAACCCGTGTGGACAATTGGCGTGTCGCCCTGATTTGTTATGGGAGGTCGTATAGCAATACCATGGGGAGGTGGAGGTTCGAATCCTTCCGCGGGCATGGGCCGAGGAAGGACAACACTTTTTTTTCAAACTGTACACTTCGAGTCGCGCAGGGAAGTACCAAGGGCCGATATCGCCTTTGAATGATTGATGAAATGCGGTTCGAATCGAGGGGTTGA
Source organism: Mycena galericulata (assembly GCA_029289565.1). Classification (NCBI taxonomy): domain Eukaryota; kingdom Fungi; phylum Basidiomycota; class Agaricomycetes; order Agaricales; family Mycenaceae; genus Mycena; species Mycena galericulata. The sequence goes on along the minus strand of JARKIA010000039.1, from coordinate 649,420 downwards.
TTTTTGTGCTGCGGGCCCCGGGAGGTTGTCGGATATCTAACGGCTCGAGTTATAAATGAATTTGGAATGAGATGAAATGAAAGAATCATAAAAGTCGGAGTGAAAGAGTCGGGTTTATCCGGAAAGTACTGCTTGTACGTTTTTCTCCAAGCGCGGACGTTGAACTCCGCACGCCCAATGCTCTTGCTGGGATTTCAAAATGTTGAGTATGGAAACTGGGAGCACAGAGCTTTCCCAAAGCGAACCCCTTCGGCATTCTTGCAGTCCCGCGGGACAAAGACGCCACGACCATCCGGGTGCGGCGCGTTCATGTCGAGGATGCCGGCGTGCAGTTGATATCGCAAGAAGCCCGTGTCGACGAGTGGCTCGTCACCCTCTATCCGTGTATACTGCTGAAGAAGAGTAACTTTGTATACGAGGGAGTTGGAGGTTCGAGTCCTCCCGCAGGCTTATATGGTGTGCTCGAGCTCTTTTTAAATGTACAGGCTAGGAAGTTGGATGACAAAAGAACCGGGATCGGAAGTCCAAGGTGTCGGTTTACTGTTAGGATTCGGGATGAAATTGGGGGGAGGGAGGGCACAGAGAAAGAGGAAGAGACACAACGACGAGAGACTCGGAGATTCGAATCCGATCTCACGAGACGAGCCGGACGGAGGCTTGAATCGAAATCCGATTAGAAAAGATAATACGAGCGTAAGAAGGCCCGGTCCAGCAAACCAGCACGCAATCTCGGGATGAAATAACGCGAAATACATACACCTGCTCGCGCAAAGCTATTACGCCTCTCCTCCACTATCTCCCCGGCTGCCAAGCTCCCGCCGTCACCACGCGCACCGTCCTCGCGGGTTCCACCACCTCGCCATATATGGTCTCGCTCCCGTCGAGCACCCCCGTGTACGCGTATGGGCTGGGGCCACGCAACGATGCCCTCGGGGTAAAATCCCGTGGTACGCCTTGCGATTCGGAACCCACTAGACGCACCCGCGCATGGGGTGGAAACGCGGCGCGGACCTGGGCCTCGTAGGCCTGAAGGGCCCGGGCGCGGCTGCTGGGTTCGAGGATCTCACGCGCTTCGTGTCCCTGTGGTGCGGGCAGCAGAGCTGTGGGAAGGTTTTCGGGTACGGGAGCCGGGTTGGTTGGCGGTGGCAGCGGTGGCCACACGGCGTTGGGGAGAAAAATATACCGGAAAATCGCGTGGGTGTGCCACGCACAGGGCGACAAGTGTGCGCCGAGGGCGTTACCGCTGGGCCAATTACATACCATATAAACATCAACGAATATACCGTGACAAATAGACTCACCACTGCTGGCACCCAACACCGTCCATTGCGCATCCGCATTCCGCGAGCGTACCGAGCCGCAGGGTCTTTGCTGCGCCCAAGTCGAAGTATCGCTCCTCCAAAGGGATTACATTGGAGGTTACTCCCGCGGCTGGGGCGCGCCATGTGTGTGCCATGCTCATCGTCGCGCTTGAATGAATCTGTGCGTCGCACCCAGTCGATCGGGGGAGCTGATTCAATTTCGGGAGTTGGAGTGAGGGATACGGAATAAAATAAGTATGTGCTCACACTGGCCCGATCCCAAGTTTCCGTGTCCTTAGAGGACCGATATCCGCAAGTAAGTGCAACCGTGGGATAGACATGGCGGTTCGAGGAGGGGGCCTCAGGAGTTTCCGGCGACATGGGCGGCGCAGAAGAGGGCAGACAGCCTGTCGAGACATAAGAGTTTTGGCGACGCCGTTTAAGCGCCTGTTGTGTCAGCTCGGGTCTCGGCCGCACACCCGATTCACGCGAGAGTGATTTGTCATGGTTCAACTCGGCGATGTAGCCTATATTCTTCCAGCACAATCACAACAATCAGAGGCAATGCTACTGTTCTGTCAGCCCGTGTGGACTCACCTTGCGATCGTCCCATTACAATGGCGAATAGAACGAGGAAGTGGAGGTTCGAATCCTTCGGCGGGTTTGATCACGATTTTGACCTTTCATTTTTCTCTCCATTCAGGACGCATACGGTGCCCGGAAGGCGAGACGTAACCCTTCTGAGTACGTATATTTAGTGCTATATGAGAGCTTGATTTGTGTAGGTTTTGTTTCCCCAGCGGAATCTGTGGCAAAGTCAGTATGACCACGATCATACAAGCCCGCGTGGACGACGGCGCGTCACCCTGATTCCTTGGTGGCGATGCTCTATATCATATTACAGGGAGATGGAGGTTTGAATCCTCCCGTGAGCATGATAAAAACGGGTGACGGTTCTTTTTTGTCTTTTCAAAAATCGTTTGAAAGTTGGATCTAAGGCCCCTACAGCCGAATTTTGCCCGTACCATACCGCGGATGTACAAAGAGGCTAAAATAAACGTCTGCACACCTCTTGAATCGGTCTCGGGGTTCCGCGCCAGCTCGATGTTGTGCATTGGGTCCGAAATGCGGCAGGATTCCAAATTTACAAGCTAGGACTCTATGATCACTCAACGCGGCGGGGGTCCCGAACGCTCTTCCGGGCCGTGACTTGAACTCGAGTTGAAACGCAATGATTGAGTTTCCGGACCGGAGTTACCGAGACCTCACAGCCACAACGCGGACCACCACGGCGTTGTCCGAACGCAAACCATGAAAATCGCGTAAAATTTATTGGGCAAAGATCCTCCTTCTCAAGTCGACTCATCGAAAAAAAATCTTAGCAGGCCCGACTTTGACCAGTTTCTCGCTCTCTCTTTCGCTTCTCGGGCGGTTTGAGATCAAGAAGGCCAACGTTGCCACAAAATAGCAGTCTACAGCTTCAAGTAACATCGTACGTCCCCCGGATAGCCGTCTGATCTCCTGACTCAAGAAGACACTGGAATCGTTGGGCGACCAATTGCGACCGCGGGCATGGGTCAGTCAACTTTCCGCATGTCCTTGAACAAGGCACTCTCTCGGATGAACTACGACACCATAGCCTGGGGAGCACTGCCTGTGCGACACCTTTCTTAGAACTTGCGCAGGATGTCGGCCCAGGTAATATCGAGCGGATTGCCTTGGATCAGCTTCTTCACGAACGACTTGGTGTTTTGGTGAGGCTGGTAGTAGGGGTGCGGCGACCGTCTGCGGCATAACCGGCGTGTCAGCCACAGCAGGTACATCCTTGCTTCGAGTCTTGGTATGGACATAGGTTTGTGATGACGGCGTTCGGGTCTCTGTGATAGTGGCCAGTGTGCGTACAGAATTGCAAACTCGTTACTTCTCGGCTGGACGTTGCGTGTTTGCTGAGGCCGTCTCCTCGCCGGCCAACTGGGAAACACGTCAAAATTCAGAAATATGGGAGGAAGATAATAACACATCGTATTCAACGTGGCCTTCAAATACGCTGGCTGTTTCGTTGTGTCCTCACTGAGGTCATCTTGGGGCGAGTAGTCGTTTTTCCAATGTTGCGAATGGTCTTGACTGAGCATTTGCAATGTTACGCGACGATTCAGGCTGGGATATCGTGCTGTACTAGGTGGAGGCAAAAGGGCCTGTCTGCGCGACTCTGACAGGATGCCTGAAGCGTCATAACTCGGCGTATTCAAAATTCATTTACCTGGGGAACTTCGAATCCGTCGAATAGTCCTTGAAAGGCTTCACTTAGAGGGTCTGCACCCTCCGGGCCAGACTGTACCTGAGATTTGGAGGGAATTGGCATCATTTTGGGAAGAGAGGGAGTTGGATTGGGGCCTGCCAAATAAGACCCAGCTTTGCCCAAATGAAGAAAGGATGTTCTCGCCAGGTGAACGGACACCTCGTCGTAAGGGGATGTACATGACTTCTAATTCCACTGATCATACCCCTGGTTTCAGCAGTTGGGGATCACCTGGAAGATGAAGAATTGCCATTGGACAGCTATTATTGAACAAAGGTTGAGGCATTAGATCGGCGAGAAGGTTTATTGATGGACCTACTGGCTCCACAGATACGAGGACATAGGTCCAATACAATGGGCAGCTATCTTCATTGCACTCAGTCGAATTGAATGCTTTTACATTGAGCTAGACTGGAGTTGTACTGTATTCGCTTTAAACCATACTCCGTGTCCCCGAAGTTTAAATTGGTGTGAAATTCCTAAAACATCAGAAGAAAGAATGTTTCCTCTTTTTCTCCACCGAGGACATGACCCTGAAACGTGCGATCCGGCTTCTCGGTGAAATTTTTGATCTGGAATTCTGAAATACACGGGACTTTCTCTCTTTGTTGCCCGTCCAGTACTTGATGCCGTAGCCGGCTGCCACGATCCTTTTATCCAATGCGGTAAGTCTTTGTAAAAAGCGGTGTTTAGGGATATCTTCGAAAGCATCCGTGGGAAGGTGATTAATTCAACCAATCAAAAAGCGGGGCGGATAAGGAGAGACGGAACCCAGCGCCTGTGGTGGAAGATCCCCCGTTGCTACAAACATTAGAGGCCTTCCATCTTCAAGAAGCACGAGGCGCCCCTGGTTCAAATCACATAATCGATGAGCGGCGGGCGACGGCGAAACGCGATATAAGTACCAACCAAGTACAGTATCGTACCAGTTTTTCTCCCATCTCATTCTGCCCAACTAAACATGCCCTCCCACCGCGCATGGTACGACTGGGTGTCCTGATTCCTTGCACAGTCATCTGACCACACATTCAGGAAACGGCTCGAGAGGGCTGATCGGGCCGTTTGTCGTTTCCTCCTGGCCAACGGGGTCTCTAACATCGTCATCCACACAAAACTCGGCTGGTCTACCTCAACCATTTACAAGATCGAGAAAGACCACTATGTCACCAAGGACGTGAAGGCGGAGGACGAGCAATACTTGGAGGAATGTAAAGCTGTCCTGCGCATGGTGAGGGGGGGGTTCTCGGCCGCCCTTGTGCCCTGCTCACGTCTTCAACGCTAGATTCGGCAGGAAGGGGACGTGATCGACTCTGGATACTCTGCAAAAGAGAACACCACCGCTCCCCGGTGCACCAAGAGGGTGCGTGTTGTATTTGTCCTTTCAAAAAAACAACTGACCAGGAAGACAGGTTACGGTTCGGGCGCAAGCACTTTGTCCACCGCCGCCTCCCTCTTCGCGCCGTCGCAAGCGAGCCAGCACCAGTGCTTTGGACCCTTTTTTAAAGACATTGCTGTCCAGCGTGTCAATGGACAAGAAGTGGTCGGCCTCCTTCGGCAAAGCACAGGTCACGAAAAAAATCCTCCAGCGCTTCGCCAAGCTCCCAAGCGTCCACCTACACGACTTTCTCGCGGAAATGTTCCCCACCATGCAGAGCGACGAATGCTTCAAGTTTGAGGAGGCACTGAACAAATGCCTCGGACACTTGTAGACGCTGTTCTCAGTTGTAGTTAGTTATCCGCGAGAAATGTTCCCCACCATGCAGAGCGACGAATGCTTCAAGTTTGAGGAGGCACTGAACAAATGCCTCGGACACTTGTAGACGCTGTTCTCAGTTGTAGTTAGTTATGTCACATTTCCTTTCCGGCCGCTGCGACAATTATACTTTTTGTTGTATGTACAAAATACAGATCCATCAGTCCAGACTATGGCTTTCGTTTCATTCCTAAGTGGCGCATACACCCTGTCCATAATTTTGTTTGACACAAGGATAAACGGAAGATTGGCCACCCCTAGATCTGTCATTAATAGTGTGTGCATAGTTGCTGCCTGTTTCTGCCCTGAACGGGCAATCAAGGGGACCTTCGGAGACGTTCTTACCAGGAGGACATTTCGAGATACATACAGAGGCGCCCGAGAGTGAGGTGAAATCGGCACACATATAGGCAGGCGGACCAGGTTGGACCCGATCGCGAGAGCGCATCATTTCCCTTATGGGCCTTCCGGTAGACTCTATGAGGATGAAAGTGAGTTCGATTTTTTTCCCCTCCCTCTGTCAAAAGACGTAAGCCAACATTGGGAGAATCCAGATGATTTTCCGATCCCGTGTGGATGAATGGCACTTCATTCTGCCATCATAGCGAGAATTTCATACCCGGCGGTTGAACAGTGAAGTGGAGGTTCGAATCCTCCCTCGGACCTGCAAATCCCTCACACCTTTTTCTCCTGGATAGCAGGCAGCTGTTTTATCCCGGATCACAGACGACCAAAAATCTGCAAGGACGTAATTAGCTTCACGTAATTGAACCAAAGATTAGTTACAAAATCTGCTCAACAAGATCTGATTCCAACTGCTGACCCCATGTTGTCACAAACCCGGTTCGTATAACGAGCTGCGGGCTCATCGATACCCCCACGAAATCCCATGTAGATGAATGGTGTCCCAACCAATTTAAAAGAGACGGGAGGTTCGATTCCTCCGGTGGGCGTAGTGCAGATATTTGCTCACCTTTTCCCCCTTGGTACTTGGAATAATGTTTTTCTAGGAACGTTGTTAGAGGCCGCTTCACTTCTGGAGTCAGTCTGAGAGATACACAGCAAGCCTATAGCAGATAAGAAGGTCCCATCTGGGATTTCGGGTGTCCTGTCCTACGTAGCGAAAGTTTTGTGGCCCATGCACCCATGGTGAATGGCTGTGCCTGATACATCTCGTGGAATTAATCCTTTGGAAATTCTATCAGGGCAAAACAAACCCATTTGAGCGTGAATACAACACTAACCCGTGTAGATGAATCGTCACTCTTCAATCATCCCATTATCTTGTTTGGAAGGAGAGAGGAAGAGGTTCGACTCCTCCCTCGGGCATGTCGGGATTTTCCCTTCTTTTTCTGGGTCAGAAGTGGAGAAAGAATGAACCACCAAAAGAAATAGCGAGCACCTTGGATTCGAATTTCTTATAATGCATGAGGCTGCCAAGTCGCGCAGATGTTCTTTGAGGGTTCAACGAGACAGAACCGAACCTATCAGGAATTCTAGACGATGTCACGAGTCCATGTGGACGATGGCGCGTCGCCCCAGTGTCATTAGTGATCGCCATTTCAGAGTAGGGAAGTGGAGGTTCGATTCCTCCCACGGGCGTGCGTGGCGTGTAGGGAATTATTTTTTGTCCTGGTTGATTGGAAACCGTCTTGAGCACCGGATTCTCATATTAAAGTCGGGCGTGCGCAGTGTACGCATACCTGGTTCATCAGTTCGACGAATACATGCTGATTTGGTCTTTCGGATCTACGTGTGGACCACGTTTGGCGATTTCGGGCAGATGACGTTGTATCTTCTCTGAGCCCAACAGCGCGGCACCCTGAGGCAATAGTATAGCACGTATTAACAGTTGAGCAGGGAGGTGGAGGTTTAATTCCTCCCCAGGACATGTCTATAAATTTTTAATAGGATCAGGTTTTAAAAAAGAAAGTGCGAGATATACATGTAATATACATAATTTCTTTCGCTTCTGCGGCTGAAAATACGTTTGGATTTATGGCGCAATGGCACCGAGTCTTTTTCTTGCGGATCAAGAGTGCATACAATTGTGCAGCAAGTGCAATCACCTTCGAGGGGATGGATGCTCTTGTGATTAGTTCGGTAAAATTCGGCGCTTCGGGGCAGTTTGCGACGTACCGCAGGCTTGGAGATCTGGAGCCTCGACTCCTCCCACCCTCCCACAGGCATCGTGAAGATGTGCGGCCTTCTCTTTGTCACGGCGGGACGGCGGGGATGCAGAAGGGTGACTAATGTACGAGAATCCAGGCACTAGTACTGCTGGAGTCTTGACTCTTGACCGAGACTGTGTAGAGAATACGATGTAAGAGTACGTCCTCAGTCGAACACCAATAGGGTCAAGACTCAATGTATTAACCTGTAGAGAATACGATGTAAGAGTACGTCTACAGGCAGTAAAGTAAGTGTCCGTGTGATTAGATATAAGATGAGAACGCACCCTCAGTCGAACACCAATAGGGTCAAGACTGAGGGCCGTTGCTACAGAGCCGCAACCTTTATACGGCGCGGCTCGATCATAAGTGAAACATCATAACAAAATAAAATAGCAACCGTCCGAATGAGGAACTGGACGCCAAGCACCAGGATAGGCAAAGCCTCTCCTCAACACTCCCCCTGGCGGACAGCATTCTTCCTCTTCCAGTCTAGGCCCAGCATCGAGACGAACTTCTCGTGGGCAGGGCGAGCCAAGGCTTTCGTGAGGATGTCCGCAATGTTGTCCTTCCCCGGAACTGACGACACAGCGATCTCACCGTCTTGGACGCGTTCCCGGATAAAGTGCCAGCGCGTGTCGATGTGCTTTGAGAGTCCGTGTCCCTTCGTCGTTTCCGTCAGACTGATTGAACCCAGGTTATCGCCGCGGAGACTAAACGGAAGTTCCTGGGGAAGAAAGACCCCAGCGAGCCAATTCTTCATCCAACTCGACTGCTGAGCACCTCGCGCCAACGAGATGTACTCTGCCTCAGTCGACGACAAGGCCACCACTGCCTGCCTTTTAGACGACCAGCAGACCGGCGCGCCGCCCATGAAGAATACGTAACCCGAGGTCGAGCGGCGCGTGTCAACGCAGCCAGCCCAATCCGAGTCCACGAATCCCTCGGGTTTCAGACCCACGCCAGCGACGTTCGCATTTGTGGATGGCGTGTAGCGAATTCCGTAGTCCAAAGTCCCCTTGATGTACCGCAAGACCCCGATCAATATTTCCCAGTGTTCAGGCCCGGGGTTTGACTGGACGTGACCGAGTGCGCAGCAAGCATAGGAAATGTCGGGGCGAGTCCCACTGCTTCCCCAGACCAACGTCCCGAGGATCGGACGGAATGGTTTGTCGCGCATGAAGGCGGCGTCTTCTGGAGAAAGTGGAGATGCCGAAGCGTGGATTTGATACCCGGCGGGGAGAGGCGTTGACAGCGGAGGCAGATCTGAGAAGCCGAAGTGATCCAGGACCTTTTCGAAGTACTGTTGCTGGGAAAGCGAAATTGATCCGTCGCTTAGCTTTTCGACGGTCAAACCCAGCAACAGTGCCACGTCGACCTCCTTCAGGTCCCATTTTGCTGCAAACTCGTCCACCACGCGCCGACTTTCCGCCTCCGAAGATGACACGCCAAGAACGTCGTCCGTATGAGTGGAGGTAAGCGTGTAATCACTGCCTCGCACGCGCGTTCTGATGCAAGGGTCAGCGAGATTTTCCTTGTATCCCAGGTCGCGATAGCCCTCGGCAAGGAGTTTATACCAAATGTGACCGGCCTGAACGAGTCCGTAGAGCGGTCGGAGAAGCAAACACACTTTGTCTTCCTCCCCCTGCTTCACGAACCCGGTCGGCTGCTTCATGTAGACAGGCCGGTCCATTATGCCGTTCAGATAGGCCCCCGAGAAATCCCACTGCCGCACCACTAAACGCTGCACCGCCGCCACAGCAAACACCATCCGCACCGATTCCATCCGCGCTACCATCGCCCACTTCACCTCAAAATCCTTGCCCTCCACCATCTCGTCGCCTCGCGCCACGTAACGCCCTTTATATTTTAGGATCTTCCCCTCGCCGTCGACCTTTAAATCATACACCCACATGCCGTCAATTGCATGTTCCCCTGCAGGTAAGTCGACGAGCTTCCATACACCCCGGCTCTCGAGCTGATTGAATTCGGCTTGCATCGCAGGACCCCATTTATCCGCCTCGTGCATCGCTTCACGGTACGAGCGTGGTATCATACCCTTCACGGCGCTCGCGAACGCCCATGGAGAACTTAGCAGTATGTCGTCGAATCCCGACCAATCGACGTCCACTGCGTTGGCTGTCGGTCGCTTGCGATCGTGCGCCCAATCTTCCCCGGCGAGCTTCGCCTGTTCCTCCTCGCGCTGGAACAATTCCATTTCGAGGACGGCACGCGTCGGCTTCGGGACGCGTGCGGTTCGACGAGGAGGATCGGGGATTGGTCGAATTTCAGGAGCAGGAGGTGGTGGTGCCACCGTCGGTGGAGTGGAAGGCCGTGGAATAGAGTCGTTGGCAGATGGGCCAGGTAAGTTGTCTTCGAAAATACTCGGGTCGTGGGGCAGCGGACCATCGTCGAGCTCGATGTCCTCCGTGCGCGTCCGGTGCGGCTCGCCTTCCTCGAAGATGACGTTCCGCACCTGAAAAATGCGCATGCGTCTCGGGTCGTAAACACGATACCCGCGACGCCCCATGTACCCGACCATTCTCCCTTCCCATCCTTGTTTGCCTAACTTCCCTTCGACATGATCCAGGTCTTTCACCCAGCACTGACTCCCCCAGACACGCAAGTGCGACACATTGAGCTTGACGAGGTTGCCAGCGTCGTCCTTCTTGCGGAACCATGCGACCCACGGAATGACGTCGGGATGGCGAGACGAAGGGATAAATCCACGAACGTAGCAGTGGGCCGTCGCCGCTTCTGCCCAGAATCGATGGTCCATGTCCGCATCGATGAGCTGTGTACGTGTACCTTCGATCACTGTTCTGTTCCCTCGCTCGGCATGACCATTTGCTGACGACGAGTCTTTAGGAATGGGTTCAAAGCGAATACCCCGCTTCGCGCAGAATGCCCGGAAGACATCGTTGTCAAACTCCCCGCCCAGATCGACGCGCACGCACTTCAAGCGCTTGCCCGTTTGCACCTCCGCCTCGACGAGCCACGCCTCGAAGGCCTCCGTGGTCGTCTCCTTTCGCTTGTTGGTCAGAAACAGCGGAAATTTGAGGGATGTTCCACCATCGGAGACGAGCATCATGTATACCGCCCCGGACCAGCTCGGTGTCCTCGCCTGCCCCCACAGATCAACATGCACCCGCTCCAATGGCTCGGTTTCGTGAACCACCACGTCGTCAAAAGGTGCTTTATCTTGCTTCCCCAGGATGCAATCCTTGCACATACCCCGCAACAATTTGCGGGTGATCACAAGACCATCGACCAGCCCCTTCGCCGCCATTCGCTCAATACGACGAATGTCCGCGTGTACTAGCCGTCGATGCCAACCTTCCAAGTCCGTTGGTTGGTTTCGGTCGCGCCCTGCGATGGCAGCGACAGGCGGACGTCCATCTATTTCGTCGACGACGTCAACCTCGTATAGCTTCCGGCTTCCAATGGATCTAGCCAGTCGCCCGTCAACGAGGAGTTTCCCTTCTAGGTTGTGGACGGACAACATTCCGTTTCCCCACTTGCCCTGGAATCCTCGCGTATCAAATGTGGGAAGCGAGAGCAGATTCATCGCAAATCCCGGGGTATGCAGTGCCTCAAAGCGAATCTTGTGCACTGAGCCGTCGCTAACCCGAACTTTCAGCTCGGCTGTTCCTCTCCCCGCAACTTTGAAACCGCTGCCTTTGACCGCTGTCGAGCCGTCGATGATGACCGGCTGGTATGTGATGAAGCGCGCTCGACTGATAATGCAATGTTCTGATGCGCCACTATCCAGGAATGTGGAGCACCAGCACTCGGTATCGGTATGCAACGCGACTGCGGCGTATATTGCAGGCGAGTAGTCTACTACATCAGGCACGGTACGACTAACAATCTCATTTAGAACGGGAGCGCATGGCCCTCCACGTCCAAACCTGAGGAGACTGTTATCGCCCGTGCCCGATGAGTAAAGCCGCGACGCACCCTCGTCAAGAGCCTCGGAAGTGGATACTGACATCGCGTAGATGGCCATAGGAGAAGTGAACGCCGCCGTCGGAGCGGGAGTCGTTGTAGCAGGAGTGGAGGTAGAAGCCACGTTGACCTGCGTTGCCGCAGCAGCGGGCGCTGGCGCGTTCTTAGCGTTCCACTTTGCAGCTCTGGCGGCCTTCGCAGCGTCGACGAACTGCTGACGAGGCTCCATCCCCTGTGGTGCGACCCAACGACGAGGTGCCTGCCCTTCCTGTCCTCCACCGAGAGACCAGCAACGCTCTTTCGTGTGACCATTGATAGAGCAGTTGCTGCAGAGGTGCATGTTTGTGGTCGCAGCAAGCGCATTTGCGACGCCACCTTGCTCATCCGCCGCCTCTGCACCATAGGAAATCTCCCAGTACGACATCAACTCGTTGACAAGCTCAAACGTGTGCTTGAAGTTCTGGAGTGTGAGGATCGACCCCCGGAATTCAGCCTGGGGAAGGGACTGGAGAATGACGGAGTTCATCTCGGCGTCGTCAATCGTCCCTCCGACACGGGTCACTTCGGCACGAAGCTTCGAGAGCTGGTCGAGATGCGCACGGATGTGCCGTCCATCTTTGCACTTCAGTGCACGCAGCTTGGTGAACGCGAGACCCTTCAAGACCTCGGATGAGCGGTTGAATTTGGCTTTGAGAGCGGTCCACATCGCGTGCGAGGTGTCCGTCGGCGACAATCCATGGGCCTTCGGGTCCTTCACGTTCTGATAGAGCATAGCGCCCATCTGACCATCACGTAGGTCCCACTCCTCCTGCGATGGAGTGCGGGCATTCGCCATAGACATTGTCGGGTGCCCGGCAGCCGATATGCTTGGGTTGTAGATGCTGGTGGCAGTGCCAGTGGACGCCGTAGTGCCAGTGGATGCCGCCGTGCCAGTGGGTGCCGCAGTGGGCGCTGCAGTTGGCGCTGCAGTAGGCGCCGCAGGACGCAGAATGGTGCCGTTGAGGTAACCTTCGTAGCCCTTACCACGCGCAAGGCTGATCATGATATCCTCGAAGTAAGGCCAGTTCCGGTCGTCGAGCTGCCTCTCAGCAGCGAGGATGGTAATGCCCGATGAGTTTGACATAGGGGTAAAAGTCGGGGGAAAGGTGAGTCTCCTTGGTGTACAGCTGATTCAGGGACGAGCCGCCGTATATCGCTTCTGACTGCGAATCTGTAGAGAATACGATGTAAGAGTACGTCCTCAGTCGAACACCAATAGGGTCAAGACTCAATGTATTAACCTGTAGAGAATACGATGTAAGAGTACGTCTACAGGCAGTAAAGTAAGTGTCCGTGTGATTAGATATAAGATGAGAACGCACCCTCAGTCGAACACCAATAGGGTCAAGACTGAGGGCCGTTGCTACAGAGCCGCAACCTTTATACGGCGCGGCTCGATCATAAGTGAAACATCATAACAAAATAAAATAGCAACCGTCCGAATGAGGAACTGGACGCCAAGCACCAGGATAGGCAAAGCCTCTCCTCAACAGACTGATCCTTGAAAAAAATAATTTCAATCCGAGCGTAGTTCAGTCCATCTCAGTAAAGCCCGCCTTGAAGAATGCCGCGACGCACACTTTTCCCAGCACCGCATCAGGAGGAGTGGTGGGCGGTTCGAATCCTCCTCGGGCCTATGAATGTGGTCGATTAATTTTTTGTCTAAGGCACGGAATGACTCGGAGACGACTTCGGGTAATATTTCCAATCCAGGTTGTGGGGTACTCATATTTTAATGGACAAGCCCGCCTAGACTGGACAAATGGCCTCCCGATTGCGAAGAACCGGAGTAAGCTCCGTGCACGCAGGGAGCGTGAGAGGGGGTTCGATTTCCCCTCCGAGCATAGTCGCGATGGATGATTTCTCTCTCTCTCTCTCTCCGGATCATTTCCCCATTGCGCCATCTGTACGCTGTCGATGCACAGTATATAAATTTGGATGGATGCGGAACCGGGCGGTGGGCTGCCTCGTGATGGTTCGAATTTTATGCAATGTACATGATGCGAGAATATCCTCGGGCTGAGATGCTGATTGGATGGCCAGGGAGAAAGAAGGCGGCGCGTACTCGGAATTCAAATCACAGCTGCACCATGGAAGAATGAGGATGAGAGCGCACTGCGGATCGAGGGTCAGTTATCATACCTCTACTCGTCCGAAAGGATAGGAACAGCAATTCATTTGTTTTTTCCCGACCCCAGTGAGAAACTTTAGCACCTGCGATTACGAGTCCTAAAATTTATTTTAGACTCGTCTTTATGTCGATTTTACCGCCATCCAGAATTGAAATCAGTCAATGACATAGTTGATTCATGTTGGAAACCTTACCGTTTCCGGTAATTTTGAGGTCTATTATTTGCCTTTTGTGGTAAGTTTTGTAATTTGTCTCTAGTCATCCGTTTTCTATCCGGAGTAAGTAGACTTTCTTCATGCGCGCTGAGCGGTCGGTCGATTTTATTTTGCACAGGACGCGAGGTTGGCGCTGCAAGCGCCGACCGAGTGTCCGCAGGTCTTATGACTTTCAGCGAACTCCAATTGGACCTCGATTGGTTTGATTTATAATTCATTGGCCTTACTCACCCCTGGCTTGGGGCAAAATTACACAAGTGTGGTCGTGGACAATTAGACAATTTCATGCTTCCGAAAGGAGTCAATCTCTGGCAAGGTATGACAGTTAATTAATGTATTTCCTGATGGTCTGCTTGCATACAGGAGCTTGAACTAAGATAGCATTGTCCATAGCCGAACAACGCGCTTCCTTTCTCCTGCGGGGTCCGCCGAACTGTGATGTGACCGTCTGAACTCGCCGCGAATCAGCTGCAGAGTTTGGGCGGCAATCTCCTGTATGCTCGAAGGTAAGTGAGCATACAGATATTTAGGAAGGAAAATGCCTGATGTCCTTGGCCATGGTGGTAATGAACTCATAGTCGAGAGGTTAGGTCAGGTCCGGCCATGTTGATCACTAAGCTATCATCCTATGGTTACGATGTACTGTACATTATTTTCTTCTAGTACCATCATGTCTTTAATAAGTTGGGCACAGGCAGTAGGATGACAAGGTGGGATAACGGAGAGATCGTCTGAGATGGAATCAATATGCGATGTATGGCGTTCCCTGCTATTTTGTTTGTTTGATATTCGGCTGTTTTAATCAATATTCATAAAGGGCACCCATAGATTTTATTTCGAATCAAAGACACAATTCCTAGATATTACAGCCCTTTGCGGAACATAGGCTCAGTTCTGAGTGTATCGTTCTAAAATCTATATGAGTGGAACCGCAACGAAATTCTGGAGGTCCTCTCATGCTTCAATTTTTTTCATTCGGCTTATATAAAATGTACAATGATATAATCATGTTTATATGGAAATCTCCTCTCACAGGGGGAGTTGGCAATATATTAATTTGGGGTCTCATCAGGGCATATATACACCTATTTTGGAGGTCGCCTCGTCTCCGTATTTTGTCTGTGGGTCCTATACCACGTCAACGATGTAATTGAATTGAATGAAAACACCCACTTGTCAGACACAATGCTCTGGCATACTCTGGTCCCAGGGGAACGCAATACTCGTTGGGTGCTCGTTCTGTGGTAGTTGGAAGAGACTCCATGACTCACATTGGTCATACAAGTCCCCGTCCCCGTAGGCGACGCGTTTCAATCTGCCCGCGTTTCCATCACGTGACAATATTCGTGCAGATTGAAACGCGTCGCCTACGGGGACGGGGACTTGGATGACCAATGTGAGTCGTGGAGTCTCTTCCAACTACCACAGAGCGAGCACCCAGCGAGTATTGCGTTCCCCTGGGACCAGAGTATGCCAGAGCATTGTGTCTGACAAGTGGGTGTTTTCATTCAATTCAATTACATCGTTGACGTGGTATGGGACCCACAGACAAAATACGGGGACGAGGCGACCTCCAAAATAGGTGTAGATATGCCCTGATGAGACCCCAAAATAATATATTGCCAACTCCCCCTGTGGGAGGAGATTTCCATATAAACATGATTATATCATTGTACATTTTATATAAGCCGAATGAAAAAAAAATTGAAGCACGAGAGGACCTCCAGAATTTGGCTGCGGTTCCGCTCATATAGCTTCCAGAACGATACATTCAGAACTGGGCACGCGGCGAGGGAAATGGTCGAAAAAAATAAAAAATGTCCCAAAATGGGAAAAAATTTGGCCGCGCCCTATGTTCCGCAAAGGGCTGTAATTAGCATATCATTAGCTTCCCTGAATATTTATGGGTCGATTTGAGCAGCGGTACCACAGTGGGGCTCCCCAACATTATGTTTGTTCCATGTTTGGCTGTTTTGATCAAACTGTACAATTGACGTGCCTTTGTGGGCTCAAAATTTCATTTGAATCTCCAACACATTTGTGGACGTTCATAAGCATTAAATGAGCCCCCGTGAATATTATCGATTGTATATTCAACAGAACAAACCTCTCCCCATAGACAGATCATCGTTGTCATGGCTCATTCATTGTGATCGAGGAATCGGAATGTCAGGAGTCCCCTGTGACCCCGAAATGTTCAAGGACGTCCATGTAGTGTGTATCATGGTCCAGAGGTGTGTTGTACATTCAACAAAGTTTTTTTCGGTACCAAAACAATTTATTTTTTGCAGATCTATCACAGCGACCTAACATCAAACAAATCGAATATCCGGGAGTCCCACTCTTGTACCACATGTTGAATACACCCAATGATATTCAGGGTAGCTCATATGATGCTTATTAACGTTTGTGCATGTGTTTGAGATTCAAATAAAATTTTGTGTGCACAAAGGCACGTCAGTTTCACAGATTGAACAGATCAGCCAAACATAGAACAAACATAATCTCGGGGACCCCCAATGTGGTACCGCCGCTTAAATCAGCCCAGAAATATTCAGGGGAGCTTATTGGATGCTGTTCAACGTCCAGAAATTGTGTGTCTGGTCATAAAAAAATTGTGTGAGTAGTCTTTTGAAGATTGATTCAAACAGCCAGATACTGAACAACATAATCTCGGGGACACCCAATGTGGTACCGTCGCTTAGATCAACCCAGAAATATTCAAGAGGTCTTACTGGATGCTAATTAACGTCCAGAAATTGTGTGTCTGGTCATAATAAAATTGTATGAGTGCTCTTATGAAGATTGATCCGAACATCCAAATACCATACAACATAATCTCGGGGTCCCCCAATGTGGTACCGTCGCTTAGATCAACCCAGAAATATTCAAGAGGTCTTGTTGGGTGCTAATTGACGTCTAGGAATTGTGTGTCTGGTCATAAAATAATTGTGTGAATGCTCTTTTGAAGATTGATCCGAATAGCCAGATATCGAACAACATAATCACCGGGACCCCCCACTGTGGTACCCCAGGTTCAAAAGACACTATAAAATTCAGGGGAGCTAGTAGGATACTCCTCATCATCGAGGAGTTAGGCAGTATGACACGGTTGGCTCGTCTGGTGTCAGATCAGCCAGACAATTTTTATTTTGCTGATGTTGCCAGTTGTGTTTGATATCCATAAGATGAAGGGTGGTCAGCATCTAGTAAATAAAATTGCACTACTTTCTAGGGAATAGATCAAATCTTGCCATCACCCGCGCTTTCATCCCGGCCAGATGCACAGCTTCCAGTCCCTCAGAACGCTGCTATTGCGCAACCTTATACCCGCTTTTGCACCCACTTGGGACGTGTGGCAAGCGATAGCCACCGTTGCCACTGGTTTAGAGAGGCTATGCATACAGAATATACACTGCCATGGGATCCCCATTGAATTTTCCTGTTAAACTGGCGTTTCTTAACCTAGCATGCCTTGACATCACCATACGGGACTACGACATACTTGCTTATGTCGGCGATCTACACCCCAAAACTTTGCTGCTTAGCCATCCGCGCTGAGACCTCCTCCTTCCTCCGCCCTTTCCTCTCCCATCCTTTAATGTTAGACGGTGTCAAGTGCCTGATACTGCACCTCTCTGAAGGGGATGATACCAACATATATCAGTTCTTAGCCACGACTCCAAACGTTCAACACCTCGACTTGTTCGACGACGACGAGCCCATTTTGGATGTGCTACGCATACCTGTGTCAGCACTTCGAACGGGGCCAACGTTTCTATGTCCTCGACTCACTACCATGACCGTGACAAATGCTAGCCCCAAAATAATGCGCAATCTGTTAGAACTTCGCTGTACCGCCCTTTAGCCAGGGATATATCGAAAACACTGTGTACGAGGAGGACTTATGGTGGTTGAAGGATAGATGCAGGGTAAAACTATTTGAGCCGAGTTTAAAGCCTAAGTGCAGATGCTTTGGTCACAAAGTGTAGTTTACTGTACTAGTGCACTGACCGGCGATGTACAAAATTCGTTATTCAAGGTTCCTGTCTCACATCACATGTTCAAAGTCGAGAATTTGTTTCCATCATGAAGCCTACGCCCTGAAATGACCCTGTGGGGTTATGAGACTGATAGGATTACCTCAAGTAGCAAATCGAGCGCCTAGCATTTGGTTTCCAGAAGATAGCCCTAAAATTAATCTACGCGCGTAGAATCATCGACTTGTTATTACTGTAAGGAGGAAAATTCGGAGGATTAACATAGACCTACTCCAGAACGATGGTATTGCAGTTGTGGGATAGTCCAAAAAAAAAAGCAAAGATACGGAGTGGTATTGAGCCCAACTTGTTACTATTTCTGACAGAAATAATAATAGACATGTACAGACACAGTACAGTACAATTGCATGTGTATTCTGCTCCCTCGTCTATAATTTTGGAGCGGGTTGGGACTTGACGAGGGTAAAGAGAGGTTTATGTCCGAGATGAGATAGGCGAGATTGAAATGTAGGGCCAGTAAGGAGTCCAACAGCTAATGTCTCACACAGTGAGCAGTCTGTCTTTCACTACGACGAAAAAAAAAAATGTACTGGACCCAGTTATAGTAGAATACTTATGATGGCTTAGCTTGACACCACTAATTAGCGAGTCTTGATTTACACAACGAACAAAGTTCGGCGTATGCTACATTATAAGACACCAATGTTATGCGGGGAGTGTGAAGGAGGTAAGAAAGTGGCAAGAAGATGCAAGAATACTTCGCATTGTTTCCGGGTCCGGATCTAACCAGCAGTCAACGCGTCAACGTGTTAGCCTGATGACGTGAGAGTACTGTGAGAGCGCGTCGCCGTAAAAAGGTATTATATAGATATGTCACAGAGATGAATTAAAATCAGTGGACACACACTTACATCCAAGCTCGTGGCTTGAGACGCTAGCCGTCCAGGTTTACGGAGGTCAGCACGTTTGCTTTTATTTTAATGTTTAGATTCGTCACAGAATAAAAGTTAAAAAGAACCGGACTCGTTCTGCCATGCGCAGCAATGGCCTAAAGCCCAAGTATGAAGAAGAAATACTGGAGATCTTGATTGTGGTGGAATGAGTTGACGCAAGATTACCGCTCGAACCTAGGAGCACACCCTATACACAGAAGCCCGCATGGACGAATGGCGTCCCGAAGAACCGAGGGTAGTCCGGTCCGGGAGTATCAAGGAAAGTCGAATAACTTTCTTTGCCATCGTGCTATACACATCAATGGAACCTGCTGGGCCTGGATTGTAACTGAACGCCGATGGAGATCAGTTCATGACATTTTTAAGATAATACACTTTCCAGGAGGTCGGGATTCAAATAAGTTGAGGTTGCACCGGGGAATTGGGCCCGGGATACAGTGCTTGTTCTTGAACTTGGGCGGTTCCGGTTTATTACGAGTTCGAGACCCAGTTACATGTACCGCTGTCCGATTCCGAGTCCAATTTTCTCAAGTTAGCCCAACAGAAGAACCTGGGAAGGCGCAGTCGACAAAGACGCGAAGCAACAGTCACTGCGTTCAGGCGGCACCGCGGCAGACCCTGTCGGAGCTACGTCGCCATATGACGGAGGTGTGCCGAGGCTCCTCGGCACGCTCTGCCGCCATCACTCGGTACAGCTCCGTCGTATAGCGACATTGCTCGGCAAGGCCCTTTTTACGTGTGCCGCCGAGCCGTCTGAACGCAGTGAAACAGCGCCCCCCGCGATGAGATCCAGGCG
Source organism: Mycena galericulata (assembly GCA_029289565.1). Taxonomy (NCBI): domain Eukaryota; kingdom Fungi; phylum Basidiomycota; class Agaricomycetes; order Agaricales; family Mycenaceae; genus Mycena; species Mycena galericulata. The sequence continues at coordinate 629,813 of JARKIA010000039.1, read as the reverse complement.
AACTTCACACCAGCGTAAAAACCGATTGAACCTGGAAAACAATGCATCAAGTCACTGAACCCAGATAAGATGAACAAGAGATTGAGTGGATGATTCAGCGCTCCCAGTACCCATCCTGCGCCCTCCAGTCTCCCATAGCATCGAGGGCGGCGGCGGCGGCACTCTGAAACGTTTCGTCTCACCTCCGCCGGCGCGCGTGTGCGTGTTGATAAAGCATACGACGTCGATAGGGAGTGAGGGGCGCGTGTGTCGCAATTCCGGGTGCGTGGGCGAGCAGGGGCAGCATCAAGTTCGCGGGACGGCTGCCAGATGGTTCTGGGGAGACAGTGTGTCCATACTAAAGTCGTGTTCCCGGGTATCTGGTGAGACGCGAAGCATTCCCGCTGGCACAACTAGGTCACTACATCAAGTACCAGGTATTTATGTAAGGAGACGAGACGCACCACAGACGACACTCCCCACGTCCCCAGCGCCGTTGCTGCGCTGCAATCTAAGTATTGTTCTTTGAGCAGGATAACGTGACACTCGAATGGCTCCCGCGGCTAGGATGCGCGAATTTCGCTGAACATGTAGATACGCAGGAATTTGGCGCTGAGCTTGAAGGAAGGCACGTGGTCTAAGATGTGGTTGCCGTTAGCCGTCGGATAGACTATGCCGTTGGGAAGGGGAGGTGGTGGGATAAGTGGCGTGGGTTAGAGGGCGTAGCGGGCGTTGGCGTCACTCGACTATGGTGAGGTGGCAAGAGAGGCGGTTGTTTTCCGAGACACCGCGGGTACAGCCGGCTGTTTCTGGGTAGTGATGTGCCGGGTCGGGCTTCAAGCCCAAGCCCAGGCTTGGGTCGGGCTTTCAAGCCCGACCCAGGCCCGACCCGCGCCGGGCTCAGGTAGGGCTCAGGGTCGGGCCTCAGATTTTGCCCGACCCGCGACCCGGGCTCAGGCCCGGGCTTCAATCAAAAAATTTGCCCTGGCTCATGCCAGTGAGGGCCCCCCATTGACAATGTCTATTCATACCTTGTAATCCGGGTGTGCAGCCCGTGGCTTCCGACATGCTTTATCTAACTTGTTCTGATGAAGGGGCGCTGGCGCAACCTATTCAGTTGATCGTGAACCTCACAAATGTTAGTTTGATTCTTTGGTTTAAATAATGTAAAAATGCGTACAGATCATCTACCCCACCGGCAATTCTGGTGGACCACTTTTTGGGCCGGATTCTGGTCAATTTCATTACTAAAATGTTCTGTTCACCCCGTCGGCGGCGTCTACAGCAAGTACGACTTTACTCAACTCCTCAATGCGGAGGATGGTAAGCTTCTTGTTGAGGGCAGCCCTTGCCTAATGCAGGGGAAACCCATTTACGCCCTCAGAGGTCAAAAGCATGTATGAGACTGCTTGTTTAGCAGACGAGGAGGACGTCGGAGAAGATATCGGAATGTTCCGCAATACCCCCTTTTGCTCATTGCCTTATATAGGCAGGCCTGGGCCTGAGCCCAAGCCCGACCCGACCCGGGCCCGACCCCCAGGTCAGGTCGGGCCCAGGATTTTGTCGAGCCCAAGCCCGCCCCGACCCGACCCAAGCCCGGGCTTTCAAGCCCGACCCGACCCGAGCAACACTATTTCCGGGCCACGCTATCGCGATGTGGCATGTTCAACTTGTCATGTTCGATTTCAGTTCGCACATCAAAGTGAGGTCTTGAAGCTTACCGTAAGTTCCAACTTAACCTTGCGTCGGAAGTTTACTGTACAAACCCGCTTAGAGGACAGGCGCGCCGCTGTGCCATGCCTGGAATGGTCAAGCCTAGGTACATTGGAGGTTCGAGTCCTCCCGCGGGTATGTAGCGATAAGATAGGTTTTTTGGAGAATCTCGCACTCTACTTATCCTGCGAACGTACGAGAAACGAGCCGGCGGCCTCTCCCCACTACAAAAGGTTTCATTTTAATCCGTCTTTACGTCGTGTGCGATGCGAATTCAAGACTGGTCACTGCGCAGAGTCCCGGTGATGAATGGTCGTCTCAGGCGAGGTTATTTTCGCCAAATGAGATGTGTGTGAGATGTGTGGGTGAATATCTCACCCGTACCCAATGTCGTTGAGCCTTAAAGAAAGAGCACATGAATATTTTCACTGAACGCTGGGCAGTATTATTCATGATGTACAGACCCGTGTAGCCGAATGGCATGCTGCTGTTCGGGCAACTCGTCGGGTGTGCTGTACCTGCTCCCTCTTACTTGACAGTCATGAACAATAAGCGGTCCTTGTTGACGAAAAAACAATGGACTGCCGCTGCATCACTGGAAAAGCGGCAGCACCGGCGTCCAAGCCTTCTGTTTACAGTAGTTCAACGGAGTCGGAAACGAAATTTATCGTAGGCTTGAGTATGAGATCAGGTGGTAGATAAAGCCAAGATAAACCAATGGCACGGTGTCATGTTGATGTACAACTAATCCGTGGGCGATCCAGCGGCAGCTCAGTTCCGCTGGCGCAGAATCGGTAGACGTGGCCTTGAGTTTGGAACTAGGTGAAAAAATACAACATTATAACTCAAGTTGGTAAGGTACAAAATTCGCTCATTATGATTTTGAATTTTACTTTGTGAGAGGAGGACTCGGATGAACGGGCACGAGGCAGCAGCTGGCAGTAGCGAGGAACTCGGAGGAAGTCCCCCGCGAGGTGTCGCAGAACAATAGCGGTGAAACGGTGCAGTGGCGTGCAGCCGTGAAATCTAATACCAAAAAACTGAGTGAAACGAAGTCCCACTAAATCTAATACCAAATCTAACAACTAACAACTCCAATACTAACGTGTGTGTGTTCGGGGATGTAGGTCAGGCGTATCGACCTTCAATCTTATACTGGCGCCAACTCGATACTTCTTAACTTGAATAGTCAAAACAGGGTCTATTAAGCACCTCAATTAGATTACTCTCGTGTTCTAAACAATGTGTAGGACTGGTTTAAGGTCACAGAGTGTATATAGAGTCAACCCCAAGTTGATTAGTTTTTAACGGCTGGTTGGGTTGAAGACAACTAAGACTCTAATACAAGAGCTTATTGAATTCTCAAGGGGTGTAAGTACAAGTTGTAAGAGCGGCTAATTAGGCACGGTCTTAACAAAATGAAACTTAGAGCTACTAAGAGCTGGGTGCCAACAACTGGGGGAGTATTTCACTGTCTAATTATTACTTTTACATGTTGCTTTTATAGTATTTACTACCTATTAATCTAACCACCGAGGTGAATAACTATGGATAGCTATCCGGATACCTTTGATCTCCTGGCCGTTCTATTGGCTAACAGTCTCTTGCTGACTGAAGGACTTGAGCTCATTTATATTGAACCAAGCCCTTTGGGATTTACTTGGCTCCTAGCCTTGTTGAAGGCCTGAGAGAACTCCCGGAAGGCTTTCCGTGCCTAGTCCCTACGCCTATAGGTCTGTCTAGACCGTTGAAGCGTCATCTGTCTGTTGTAGTTAACCTCCTTGAAGCCAACTCGCCTCTCTCTTTAGAACGTGATCAAACGCGATCACATGATACTTCAGGGCCGGGTTTTGATCAACCGTGCTCCCAGTTAAATGCCCTTCTAGTAGCCTGGTCTAGTTTATTTCCTTACTTCTGTAGTGCACATTTTAATAGTCTTATGCTGTTTGAATCCTTCCAAAGTCCCTTAGTCGCCTGACGTCCATATTGAATCCGAGCTTGTTACATCTTTGACATATAACTTGCCAGGATATTCCTATAGCTAGCTGGGTTATACTCAGTCACTATTGCAGGCCCCATTTGTGAAGGTACCGTTAATACTGTCTCAGTCTTGATAGTTATGCTAGTTTGCAACGCTTCAAAGGCTTAATGCTCAGTTCCGGGATTAAACTAGCATCCTCTAGTCTTACTTCTTCTATACAGCTATCCGCGTGTACTAGTGTAAAATCGATGAATTCAGGTGTGTAATGATACACACCTTATCAGCGGTGTCCGGTCCATGTAAAACAATTAGAATTACCGCAGACGGCGACATCAAAGCAGGAGAAGCGGCACCAAGGTGCTGTTCAGGAAACATTGGACCCCACACATTTCTAAGCAGGCAGTTTTCCCAAAAAAAAAATAGCTCTATCTATTTTAACTGCCAATTTTCTGCCGATGCAATTTTGGTCAACGGCAGGTGAGCGGTAGATGGGCGGAGCCGGGTAATAGTAAAACGACAGAGGCACTACAAATCTGAACCACACAGACGTCTTAATTTTCTTTTCCAGGGCTAAAATACTGACGCAATTTTTGCGCTTGAACGACCGGTTGCCTTCTTGTGAGATTAAGGAGTTATACGGCAACTAGCATCCAGTTCGGAGAAACCGCTGAAGTATGTATGTATATGCGACAATAACGCACAGCTCACAGCTAGCGCCGAGTTGACGTACATAAACAATTAACTGGCGCAGCGGACCTACAGAGGTGAAGCCAGAGGAAACAGGAAAGTATTAGATGAGGTGAGGCACGTAAGGAATTTTCCCGAAGCTCAGATCATTTGGACTATTAGTATGCATTCCATTCTCAAATAAGTACAAGTTTTTATTTCTTTGGATTGGGTTCAACTGCCGACTTGCTGCCGATGGAGCTTGGTCAGCGGCGGATAAGCGGTGTCGTAGCGGCAGCTGCCAGAGTGGCCGCGGAGTTTCAAGACGGCTGAAATGATTGTTTTCAGGTGGCATTTCGGCGCGCCCGGCACTGTGGCCGGAACTTATTGTTTCGGTCGCCCCGAAATGGTCCCCGACTCTTTTTTTTACCAGGACCCGTTTCCTTTCCGTTTATGGACGGCCGAGACCACTCCTGAAAATAATAGTTTCAGGAGCAGTTTTGGGTCGGGATAAAGCGCGGCCGAGCCGGAAGATTTCGGGGGCGTGGAAATTGTTTCCAGAACTAAGGGTATCAGTCAGCATTCCAGATGGCCGCAAACCTCCCATTCCTGGTACAATTTCAGACATGCTTGTACGTTTACTGATACTATCAGTTTCAGACACATTTTTGGGGGACCAAAACATCTCTTTTTCCGGAGTGACAGGTTCCTGGCGCCTAGATAGCACACAGACTCCCATGACATGTATTTTGACGCCCACCGGGCCGTGCTGTCGTCTCAGCGTGAGCAAAGCTGTGGCTGCCCCACCACTTCTTCACTAACGCCATGGCCCCACTCACTCGCCAGCGTACGCCCCAAAGCATCCACAGTTGGTGGTCAGACAGCAACCCCATTGGTCCCACCATGAACTTGAATTCAGCCGCAAAGCCCCTCATGAAGCTCATGTATCACCGCCAGGCGCTGGGCTTCATCCGCAAGAATCGCGACATCGCGCTTTCGGAGGAGATTTTGGAGATTTATTCGAGTTACCTCACGTACGAGCTTCCTTTCGTTGGTCTGCAAGACTCCAACTGATCGTGCCCGGTGTGCCAGATTTCAACACATATTGCCATCGACGAGGCTCGCGGTGCTCGGGGAACTTGAGCAAAGGGCTAATAATTATGTGTCTGGCGACGACGCGCGCACTATGCTGCATTCCAGAATATTGGAAGATGTCCCGGAAGTGCTCCAATCACCAGACAGCAGGATGCGAAGCCTAACGTGTCGGCTACTGGGAACGCTCTGCCGCTGGGAGCCCACAGTGGTCCTCACATTGTCTACGAATCCCTGTATCTGGCTCGTCGATCGCCTGCAGTGAGTTGCGGTCCGACTCAAGCTTGACCACATGTTTAGCATTCCCCGTTCCACAGCGACAACGATCCGGAGGTCATCTCGGATGCGTTGTCCGCATTATGCCGGTTTTCGATGTCCCCGGACGGCGCACAGGCTGTTGTGAACGCCCATGTGTTGGACTGCGTCCCCCTCCTGCTTCAATCGTCTATCCCCCGAATCTGCCAGCATACGCGTAACATGGTGGAACACCTGAGCTTCTGCGAGTCAGACGCCACAGCCTCTGCCGCGTGCGTTCAGCTCTTGTACCTCTCGCGGTTTGTCATAACTTTTCCCCTCCAACCTGGACAAGGGCTGATGTAGAAGCATGTAGCAATAAAGATGCGAACTGTGTCGAATGGGCGGTCCGCGTCCTTTGCGACATGGCCCGTCGAGCAGACGGTGCACAGGTCTGCCTCGACGCAAATGTGTTGAGCCGCGTGGATGAGCTGCTGGAGTCCCCGGACTCGAAAGTCCGCAGCTGCACATGTAAACTGCTGAGGAACCTGGCCCGTCACCCGTCCACAGCGGCGATCATGTGCGAACCACACACTTGTTCACAGCTCGTATACTGCTTGCGGAAAGTCCGGTCCCATTGTCGATTCCCCTGGCTGATTGAGGACCCGTAGCGATCAAGCCTCGGTAATCGAGGAAGCCGCAGATGCGCTGGGCCAAATTTCGCAATGGCCCGCTGGCGCGCAGGCCTGCGTCGACGCAAAAGTGTTGCGCTGCACCGACCGTCTGCTCCACTCGCGGACCGGTTTGGTTAGGGTACGGATACGCAGGATGCTGGTTCACCTGGAAGGCCTGGAGCCATCTCCGGAGGCACCTTCAAAGTGAGTCCTCCAACTGGGTGGCAAATACGACCACTTAACCGAACCGGACGCGGTGTTCAGGCTCAAAGTACAGAGTAAACACCAACGCACAGATGCAGTTGACCTCCGACATGGTGTGCAATCTGCGCTTAAATGACTACAATGACTGGTCTTACTATGGGTCCTTATACTTACTCATACTTACTCTTGTGCGCTGTTCGTATGATACTTATTACTCTCTGTTACACACTGTTATGACAATTAGCTATGCTCCCTTTTGTATAAGTAGCGTACAAATTCTACCAAGACCTCTGCACTTTTGCAGAGGGTCACTGAGCATTGCTACACTATGTGGACAAAATGATTGAGCGATCGGTTTTCCGATCACATCTCGACGTTGAGACCACATTTTTGGGTCAAACAAAATGTAGAATTGTTGAGAAGGATCCGCCCGACCGTTCTACAATGACGATGGGATCAAAATATTATGATGCGCCATCAGTCGGGGCGAAATACGAAAAAGACCGGAAATTTGGCATTTCCAACTTGAGCTACAATTTTTTTGTGTACAAGCCAAAGTGCCCAGATTGTAGTTCAAGATGTCCTCTGTCATCCTATCTTTTGAATTATGCAAAAATATACAGGCAATAGCGAGATATCGAGCCCGCAAAATGACCCAAAACGGGTCAAATGGGCCAAAACAGCGAAAAATGTATGAAAATGGCCATTTTGCGGGCTCGATATCTCGCTATTGCCTGTAATTTTTTGCATAATTCAAAATGTAGGATGACAGAGGACATCTTGAACTACAATCTGGGCACTTTGGCTTATACACAAAAAATTTGTAGCTCAAGTTGGAAATGCCAAATTTCCGGTCTTATGAGCTGACAATTGGCAGCTTGATTGTTGTCATATTGCCACCTGAACCTATACTTACACAGAAGGCCGTGGACCAATGGCGTCCCGAAGAACCGGGGGTAATCCGGTACGGGTGACGGGAGGTTCGATTCCTCTGGCGGGCATAATGCAAGAGATTTCTTTTATCATTCGCGCCGCGTACATGGAGCGGTCGGTACACGGGAATGGAATCTGCACCGAACGCTGAAGGAGATCAGGGCATGTCATTTTTAAGATAATGAACTTTCAAGAGGTCGGGATTTAAATAAGGTGGGGCTGCACCGGACAATTAGGCTCGGGATACAGCGCTTGTGCGCGAACTTCGGTGTTTCAGCGTAATTTCGAGTTCGAGACCCAGGTACATGTACCGCAGTTCCGAACAGGACGAACGAACGAGCGAGACGCGAGAATCGGGGGAGATGGGTTGCTCAAGTTAGCCGAAGAGGAGAACTTGGGAACGCACAGTCGACAAGGAAGGCAATCAACAGTCAGTAAGACACAGCGCCCCGCGGCGAGATCGAGAAGCAAATGAGCATAGCAAGAAGCCAAGTCGACCTGGAAAATAATGTGACCAGTCATTGAACGCAGAAAAGATGAAACCAGTGTGAGTGGATGATTCAGCGCTCCGAGTGTACTCAGTGCCCAGGGCACAGGAGAAGCCAGGAAATCCGGCGCTGAGCTTGACAGAGCAGAAGGCGCATGGTCCCAGAGGTTTCCGTTGGCCACAACCGTAGGATAGACTATGTCGTTGGGGAAGAGGAGGTGGTGGGATGGGCGAGACATCGCGGGTGCAATACGGCCGGGTAGTTCCGAATCACGCGATAGCGGTGTGTCATGTTCAACTTGTCATGTTCGATTTCAAAATTCAGTTCAAGGGTGTAAAACATGTACAGCAGAAAAATCTGCGCTAAGTTAAATCAGAACTCACAGTAAACAAACCCGTATAGAGGAATGGCGTGCCGCTTTGTCAGTGGCATGCTTGGAGTGGTCAAGCCTAGGTACGCTATTGGAGGTTCGAGTCCCCCCACGGGTATGGCATGAATAAACACAATTTTTCGAGAAAACCCACACCCACACTCTACTCATCGTATACATAACGTACCAGAGACGAGCCAGAGGCCTTCTCAAAAAGTATTTGATTTCAATCCATCTTGATCTGTATGTCGCGTGCGATCTGAATTTAAGGCGGGTCACTGCTCAGAGAACCTGTATCAATGGTCGTGTCCGGGGAGGCCCTTTCCGAAAAATGAAATGTGTTTGTGGATACCTCGATCGTATCCAATTTCGTTTAATCCTGAATAGTAGAGTAACACAAGTTTTCAATGAGCGCAGGGCAGTGTTATTCACGATGTACGAACCCGTGTAGCAGAATGGCATGCTGCTGTTCGGAAAATCGCTCGAGTGTAGGTTCGAGACCCACCACGGTTGTGAGCATTGAAGAAATCTTTTTATTGGTGGGGGGGGAAGAAGGTCCAAGGACGTGATGGTCCCTTGCTTTGAGAATAACTCATCTAGCAATTCAATCTGACCCAAGGCGTACCGGACAAAAATCTGGAGGCTCGCCTCTCAACTATCCCTCGAACACATAAACGTGCTGATACAATAAGCCCATGTAGACGCATGGCTTGTCACCCTCCCTCCCCTCATATTGTGAGCTGTGTGACTGGAGGTGAAGAGGTTCGATTCCTCGCGCGGGCATGACGGAACCGTTATCTCCTTCTTTTTCCTTTTGTTTCAAAGATTCAAGTTTGAGAGCGGCCATGAATACCAGAGACTTATCGTTAAGGTACACCCTCGTGCGTTAAAGTAATTACGAAGAGATTTTCTTGATGGAAGCGAAATTCAAAGCAGTACTTTCAATCAGCAGGTAACCAGCGGTGAATTTCCCCCAAGATGTACGAGTAAATTTGAAAGTGTACCCGAATCAGTACAACGACCGCACGCCCGGTGTCGACTAATTGCACGCTCCCTTGACATAACAGGTTGTAAAACCACACGGAGATGGGGGTTCGACTCATCCTTCTGGCTTCAATAGCTGCGCTTCCCTTTTTTCTATTCTCGGAGGCGGAGAGAGAGGAACTCCAGCGGGAATTGCGAGAAGAGCCACGTCTCTTGGGTGAGTCAGCTATGAAGGTATCGTGTCTATGCACATGACAGAAATGCTTTTACAAAGCCGCGGAGGATATAGGATAGTCATCTAACCAGGGAAACGGCCGCGTACCTCGGATGAAAATTCAGCCAGCATATGGGCTCATTGAGCGTCCTCACACTTAGAAGATGTTGATACAGTACAACGAGCCCGCGTGGACGATGGTGCATTATCACTCAACTATGGAGGTTTGAGATACATGTAGTGAAGTGGGGGTTCGATTCCTCCCGCCGGGGATGATGAACAACAGCTTTTTTGTTTAGAGAAGCTTTTCTCAAAAGCAGACTTATAACAAGGAACTTCTTTTTCTAGTTTCGAATCCGCACATAATTTTGACGACCAAGCCTTCGGAAGAGTCGACACCCGCAAGTCCTTGTGAACAAATGGCGCCTCATCCCGACTCCCTAGGCTATAACCATCGTGATAAGGGGGAGAGATTGAGGTTCAAAGGCTTCTTCCGTGGGCTTTCGGTTGAAAGGACTAATTTATTCTTTCCAAACTTTTTTTTTTGCGGCAGGTAATGCAGCGGGCTATCGAAAGCGCCCTCCATATCGATGGTATCGCGTATACACAGGAGGGAAATGTTTCCCCAAAACCGCGGAAGATACAGCATTATTACTGACTGATATACAAACCCGCGTAGAGGACAGGCGTGCCGCTATGTCTTGGCTTGAATGGTCAAGCGTAGGTACTAGGTACGTTGGAGGTTCAAGTCCTCCCGCGGACATATGCAATGGTACTGAAGCATCATTTTATGTAAAAAATTGATGCTTCAATACTGATGTTTTTAGAAAATAATCAGAGGAAAGGATCCTTCCAGTCCCCGTGAGCGAGTTCGGGGTTACTTGAGAAAAGAAGAGATGTAGCAATTTGTCCGCGTCCTGCTTAAGACCGGGTAAGTCGTGACACGCAGAGTGAAGAACGTTGGGCTCATTGAATATCCCTCGAACATGGACAGGTGTTGATACAGTACAAGGAACCCGTGTAGGAGAATATGCAATGATTTGAAGATAGAATCAAGACAGTCCTCAGACCGGGGTCTCGTTGCATCTACTAAAGCTTTACACCCGCGATGGGTCCTTAGCTTGGTGGCATGACCTGAGTCCTTCTCGAATCCAGAATCTAGCGACATTTTTAAACGAGCCTGTGTAGACGGCAGTGGCGGGTTCCCTCATTCCGTAGAGGGGCCGATGGGCATACCAGAGGAAGGTTCGACTCCTCCCGCGGGCATCTGGTCACTGAGCTCATTTTCTAGTGCGATGGAGACAGAATCGTGGCACAGAACAAGGTGAATCTGTGATGGGAAGATTAAAGGACTCGACCGAGAAAAATTCATGCAGTGCATGCAGACTCTCGAGTCGTCGGCCGATCTTCGGCGTATTCCAGTGTACTCGCGTAGCTCTTGGTAGCCGGCTCACTTTGTGGGGAGGGGACTAGGGAAAGGTCATGTCTATCCATGAGCCCGTGTGGACTACGACACGTCACCCTGATATCTTTAAAATTAGCTTGTGATAGAACAGGGAAGTGCCAGTGGAGGTTCAACTGCTTCCTCGTGCATGCCAGAGACTGCGTGTTCAGCGCCTTTTATTTATTTTTTGGATTGAATTGGAGAGTGCATCAACCTTATGTTACGTGACAGGCAAAGCGTGTAGAGGAGAGAGTCAGATCTTCTTCGAAAAACCGGTTAGGATGTACATTTTGCCGGTTGAATGAGACAGCGCTGGAACTGTTGGAGGCCAGGGGAGCATTTGCTTGCGGCAGACCGTCAAACCCGTCGGACTAGCGCTTATTGACAGGACGGGCCCCCACAAAGGCAATGGCGAGGAGGAAAGAGTACGAGAGAGCTGGACCATCTTGTTCAGTGGGGACCACAGCAAGGACTACACAGGTTATATACGTAGAGCCCACCGATACCGCGGCCCGCGGGAATGACCCGGGTGTGCGATGCACAGGCTCTCCAACGTACACGCCCATCCTTGCGACACATCTAGAGAAGCGCAGGTGGTGCTTGCATCGAAGACTAATTAATGTGCCGCTACACCGCAACCCGGTGGAATGCCTCGACTCCGTACCAGATAGCGGTTGTGGGATGCATACCCATGAAAGGGAGATACAGACGGGCGCCGTTGCCGCCAGCACAAATTCATCCAATAGCGCTCGGGACGTTACGTCCCGAGCGCTCCCATCCGCATTCACATTGCGGCGGCGGAGGGCCTGCCCGCTTCCCGCTTTGTCGAGGAATCGGAGTTGGGATCACCGGATAGGGATGGGATTAGATGTACAAGCGGAGGGAGGAGGCCGAAGCACGTCTGCCACGATGCACGCGCACCGACTCCTGCGGCTACTATACGCCGTGTGCGGCGCACACCGTCTCGCTCCCGTCGAAGCCGCCTGTGTCTGTGTAGCTTTTCGTGTAGGGAGTACTAGGCTGCATCGAAACTGGGACGCGCGTGCGTCGTGGCTGGGATTCGGAGAGCACCAGTAATATACGCGGCGCTGGAAACGGCATTGATCGGCACTGGTCGGCATCGTTTGATGTCGGCAGCCAGTGCCGGCCAGTTGAGATCCAAAGGAAACCATTGGCGCGCGATGGCTCACACTAGAGCGCAGTGTGACTCGCATATTTACCGGCAACCACCGAATTCTACTGGCTTTTATTGATTACATTTCAGCAAAACTGAATGAAAACCAAATTTTTGGTAGATAGTGATAGTATATTGCACGATAGATATCATTGGACTCCTTATCGATGATATTCTGACTAGACCCTCTCATGGTTGTCGAGGAAGACGCCCTGTTTGCTACTGAATGCAGAGTTATGTAAATCAATTTTACGGTACATACTGGTGTCCACCGATCAATGGTGGATTCCAGTGGTATGCTCGAAAAAATTGAATTAAAAGTATTACACACTCGTTTCCAGCTGATAAGAGGCACTCTGTTGGTATAACATTTCAGTTTTCACTGTATTCTCACATGAAACGGAGGGTATATCGAGGGAACCTGCCAAGAATCTGAATGGAATGATATAATCATATTACGCACAGTTCTGATGGGCCCACACACATAACAGCACAAACTGCATATTAAAAGGCCCTCCTAGACTAAAATTGTGGCGCACAGAAGGGTAAACACGGAAACTTCAACGCCATTCAAAAAAATCCTGGCGGAAGATAGGGGCTCGGTGATTTCCGGCGGAACCCGTTATCTTATCCTGGACGACACTGACATACAATGTCCAACAGCGACCACTAATGGCCACCGTTATCCAATGGCAGCCACCAGTGGCCGCAGTGAACTTTCCAGTTCCGGGTATATTACTCGAACGGGGGAGCGAAAATGTATTACCGGGTTGTTCCGAATGATGCGATCACAGTTTGTCATGTTCAACTCAAATTCGCGTCGCGGGTGAAATGTAAATGGGAAATATCTTGAAGCGTCAGTTCTCACCAAATGTGCCGCAGTATCCTTATTGCTGTACGAACCCGTGTAGAGGAACGGCGTGCCGTTTTGATAACGCGATGATGCTCAAGCGTAGTGCTGGCCAAATATGAATACGATACGGCAAATGGCGTATCGTATTCATATTCATATCGTATTCACCCCCGTGGGCCCGTATCGTATTCTTAGTGTATCGTATTCATATTCAACAGCCTGAATATGAATACGATATGAATATATTCAAATATATTCTGAGCCACCTGCAGTCAGAGAAAAGGAGGCTCACAATGGACCAAAACTTTGCCAGAGTGTTGGAAGGTCCTTGCACACCCCTCCTAATGTATGAATTGGTTCTTTGGGGACCAGCAGGTAGCCACTATCGATAGTCGGTGTGTTTCAAACCCCGGATCACAACTTTTGATCACACCACCTGATTGATTGATTGAAGCCGAGGCCGGACCAGCAGTGGTCAGTGCAGATCAGACTCGGTTTGCAGGCCTGCCGCCAGAATGCATTGATCCGATGTGTCCTGGCGGAGGCCTGAAGGCGGCAAAAGCCAACTTCAGAGTATTCAAATATATTTGAATACAATGGGACATGTATCGTATTATATCCATATCGTATTGTATCCATATTCAGCTGTATTCATATTCTGGTGGAGGTCCTGGGGCCGTATTGTATTCATATGTATTCGAATATATTCAAAATATATTTTGGTGTATCGTATTTATGGCCAGCACTACTCAAGCGTGCGTGGGGGTTCCAGTCCTCCCACGGGTATCCCCCAAGATTCCACGCGCCATTTTTTGGGGGAGAAGGCTCTAAACAAGACCCGCGGGGGAGAGTGTAGGGTTCTTTTTACATGTATCATCAGAGTTGTAACTTGTCCGAGTCCAGCACTTGACGAGTCCCTTGAGTCTAAATACTGTCAGGTGCTAACACAGTACCATAAACCCATGTAGACGAACGGTGCATCACCCTCTGGGAATGAGAGGGGGAGAGGTTCGACTCCTCGCAGGGACATACCGAAGGATCGGGTGTGTATTCCTTTTGTGTGAGTGCAACTGTAATCCCAGGGAGAAGATATATTGTCTCTGGAATCTGGATAGCTCAGTGGTAATTGAAGCAAGCCCGTGTGGACAAATTCCGCGCCTCCCTGATTTATTAACAATTTTTGCAGCAGTTGCAAAGGAGAAAAAGTCATTGACTTATCAAACTTGCATGCACATATGTCCCGGTCAAGTTGCATTAAAAATAGGGTTAGCGCGAGTGTACAGTCTTGACTTCCCGACCGTGTCTCCAGAAGAAAGAAAAAGAAGAAAATAAAAATGGCGACAGCATTCCCTGAGCGCCCGCGGGAGGAGTCGAACCTCCATCTCCCTGTGATGGAATCCTGTAATGAAATCCTGTAATGAATCAGGGCAACGCACCGTTCGCCCGCACGACCTTCCGGCTTTGTGTTGACTCTCTAATACCCGTGCGTACGTATGTACGTACGTGTGGTTTGGTCGTTTTGGATCCGGCAAGAACATCCAAATCACTTCCCACCGTCGAGTCGGAGGCGAATTCGAATCAAAGGAAGTGTAATCCTGCCTTCTAAAACCTCCGTAGAACACCTTTCGACTTCATTTATGACTATAAACGGGACCGCATCGATGCGTTGCGGTGAAACTACAAGACTCGAGCTTTTCTTGAAGACATCATTTATTATCTATCAACTATGACAGTACGCAACGGAACTTTGAATGTGAAGAAGGTAACTAGCAAAACACCCAAGCCCGTGTCGACGAATGGCACGTCATCCTGATTCCATGATGTGATAGGTCAAGAAATGTAACATAGGGAGGCGGAGGTTCGACTCCTCCCGCGGGCATGATTTGGATGTTGATGTAATGTTTTGTAGTACGGTGGAGACAGTATAGTGGCACAGGATGAGGTGATCCTGAAACGGGAAGATCAAAGGAGCAGAATTCGGGCAGTGCAGAATCTCGAGGCACGTCTTCGAGGTACTACGTTCTACTCGAAACGCTTTGGTAAGTTTGGTTAGGCGGATCACATTCAGGGAAAGGTCATGTCTATCTGCTAGCCCGTGTGGACGATGGCAAGTCACCCTGATCTTATGCATCTAAGATATCCTTGAACAGGGAAGTGGAGGTTCGACTCCTCCCTCGGGCATGAGCGACTGGCTGCCTTTTTTTTTCCCCCGTGTATTGGAGACTCGGAGCGCATGAACTTTATCTAAATGGGCTAGGCGCGAGGGGAAGAGTTAGATTTCCTTGGCGAAGGGGCTTTGGGCTTGTGTCTGGGTCGGACGAGGCAGGTATAATTATTACCGACTGAGTGTTGCATAGATTTGGAATGAAATTGATTTTTAAGCCCTTCTCGGCTTATCGAATACTTTACTTGTTCGAGTTCGAGAAGCTCAGAGAGAGTGGTCAAATGGAAGGAAACTGCAGAATAAAGGAATACTGAAGGTTTGAGCAAGGTGAAGGAAATGACGCGCGGAACTTGAGTATCAGGAGAGGGCACGCGCGCGAAGGCATTAGACACGCATGACGTGGTGTGGATATTATGATTCATGGTGGTGCGGATGGTGCAAAGATGCATGCGCAGTGGCATGGGAAGCGACGAAGAAGATCAAGGGAAATGGTTCCAAGAGCTACACATTTCAAACGATGTGGAAGTGCGACTCGCCGCGCTCGTCGACTTCGGGTCTCGGCCCGAGTGCACAGCTTGGCCGCATTCGGAAACACCGTGCCGATGAGTTTTCCTTCAGTCTCCCATTTCACGTCCATTACATGTTTCATTCCTTGATAATCTAATTTGCTTCCTACACCTACAGATTCCGCTCTAAGCTGCAAGTCCCAGTTCTTCAGTGCTATACGCAAGGTCTCAAATTCCTCGTGATCGGATCGTTGCGCCTGTCGCGCCCGTCCTGGAGTTGAAACACGGTCTGGACTCACGCATTATGTTACTAAAATCCTTTTAGTTATTCTCCGTGTTCATTCGACCTCGCCGATCACTCAAAATACGGTACCATTCCTTTACTTACATTGTAGCAATCCCGATGCGACCGTTGATCCGGATGCCGTGCGGACTCGGACTGCGCTGGGGATCGACTACGACGTGGATTGGGCACCCACCGTCGCGCTGAGCGGGGCAGCGTCTCCCTATACGTCTTTGCGCAGCTCCCGGTTTGTATTGTGCTGAAGGATCGGCGCGAGTTGGAGGATTTACAACGGCCATTTTACGTATGTTTCGTTAGTTTCACATTTTTCCCATGTCGCGCGTACGGGCTCCGGTGTCGCACGAGAATGCGAGCAGCCGTCCCATCCTGTAATCTCGCTCTTTCCCTCTTACCACCACAATCCCACTCATTTACACTCGGATTTCCCGTGTCCACTCTGAGTCTTGTTCCGCAATCGAGCTGAGTATTTCCTTATTTTATCGCACTGACTATTCTACTTCTAGAGCTCTCACTTCGACCGCGCGAAGGGGATCTCGGCGGCACGACTCGGCGCCATTATCGGCACGACCTGGACACCCACTCAGTCCCCCCCAGGACCTACCTTTTCTTCTTCAACGACCCTCTCAAATCACACAGATTGATAGAAAACGAAGAAAATCCTTGGGGTGCCACTACAATTCAGGGGAAGTCGCCGATGACGACGTTGAGGCTGGCGCGGAGAGCATTATCATTGGCCTCAGCATCGTCGGTGTATTGTATCTAAAATGCAGACATGATCAGAATGACTCGGGTTAAGCCTCAAGGAGACTTCAAGGAGCAATTGATACGTACGGCCAGAGTTGTGCCGAAGGTGTCATAAACCTGAGCCGCTTCGGCCACGAATTTCTGGAAGATGCCCTTCATCACGTCTCCTTCCCCGTTCTCTGTGTATCATCAATTGGTAGCCCCATTGCCCGAACGGATAGGCGCACCAATGATGTAAGATGCCGAATCAGCAACACAGTCACCAATCACTTTCATGTGCCCGTCGATGTTGCCTTGCGCCTCTAAGATGTGACCCGACTGCCTCAGGTCGTATGTGGTAGACCTCGTCTGAGTCCGCGTAAGCTGCTTGTCTGTGCCCACCAAAGTTTACTAACGAGAAACTTGACAACAGAGGCCACATTTATTGATTTTAATTGTTCCACAGCGGCCTGTCGCTCGTCCTATCAATTCAGGGCATAGCGGTTTATGCGAAAGGTACCTCTGCTTTTTCCGCGGTGTCTATAGTCACCGCGCATATTTTGTCCTGGGCTGAAAAAAACTTTCTGTCGAGCGAGGCATAGGCTGCCATCACGTCCCTGAACTCTTCGGACTTGCGGTTGTTGACGGGGTGGGCACCCGCCAGGACCATGGCGAGCAGGAGTGTAAGAGTACGAGGGAGCTGGACCATCTTATTCAGTGGGACCACAGCGAGCACTACCCATTTTATATACATAGCTAACGTCGATACCGCGGGGATGACGGGATGGTGCTCCCAAGGGCCGCACAAGGTCCATTTTCATTCCACAGAAGTGCAGGTTATGCTTGCGTCGAAGACTAATTAGTAAATCGCGACACACCAGCCCCGAATAACGCGCCGATTCCGCGCCAGATCGCGCGGCCTCGACACGGGGGGACCCGGACCCGAACAATCAGTGGCTTCCGAGGCACAGCCAGTAAGCCAACTCCTGCTGAGGAAGGGATACTCAAGAGCCCGCACTCAGTCAGGCGTGGACAAGTCAATTCATCATGAAAAGCCAGTCAATTGATTTTTCCGGCAAGTGCGACACGCTTGACGCCCGAACCTTTTCGATCTGGATGAGAAGATAGGAAAATTCGCTGCTCATTCGCTCTTCCGTTCACACGTCACCTCCACTCCTTACCGCCGTCGCCGGCTCCACCTTCTCATCCGTATACGGAGCGCAGAGCGTCGTTGCGTTTCTGTCTGATTCCCCTTCCTCACAGCGCGCACGCACTAGTCTAGATTTGTTTGATGGGTCCTAACCGTAGCTCGTGCTTCGATGTCACGTGAACGCCAAACACAACCATTCAGCGAGGATTTCGACATATTTTCTGGTTCAAGAAATTACCAAAAACGCTGAAAGTGTTTGAACTGCATAGACCTTTGCTTTTCAAGTGTTCTGGGACCCATAGAAGTCTTAATGTTTCCCAAAGGCCCCGAGTTTTTGCACGTGCCTTGAGGCAGGTCTTCCCAATGAGGCAACTCCTTCCTGATTCGGCCTCCGAGGTGCCCGAAGGTCGACCTACGGTATTTTGTGCGCGAGTACAATCAGACCATAAATAAGTTTTTTTTCCATTCGCCCAAGAAAAAAAAAACTCTAATTTATGGTCTGACTACGGGAGACTACGCACGCACTATCCGTGCCACCTGGCTCATCTCCGGCCTCTGTCACACCGCAAAACGGGAATTTTCAGCTACTGATGGCTGGTTGACAACGTCCCCGAAACTACCACTTTCAGCTGCAGATTCGGCGTGACAGAAACTCTATTGCCATATATGGTGCTGGATAAGATTAGATATGCCTTATATGGTAATGCTTCCGAAGGTGCAGCTGAAACTGGTAGTTTCGGGAACGTTGTCGGCCGGCCTGAAATTTCCCATTCTGCGGTGTGTGTAGCTGTAGTACCTAAACAGGAGGCGTGCGCGTGCGTCGCGACTCCGAGTCCGGTTCGGGTGGATGGGGCCGGCAAGAAGACTCCGGATCCTCGACACTGTGCAGGAAGAGTTCGTCCAACTTGAAATAGTTTTGTTTGGAGGGGGACTCAGGTGAGTGGAGGCGGGGGATGGGGCGGGTGTATGAACGTGCGGACTTCCTGCATGGGACGGCGGCGTGGTTCAGGATCCAGTTCGTATTCGAAGTTGGTGGGGCGGCACCGGGTTGTACCGAATCACGCGATGACGGTTTGTCATGTTCAACTTGTCGCGAGGAAAATGTTCAATTTTAATCCCGTGTCGCGTGCGAAGTGCGATATTGATATATCTGGCGTCAATTTTCACTCAATATAACGCTGTGCATTTATTTCTGCACAAATCTGAGTCCTCCCACGGTGTGCGTATGAATTTCGAAAGCATTTGCTTTTTTGGGGACAGGATCTAAAAAATTACCCCAAGTAACGAACAAGGCCGCTCAGTTCGGATAAAAATGGGAGCTTATCGAGTATCCCTCGAACCTTAGAAGATGTTAACACAGTACGCAAGCCCATGGGGACAAATTGGCCACAGTGTGGAAGACGGTGGAGGTGGTTCGAAGCCCAGATTTACCGTGACACTGAATTTTGACCTCAGTGCAAAAGCAATCTGTCGATCAAAGAGCGCTGGCAAGAATCAACATTCCAAACTTGTTGGCGAAACCGCGGGTCAATGATCATGATACCGTGGTCTCGCGATCTTTCCAATGCAATGTACAAAATTCCCAGCACTCCGATAACATTCACCCATCGCTCGAAAATCTCCCAAGTAACGTCTCAGAGATTTTCTATACGAGCTCACGCACTCCCTCTCGTGAGATTTCCGGGAGCACTGGTACTATATCACCTTTGAGGATGAACATATCACTAACTGTCATCCAATGAGATGATCAGCGTCTAATCGTGTGAATCCGTTCAAAATATAGAAGCCGTTCCGCCGAAGCCGCTCAAAACGCCGTCTCAGTGTCCACAGCCCAACGTTTCTGCTTCCTCCCACCTCCCTTCTTTCCTTCCTCCGGGATGTTGACCATCCCCCGTGTCTCCACCGCTCTCGCAACAGTGGTCATCGAAACTTTCTTTTACGGGATCTTCATCGTCCTCTTAATCATCTCGATGTACCTCCTCTTCACTGTCCAGTCTAAAGGACTGCGCCGAGAACGTTCGGTCTGGCTATCGCCCATCTTGTGCGGCGGGTGCGCGCTTTTCGTTGCCTTGACAGGTGTACGTGCCCTCTCTACTCATCTCTTTCTCTTACTGATACAAATGGCACCAGCACTGGATCCTCACCATCGACCGGTTATTCCTCGCCTTTGTCATCGTCTCCAACCCAGGCGCCATCCCAGACCCAGATAAATTCTACGGAGATTTTTCACAGCCGACGCAGGTCGTTCAAAGCGGCTTCTTGCTTGCGTCGCTAGCTATTGTGGATGGATTATTCGTCTGGCTTCAACCTCTTGCTTGCAATCGTATCGCGCTGAGAAGTGCATGGTTATTTAGGTTCATCGCTTGTACGCGGTCTGGGTGCAGCACCGCTACGTTCGCTGCGTTATGATTTTTCCGTTCTTTACACTCCTTGGGCTTCTTGGTGAGTAGTACGAATATTCCGTAACTTACAATATTCACGAATCACTATGCGCGCAGTCAGTGCCGTAGGCGTCATGTACGACTTCTCTCAATTCAAGGAAGGAGATGACGTCCACCTATTGGCGAACGGGTGGATCGCTGCGGACTGCGCCTTTACGTTTTGGTGCGTATCCAGCTGCTGTGTCCTGCCAAGCAATAACTTGAGACCGATTCAGCACAAACATATACTGCACAGGTGGCTCTGTCCAACTAAGTTCTCCCTGTACGGTCGCTGACATCCACTTAGCGCTAATCGCATGGAGGCTTTGGAGCGTCCAAAGCGTACTCAAGTCATCAGGCGGACGCACCCTCATGGTCTGTGTTTTGTGCATTTAATCTGATAAGGGCTAACGGTTTAAGCAACCGCCAGTCCGTCCTCGCCATAATAATCGAAAGTGCCGCCCTATCCGCGTGCGTATGCCATTCCCATGTCCTTTCTCTCTTTTTCCTCCTTTAATCCATTTATTTGTTAACTGATCTCCCCTCCCTATACGTAGGACCTGGGCAATCTTCTTCATAATAACCTACATCTCGTATTCCAACCTCCGCTTCCTCATCGACGTCACACCCGCCATCGTCGGCACCACCAATATGCTGATATACGTGCGCGTGGGGCTTGGTTGGGCACATGCGCCTGTAAGCT
Organism: Mycena galericulata; assembly: GCA_029289565.1. NCBI lineage: Eukaryota > Fungi > Basidiomycota > Agaricomycetes > Agaricales > Mycenaceae > Mycena > Mycena galericulata. The sequence continues at coordinate 608,840 of JARKIA010000039.1, read as the reverse complement.
CGGCCCCTTCGACAAGTATCCAATTTTCAAAGTCGAATGCTGATACTGGGGATAGAATGGGCGGCCTCGGACGCAAAAATGCGCAGGTGGGGTTTGTGTGGTACGTTCTTTGGCTTTGTCTTGTTAGAATGCGTGCTTATTTGTTGTTCCAAGACGACTTTGATATGTTCAGTGCCGGTGTACGAATACGATCTTTGGCTAGTATCACAGTATCGCTGTATGTTGATCGTCTTGGACAAAACAAAACAAAAATTATCTATGCATTGCTCTCGGCCGTAGCCTCAAACTCCGGGAGGTTGGATATCTGGTTCCGTTGAATGGTACAGATTTGGATCTAGAGATGAATTACTACGACTCTAGAAGCCCTTGTCGACGACGGCGCATCACCCTGACTCCCTTAAAAAGGCGTTGCAAAAGTGACATAGGTGGGACACGTCCCTTCGGATTTTTTCCATGGATTGGAGTATGAACATACAAAGAGTTGGGTAGGATGGAGAGAGAAATTAATTTGAATGAGAGTTTCCTTGAGACAAAGGGTTTGAATAATTTCTCGCAGTCTTCACAGCTTGTCACTGATGGCGCGAATGGGTCCCCAAGATAAAAGAGTACTTGAAAACCTCATGCTTGTTACGGAATATTGGTATCTGCGGGTCTTTCAAGTAATGCATGGTTGTCAAAAGTCCGAAATTTGCTCGAACTCAAGTCCAACTGCCGAAAGTACTGGTGGCGGTGCGCATCCGGACCGGCCGGACCTCGGTCAAGGAATGATCCGAGATGCCGGCTGCAACGCGTGCCAATCAATCTCACCTCAAACCATCATGTCGTCAAATGAGGACAATGATTCTGCACCACCGAGGAAGAGAGGGCACAGACCGTGCGATACATGTCGACGGAAGAAACGTACGTGACCTATCTCAATGTCACGAAACTCGAACTGGCCCACAAGAACACCTCTTTTCTAGGCCGTTGTAGGGAAGAATCCGCGATGTAAGATACGGATATGCTCAATCTGCATTACAGGTGATGGGAGGAACCCTTGCGGGCACTGTATCCAGCATGACTTTAACTGTACCTATCAGCAACGGGCGATTGTATGTCTCCTTTCCATCTCCTCATTTCTTATCTGTGATTTTGTTGCTGTAGCAGCGCACATCGGCAGTCACCAGGTACGCACATGAAAAAAAAAGGCATGAAATTTCTCATTAGACACAGTTACGTGCAGTGGCTCGAGAATCGTCTCCAAAGTGTCGAGTCCCGGCTGGGAGAGTCGAATGTGGCTGTCTCTTCACCAGGGCACTCGTCTCCCGTCGGAAACCCTTCCAGGAGTCCAATTCTTGACACGGTAATCCGCTCTATCAGAGAACTAAACAATCTAGTTCCCACCCGACACTCGGACGATCCCAGCTTCACAGAGGTCGCGGATACATTACAGTCATTGTCCCTCAACAATCCAGGCCACCGTGGTTTTCAAGGGCGATCCAGTCAAGCCATGCTCGTAAAGGCCGCCGTTGATCTCAAGACCGATTCTGTCAAGAGCGATTCAGAGAAACTTAAAGCTCCGCGTTCTCCGTTTCCCGCTAAACCGTGGACGATCAGGCCAGTGCGTACCCTAGTTCGCATCTAGCTTTCCGAGGAGCCTAATTGAATGCACAGGGCCAAGACGCTCCTCCTCGTGGAACCTACAATTTCCCTGAATATGACTTGATGATCTCCCTTGTTTCACTCTACTTCGACAACGTCAACGTCTTCTTCCCGATCTTGCACAGGCCAACCTACACGAAGGCCGTCGCCACCGACACTCATATCCGTGATGATGGCTTCGCAGGGACCCTCCTCCTCGTCTGCGCGCTTGGTGCGTGCTACTCAGATGACCCGCGGCTACATCTCCCTACCGCAACGACATGTGCGACCGCTGGCTGGAAGTGGTTCGACCAGGTGCGCTTGGCGGGCCAACCTTTGTACGGTCAGGTGACGCTGTACGACCTGCAATGCTACTGTGTCCGTATCATTCATGTTCTCTCGCGCGTCCCTAGACATACTAATTTCTGACGCGACAACCTCATCACAGCTAGCCGTCCAATTCCTCGACCGTACCTCAGGTCCGCGTGCGTGCTGGACGCTCGTGGGCTTCGGTATCCGATTGGCTGTGGACATTGGCGCCCACCGTTCGAAGGCGCACACGGGGAGGATCACGCTAGAGGAGGAGCTCGAGAAGCGCGCGTACTGGTGTGTGGATACTCCCTTTCATGTCTGGTTCCACAAACAAATATATCCCTCGCAGGACCCTACTCTTTTTCGATGCACAATTCAGCGGTTCACTGGGGCGTGCGGTTGCTGCACCGATGTATGAGTGCGTTTTCATTCCCTTTCTTGGATGTTTGCTCTATAGGTATCAGCAGCTTCGACTTGGACCCGCCCCTGCGTTCCGAAGACGAATACTGGGAATCAACAGGCCTGTCTAATGGTTCGCTCCAGCCGCCCGACACACCGTCGACGCTGGACTTCTTCATCTGCCTCGTCAAGATGAATCGTATCTTCGCCTACACCCAGAAGGTCTTGGTACGTGCTATGGGTCTCCATGCATGCAGATTGACTGATTCATTGGGTCGTTTCCTCCTCACTTCCTCTTACCGCACTCTAGTACTCGACCCACAACAATAGAAGGTTGTTAGGCCTGGAGGGCGAGGGGTGGGAGAAGGAACTAGTGATAGAACTCGATTCGGCCCTCAACATGTGGCTCGATTCTGTTCCGGTGCACCGTGCGTATATCATATTCTTTGCCGTCCTCTCCGCTACAATATGTTTCTTATTCTTTTGTTTTCGCTCAGTCCGTTGGGATCCCGCGTGCCCGAGTGACGTCTTCTTAGACCAGTCGGCGACATTGTACTGCAGCTACTACGTCCTGCAGATATTCATCCACCGCCCATTTATCCCCGCGATGCGGCGCTCAGGGAACCCAACCGTACGTTACGGCTTGTTGGATGTTATCTGTGCGTCACCGTACTGATGGTTGAACTCCTCGCAGAGCTTCCCCTCCCTCACGATCTGCAACAACGCCGCGCGCGCCTGCATCACCGTAGCAGAAACGCAGCAACGCCGCCGGCCTAACAATCCGCTCCTTTTCGGACAGGTACGCATGAACCTTGATAATGTCAGTAGAAAATCGACAAGGCAGTAGACCGCGATGTTCACGGCGGCGATCGTCCTCCTACTCAACATATGGGGTAGCAACCGTACCGGGCGCGCCCGGGGCGCGGAGCTTGCGGACGTGCACCGGTGCATGCACGTCCTGCGTGCTTACAAGGAGCATTGGCCCTCTGCCGAGCCGCTGTTGTATGTCGCAAGTACTGTATTTCATTTCACGGTACTGACCCCATCGATGCGTGCCTATAGGGACACGCTGGATCAGCTGCTCAAGGTCGACCATGTGCCCACAGTAAGGGAACCGCGGCCGGAACCGGTATATAACCCGTCGCCGTTCGTGATAGTGCCTGAGAGCGGCGCGTTGGCTCAACCGGTGGGTAGTGGCAATACCTCGTCCGCCTCCCCATCCACGCACGACTCGTCCCCCGAAGACGGTCTGTGGGGCACGTTTACCGGCGGCGAGTGGGAAAACTGCATGGCCATCGCGTCCGGCGCCGGGGAGGCGCCTGCGCAAGCGCCCCGGCTGCTTAACACGATTCCCCTTGGGAATGCACAGATGCCATATTTCGGCGGCACCCCCGTCAACGGCAATGGAACCGGTAACGCATTCGACACAGACATGTACACCGAAACCGCCGCAATTTGGTCTACCGTTCCGACAGGCTTCGAGTGCGTTATTAGCATATGAATTGCAAAGGTCGCGACTCTACTCAATATATTTATAGGGCGTCGGACTGGGACATGTACCTCGGCAATATTGGCGACATGGTGCAGGTAGAGTATCATGCCAGCACCTGAGGTCTTTTCACGGAATTCATATACATACCATCAGACGTTGTTGTTTCCTGCTATTTAGATTGCAATGTGCCCATCCTCATTGAAACTTCTTCCTATCCACCATGTTTTTCAACAGATAATTACCAATTGCGTTATTTCGTGTTTTGTTTCTAGGAAAGGAGTACATGCTCTCGTATAGGCGCCACCTCCGGAATACTTGTTCTCATTTTTCACTAAAATATTGCTGAAAATGAAATACGGCGTTCGAAGGCTCACAAAGAAATCAGAGCCACGGTCATGACTCGGGAGGAAACATGAAGAGGGAATAATTGGAATCTAATCAGGGCCTGGACTGGATGATTTGTGAGTTTCTGAGCCAAAACAACTACTTTCAGAAGTCTACCCAACCGGATCAATTCAAGCCTTGCTGGGGCCTTGTATACTGGGAAGCACAGAAAAGCTTAAAGAAAAGGAGGAGTCGTGGAGGGAACTGGTATTGGACAGGTCAAGAAAAAACAAAGAAATTCTAATTCAGACTAAACGTGCCAATTTTGATTTATTTGTCGGTGATTGGGAACGCGACGCGTTGTCTTACATCAGGTGCACACTCCTGATGCCAATGACCTTAGCTATCACTAGTATCAGTACATCGCAAATTTGAATATTGCTTATAGTAATCGCGTCAATGAAGCTACAGTTATTCAAGAACAAGGAGGTGGCTATGCTATCCTTAAATAATGTATAATGTACATGGTAAAGAGAATTTATAAACCAGCAGGGAAGCGGATATCGAACATCTTTGAGAGTCTCGTCACAGCTTCCAGGACGCGGCGATCCGCCGCAGAAAGTGACAGGACCTCCTGCACTTCCGCTGCCCCGAATTTGGATTCATCGGTGGGGAACGGGGTCCCGATGACCGGGCACACGGTTCCCGGCTCAGGGAGAGCGCCATCGAGGAAATACTGCCGAATGTGCTTCTGTGTGCAGAGGGACGGGGCGGAGACGGAAGAGTGCTGTATATACATGAGGTTTAGCATATGTGTATCTCGGTTGGTATAATCGGCATCACGCACCCCGGGGGAATCCTGCGTCAGTACGACGGAGCGCGCGAATCCCTGCGACATCTTTTTCGCACTGCAATAGGTTAGTCCTTCTGTATATAACAGATAGGTGCGAGAGTCAGACGTACGCCCAGAGAGGAGTGACCGGATCTGTGAAATACGACAGTTAGGCATGGTGAGTGGGTATTGAGACTAAATGCCTACCCGCGGTGTTTCCGATGAGTAGAAGCGGAAAACTGGTGTTGGCGACAAAGGGACCTGAATAAAATATAGCGCGGTTCGGGAAGAAAGATAGAGCGAGACGCACCCCGGAAATGGTCCTTCGGAAACTCGGGCCAGGCTCTACCACACACCCTCAGCGCTGGGAGAGAGAAAAAAATTGGTGCGGAAGGAAAGGGAAACGCACAAGCAATACAGACGAATGGGCTCCCACACGTCTGCCCAACTGGAGAGCTTGCTCATATTGTGGTAATGCTCCAGAACATCCTCGTACGACGATGCAATCCGCTTGCCGTCATTACACAGCACCGCGGCGCCTCCTTCCCCGACCGACTCGAATCTAAATTCGGCCGGATCGCAGCCGCACTCAAATGAAGGCCGTTCCGACATTTTAAAGAACGCCGTGGCATTTCCGCCGGACATGTCCGCGAGGGCCTGCGCAAGGGCTGGAAACCTCGCGTAGGGGGAGTAAAGCGCGGTGAAGATGGTTCGGCGCATCGTAGAGTAGTCCACAATGCCGAATGAAGTATTGGTCCGCACGGGAATAGGATGCGCACGGAGGGAGGCGTAGATTTTGTCAACGTTTTCTTGAATCTCTGCTGCAGTCGTAGAGTAGAAAGCGCATCCGTGAGGGCCCGCAGCAACGCAGCCGTTGATGAATGATGACCACACTTTTTCCGTGTCGATGAGATTGTTCGACCATTCGGCTGTTTTTGTATCAACATCTCTCCCGACTCCCGGATGCGTGAAGCCACCTACTAGCAAAATAGTTTTCCGAGTCCGCAACGCCGTCGATGACTAGTCTCTCGACATTGTTCTAGCCAAACTTGAGTGAGGAAGAGACAGAGACCATATTCAACCCACCGGAAACATCGAGGCAAATGTGGCGCCCAAAATGCTTCCGTAGCTGCGATCCCAAAGTCAGTCGACGAGTATTTATTTTCGGCGAGACATACGAAAATCCCCAGTACTGAATCTTGTCGCGACCAAGCGCCTGCACAATCCGCAACATGTCGCGAGCAGTATGATCGGTGTTGATAAACCGCAGGCTCCCGGCATCGTGCTCTCCGGCCAACTGCCCTTCAATCATGCCACTACTCCATGCGCGCGCAAGAGCATCGAACGATGCGTTCAACGAACGAGCCCGGGGAGCATCCGAGTTAGCCCAAATTTCTCGTTCGGCCCGGCTTGCAAACCACGAGGCGCGCGGGGTGGAGCGGCTGATGCCTTGGGAAACAGTCATCAGAATGAAAAAGACCCAGTGTCCTCGACGCACCTCGAGGATCAAAACCTATCACATCAAACTCTGGACCCACGATGGTGGATAAACTCGCGCCCCGAGTCCCCGCGACGGTATCAACCCCGGAGCCGCCGGGGCCGCCCGGGTTGATGAGGATGGGTCCACGGTAGTCTGTTGAATTGTGCGGCACAATCGAGTGTATGCGTCTCATCGCGATCGCAGCCGACGCCGCTTCGGGGTTCGCGTAGTCCAGAGGAACCTTAAAATTGTAATGATGAAATACCGAGACTGCGGAGGAGCTTTCTCTTACTTTCAATCGCGCACACTGGTGATCCGAGTAACAGTCATGCCAAATGAGTTTTTCGGTGGGCAGGATCTACACTCCGTCGTAGAATGAGATTTATCAGACATAAGGAAAGGATACGCACTGTGTCCCAAGGGAATTCGTCACTTTTGGTATGGAGTACACTGGTACCGTGCGACTCGCTGGACTGAGCGACGTTCTTGTGAGGTGATTTATCAGACAGAAGGAGCCAGAGAGTTGAGAAGAAAACGCTGCATAGAACAACGACACGGCCCATAGTCCCCACCATGGTCAGAGGAAGAGGAAGAGACGTGTAGCGACGTAGTAGGCGCCGTGGGGACAGTGCCAGTGATCGCCGCGGCAACTATCAAGGCGTTTGATGCCGTGCTCGGGGTTCCTAAATTGTTGCTGCGCAATAGTGCTACAACGAACGGTTTTGGTAAGTTGATAAATTCAGTACAGTCGAAACCAGCACAAGAGGACCATGATTAATATTTGGATTTGAGATGACGGAGGAGGCCAAGAGTGATCTGATGCCATCGTCACGGTGTGACCCTCCTGTTCTCAAACCACCACGACGCGAATTTGGCGAATTTGGCGATCGCCCACTTCGTCCTCCGTTTATTGAGAAAGTATTCTCTGCACACTCAAGTATATAATCCGATCTGCTCTGAGCTACCTTTGAACCCGACGAAGTGCGCGATCTCCTGGGTAGTGCTCGATCTTCTAGGCTGGCCTAGTACTCTTTCGTGGGCCCAATCTTCAGGCAAGACACGGCCATCACTATCCCATATAAACTCACTCGCTGCTGTACATGCGTACTCCTAGTATTTCTCGCTTCAGAGACCCTCTTCCCCCGTCACGGAATCAAACCTTGCGCGAACCCTATATTGGGACGGATCGGATCGTGCTGACTTGCGTTCCATACGCCGCGCTCCATGCTTTCATTAGAAATGCGCCAGGCAAAAACTCCGTCTACTTGCTGTGTGCTCCCCCGTCCCTTTTACGGCAGTTAAGACGCTTGAATTCAATGCCCGTATAGATTTTTTGCAATGATAAGAATATAGGTACCTCCCCTCAAACGGTTTCGTGCGGAAAAACAACCAACTTGACGCCGCTAACGAGGTGGTCCTCGTGCCTCTTCAAGCCGTCGGCGACTCCCGCGAGACCATTGGGCAGCTTCTCAACGCGGTTGGGCTAGAAAATTTGATTAGAAGTCGCCCAGCGGAAGGTAAGACCATGGAATATTCACCACGATGATGCCATCTGCCACTTTCTTCGCTAGCGTCTTCCACAGGAGAACGCCGAAATCACGGTGGAAGTGCGGAGAGAAATAGAAACTTTTGAACCTCTTGCCATCGACGTTCCTATCCTCGCCGGGCAGCACTGCGATCGCGATTCCGCCTTCGGCGAGAGTCTCGAACGACGCTGCTTTGGTGTCGTCCTCACTGACTGTGTCGTAGACGATCTTGATAGGTGCGCCGGCAATCTTCTTCACCGCGGCGGGAACGTCGGCGGTGGAGACCGTTTTACGATCAATGACGTGCGTAGCCCCAAGGGACGTGAGATATTCAGTGTGTTTGCCAGAGGCGTAGGTGATGATTTTGCTGTATTTGAGAACCCGGAGGACTTGAATCGCTGAAAACAAGAGTTATGCATCGGTCAGAGGAACGTACGGATAAAGAGATGGAATCTCAGGAACCAAATTGACCGACGCAGCTACTTCCGCCGAAGACGAAGGCCGGCTGTCCAGCGAAGTTGACTGCCGGGTCATTGGTAGGGTTGAGTCCAGCACCGGCGGACGCAAGAAGTCCAACTGCAGCTGTAAAATATCCAACCGGGATCGTTGATGCTTGCGCATAGTCGATATTCGGCGGGATCTGTCCAGCTCTGAGATTAGCACGCCGATAACAATTGGGACTAGCACACCTTTGCAAGCAAATCGGAGGGAATCACAGCGTATTCTTGGTATGCGGCCATCTCGTTGCGCCAATCCCCCGCAGCGAATATAATAGGCAACTCAGTGAGCGCTAAAACTACCATCTTGATGACCTAACCACGTACACTTTGTCCCCTTTCGCATATCCTTCGACGC